>BSBK01009117.1:222500-667568 GCA_027943335.1 Chamaecyparis obtusa
AGACAGTTCAATGCCAAGTCAGACGGTTTGAAAGATACGCTGCTGAGCCACTTTCAACTGACCCTCATTGCAAGTTTTGGCATTGACTAAGATCGCCTTGCCAAATGCAAATGAATTCAAATCGCCCAAAACTTAGAGAGGTTATTGTAGACCTTGAAAACATGATCCTATAGCACCTAAAAATTTTTCGATACCTCTCATGAGGTCTGAGATATGAGCCCCAGAAGATCACTGACCAATCGTGCTTAGTGCACCTTGGGGTCACTTGGGTCGAGCGTGGTTGCGAGTGTTTCGGTGACTCTGTGGGCAGAACAGGGTTGTCACTAGCATTTACCCTGCCAACTGGAGCTGATGGAGTAGATGGTTCGATGCCAGGTCAGACGGTTTGAAAGATACACTACTGAGCCACTTTCAACTGACCCTCACTGCAAGTTTTGGCATCGACTGAGATCGCCTTGCCAAATGCAAATGAAGTCGAATCGATCAAAACTGAGAGAGGTTATTGTAGACCTCAAAAACATGATCTGATAGTACCTAATAGTTTTTTGATACCTCTCACGAGGTCTGAGATACAAGCCCTAGAAGATTGCTGCCGAATCGTGCTTAGTGCACCTTGGGGTCACTTGGGTCAAGCGTGGTCACGAGTGTTCCGGTGACTCTGTGCGTAGAACGGGGTTGTCACTAGCATTTACCTGGCTAACCAAAGCTGATGGAGCAGATGGTTTGATGCTAGGTCAGACGGTTTGAAAGATATGCTGCTGAGCCACTTTCAACTGACCCTCACTGCAAGTTTTGGCATCGAATGAGATCACCTTGCCAAATGAAAACAAAGTCGAATGGCCCAAAACTGAGAGAGGTTATTGTAGAACTCAAAAACATGATCTCGTAGCACCTAAAAATTTGTCAATACCTCTCACGAGGTCCAAGACAAGAGCCCTAGAACATTGCTGCCCAATCGTGCTTAGTGCACCTTGGGGTCACTTGAGTTGAGTGTGGTTGCGAGCGTTCCGGTGAATTTGTGGGTAGAATGGGGTTGTCAATGGTGCTTACCCAGCCAACTAGAGGTGATGGAGCAGACGGTTCGATGCCAAGTCAGACAATTTGAAAGATATGCTGCTGAGCCACTTTCAACTGACCCTCACTGCAAGTTTTGGCATTGACTGAGATCGCCTTGCCAAATGTAAACGAAGTCGAATCACCCAAAACTGAGAGAGGTTATTGTAGACCTCAAAAACACGATCCTATAGCACCTAATGGTTTGTCGATACCTCTCACGAGGTCTGAGATACGAGCCCCGGAAGATCGCTGCCCAATCGTGCTTAGTGCACCTTGGGGTCACTTGGGTCAAGCATGGTCATGAGCGTTTCGATGACTCTGTGGGTAGAATGAGGTTGTCACTAGAATTTACCTGGCCAACTAGAGCTGATGGAGCAGATGGGTCGATGCCAAGTCAGACGGTTTGAAAGATATGCTACTGAGCCACTTTCAACTAACCCTCACTGCAAGTTTTGGCATCGACTGAGATCACCTTGGAAAATGCAAATGAAGTTGAATCGCCCAAAATTGAGAGAGGTTATTGTAGACCTTGAAAACATGACCCCATAGCACCTAATGATTTTTTGATACCTCTCATAAGGTCTGAGATACAAGCCCCAGAAGATCACTGCCCAATCGTGCTTAGTGCACCTTGGGGTCACTTGGGTCGAGCGTGGTTGCGAGCGTTCCGGTGACTCTATGGGTAGAATGGGGTTGTCACTAGCATTTACCCGGCCAACTAGAGCTGATGGAGCAGACGGTTCGATGCTAGGTCAGACAGTTTGAAAGATACGCTGCTGAGCCACTTTCAACTGACCCTCACTGCAAGTTTTGGCATCGACTTAGATCGCCTTGGAAAATGCAAATGAAGTTGAATCACCCAAAACTGAGAGAGGTTATTGTAGACCTTGAAAACATGATCCTGTAGCACCTAATGGTTTGTCGATACCTCTTACAAGGTTCAAGATACGAGCCCTGGAAGATCGCTGCCCAATCATGCTTAGTGCACCTTGGGGTCACTTGGGTCGAGTGTGGTCGCGAGCGTTTCGGTGACTCTATGGGTAGAACAAGGTTGTCACTAGCATTTACTTGGCCAACTAGAGCTGATGGAGCAGATGGTTCGATGCCAGGTTAGACGGTTTGAAAGATACGTTGTTGAGCCACTTTCAACTGACCCTCACTGCAAGTTTTGGCATCGACTGAGATCGCCTTCCCAAATGCAAATGAAGTCAAATTGCCCAAAAATGAGAGAGGTTATTGTAGACCTCAAAAACACAATCTTGTAGCACCTTACGGTTTGTCAATACCTCTCACGAGGTCTGAGATATGAGCCCCGGAAGATTGCTGCCCAATCGTGCTTAGTGCACCTTGGGGTCACTTGGGTCGAGCATGGTCGCGAGCATTTCGGTGACTCTGTGGGCACAACAGGGTTGTCACTGGCATTTATCCAGCCAACTGGAGCTGATGGAGTAGATGGTTCGATGCCAGGTCAGATGGTTTGAAAGATACACTGCTGAGCCACTTTCAACTGACCCTCACTGCAAGTTTTGGTATCGACTGAGATCGCCTTGGAAAATGCAAATGAAGTTGAATCACCCAAAACCAAGAGAGGTTATTGTAGACCTTGAAAACAAGATCTTGTAGCACCTGACAGTTTGTCGATACCTCTCATGAGGTCTGAGATACGAGCCAATTTCAATTGACTGTTAGTGGTATGTTTGAAATTTGAACTGTGAAATTAATCATGATTAAGCTTGTGAAATTTGAACTATGGAGCTTATTATGTTTGAGGTTTAACTTTTATAGATTGTTTGACATGATAAAAAATAATATCCTTAAAGCATTAGAAACAACAATCAAACATGTAAGATTTCAAACCATGCAAATGACATAAGTATATGACATGTAAGATCCCTTCTTGGCACTATTAGCCACCCATACATGATTTTGGTCATAAGTCCTTATGAAGAGTTTTAGGACATTTAACTTTTAAATCAAATTGATTGTTACAAATTGCCATTATAGGCTTCAAAAGATCTCAATTAACCATTAAGGATCCTTTTGTCCTTCTATCTCTGATTGGATCCATGGTGACCGTAGGCGTCTTCATAGGTGCTCCTGCACAAGTTACAATCCACATACAAAACCAAGTTTATTGACTCAAAATACAATCTAAGAAAGGTCAAATTAATGTATTGAAATTAAGCTTAACGAACTTAGAAAACAATGCACTAAGTTAACTTATTACCTAATCAAGTGTTCTTGAAGGGTCATCTCTTTGCTTCAGGGTCTCCAATAGTGCTTCATGATCAACAGTAGTAATAGTCCAAAGTTCTTTTGTCTTTGGTCTTCCTTGATGCTTTGACAACTTGACATTTGTTGCTATAACAAGGTGTGAATACATGAGAATAGTTTTGTGCTTCTCATAGTCTTCAAATGCGGGAACTCCATTCTTTCTAATCATGTATGTTCACAGCCATGTTCTCACAACAACAACTAAACCAGTAGGATATGTGAACCCATCACCATCTATCATCGGTTGTATAAGCTTCTGTTTACCTTGTACACAATGTGCTAACCAATAATCTGACCTCTCATCATTCCCCTGTGGTGCAACCAATGCAAAAACATCTCCTGGCTTCAGAAGATCTGAAAGATGGTCATAGTCAACTGAAGTGTCCATGTCATCATTTCTTATAGAGAGTGTCAAAGATAAAGGAGTCAGATACTATGGAACCCATGTATCCACCCACTCACTTGACTCACAATGATCCCAATCATACTAAAAACACATGGGGCAAAAACAAGCCAACTCTCGTGTCCAAATGGTACATGTACTACTATTGGAGATTCAGAATGAATGCATTTTTGAAGAGTCTTTCACTATTTGAAAATCCAATCTATCTCCTATAGTTCCCCCCTCAACCAACCAAAAGAATCTATGCACTGTAGAATCAAGAGTCCCCCCTGTGACAATGCTAAAGTACACCAATCAACAATAGAATGAGCATCAAGAAGTACAACACTTGAAATCCTCAATTGCTCCTTAACTAGAGCTCTCTTCACACACGCACTTGCTCCGTCATGCTCCCCTTTCCCATGCCCTGACTCAAAAAAACTCCAAATATGAGGTACACCTCTCTCCACGTGCATTCTACACAACCAATAAAACATTCTGGCATTCTTAAATTGACCGATGCAATTATTCGACCAAATGAGATGCCTATCCATAGCAATACCATTTTCCTGCAAGAAGTCAAAATAGTTCTGGAAACAATGTTGAACAAACTCATGAGAGTGAGACCTGTCATCGCTCATATAAAAATGGTACTCTTTGATTATCTTTCGCTCATCTTTTTTGCTATTAGGGGAATGTCTATATGTGATGTGTACAAAAATAGCAACCTGAATGGAATTGTAATATTGAGCTTGAGTCTCATTTTGGGGCTGCAATGTATAGTTCTCCGCAAAGTCTACAATGGATATAATAGTTCCAATGGGAAAGTGTCCTTACATGTCCTGAATTGTTGATCCAACCATTGAGACCTATGACTATGCCTTACATACTTGTAAAAAAGATTTGTCTTGAAATCTGAGATAAAATCAGCAACATTGTATTATTTTGCAACTAACTCACATCTAGAGCCTTCACCTCCACTCTTCAATGTATATTTCATTGTTTCATATACCTTTTTTTGGACGAGTGTCTTTCCAAAATTGTGTTCCAAACCCTCATGAAAACATGTTCTAAAGTTGGACAAGTCACCACATTTTGAGCACTTGGCATTTAAGCAATCTTTTTTATAAAATAAACAACCATCATCTCTACGACATAAAAATTGATCTAGCAAATCTCTTGATGATTTGGGAAGACCACTTGCACCACAATCCTCTAGCATTTCATTAGTATGCAAAGTAGAATGAATGGACTGTAATAATTCATGATGCATTGAAAACTCAACATGATATTTGCAACAACATGTATTTCGAATCTTAAGGGGTACACAATAAAATGGCTTCACGGATTCAAAAGACCTTTGTGATATTTTCAATGTTGGATGTGTCTCACAAAATTTTTTATACAACATTGTTTGACTTACCTCCACATAATGTTTAGGATGTGGAGTGCGGTCTCGATTTCCAACTCTCAATTTCAAGACATCCTTCACATTTGGTGACACTCTTGAGTTAGCATCCCAAAATTGTTGAATTTCATCCTTGACAACATCTGTTAGCTTCTTATCGAAATGTGGAAGTCTCCCACCATAAGCCCACGTATCAATTTGAAGTGGATCATCAAGTCTTTCTCTTCTTGCAAGTGCTCTACCCAAAGTTTTACGGTCTATATTAAAGTCAACACAAGTTTGTCTCATCAAACGAGCCTTTCTCAATTGATGACTTACTAAGGAGGTTGTAATAACCCTCTGAGCAACTTTGTTGTCTTTTTCTCTGCTAGTCTTCCCAATGCTATTGAGAGCATTGAAAAGATTCTTCACAATAATGACATTTCTCTCCATTTTCTTGTACACATGAATCTTCAATTTCACAATCATAGGTCTCATCTTTTTCATCTTTAACAACTGCACAAAAATTTGACATTTCTCAACCAATGTCTTGTTTCAAAAAAATTGATCATAAAGTCTTAAAGCGCACAACCTAACGGTTCTATGTGACCTCTTTCCTTCCCAATTATTCATAATGTTCTCCTCAATTTCAATTAACCATTTAGGTGTTCTTGAAAGCCCCGAATTTGAAGATTGATTATCTTTATTGCAAGGGACTTTATTTCACATATAATTTGGAGATGTATAACGTTCTTGTGGTTCTTGTGCAACATTTTCGTTCCAAAAGTCTACATTTTCAATCTCCATCTGTGCATTTTCAAATTGAACATCCTCTTCACTTACAACTACATTTATGAGATCACCTTGATTGATGTTTAACATACCTTCTCTCCTTCTTCAGTGATTTTCCTTATCTTTTTCCCTATATGCCTAAATTTCATCATCTGTCAGCTTCCTCTTGCGTTTAGCCTTTCGACGACTGCCGCTTCCCATGGTGAGACCACAAGTCGACAAAAATCAAACAATTGGCCCCAAATCACATTTTTTGTTTTGCAACGCATGAAAAAAGTATAAAATCCTATGACTATCTGGTCTGTGGGGATAGGGAATATTTTGGTCAAATATTACCTGCAAAAAATTAGGTATATAATTCCATATCGGGTACCTGATATTCCCAGGCTGATGAAAAAAGGGCGGGAGCAAATGAAAAAAATTGAACTTATACTAGGACTCCCTAGGGGTCCTAGTACACCTTATCATGCTTTAGGACCCCTAGGGAGTCCCCATGACCCCTTTTGACACATTGGAATGCTCGAGTGTGTCTTCAGGGGTACTAAGACCCCTTAAGACACACTTGAGCATTCCAATGTGTCAAAAGAGGTCATCGGGACTCCCTACGGGTCTTAGTATGCCTTATCACACATTAGGACCCCTAGGGAGTCACCATCATCCCTTTTGAAACATTGGAATGCTCAACTGTATCTTAAGGGGTCCTAAGGCATACTAGGACCCCTAGGGAGTCGTGATGACCCCTTTTGACACATTGGAACACTCAAGTGTGTCTTAAGGGGTCTTAGTACCCCTTAAGACATACTTGAGCATTCCAATGTGTCAAAAGGGGTCACGGGGACTCCCTAGGGGTCCTAACAAGTGAAAAGGCATACTAGGACCCTTAGGGAGTCCCGATGACCGCTTTTGACAAATTGGAACGCTCAAGTGTGTCTTAAGGGGTCCCCTTTTGACACATTGAAATGCTCAAGTGTGTCTTAAGGAGTCTTAGGACCCTTTAAGACACACTTGAGCGTTCCAATGTGTCAAAAGGGGTCATCGGGACTCCCTAGGGGTCCTAGTATGCCTTATCATGCGTTAGGACCCTTAGGGAGTCCTCATGACCCCTTTTGACACATTAGAATGCTCAAGTATGTCTTACGGGGTATTGAGATCCCTTAAGACACACTTGAGCATCCCAATGTGTCAAAAGGGGTCATCGGGACTCCCTAGGCATCCTAGTACGCCTTAGGACCCCTTAAGATACACTTAAGCATTCCAATGTGTCAAAATAGGTCATGGGGACTGCATAGGGTTCCCAACGCGTGATAAGGTGTACCCCTTGAGACACACTTGAGCGTTCCAATGTGTGAAAAGGGGTCATCGGGACTCCCTAGGGGTCCTAATGTGAGATAAGGTGTACTAGGACCCCTAAGGAGTTCCCATGACCCCTTTTGACACATTGGAATGCTCAAGTGTGTCTTAAGGGGTCTTAGGATCCCTTAAGAAACACTTGAGCATTCCAATGTGTCAAAACGGGTGATGGGGACTCCCTAGGGGTCCTAACGTGTGATAAGGCATACTAGGACCCCTAGGGAGTCCTGATGACCCCGTTTAACACATTGGAATGCTCAAGTGTATCTTAGGGGATCTTAGTACCCCTTAAGACACACTTGAGCCTTCTAGTGTGTCAAAAGTGGTCATCGGGACTCCCTAGGGGTCCTAGTATGCCTTATCACGCGTTAGGACCCCTAGGGAGTCCCAATGACTCTTTTTGACACATCAGAATGCTCAAGTGTGTCTTAAGGGGTACTAAGGCCCCTTAAGACACACTTGAGCATTCCAATGTGTCAAACAGGGTCATTGGGACTCCCTAGCAGTCCTAGTATGCCTTATCACATGTTAGGGCCCCTAGGGAGTCTCCATGACCCCTTTTGACACATTGGAATGCTCAAGTGTGTCTTAAGAGGTCCTAAGACCCCTTAAGACACACGTGAGCATTCCAATGTGTCAAAAGGGGTCATCGGGACTCCCTAGGGGTCCTAGTATGCCTTATCTTGGGTTAGGAACCCTAGGGAGTCCCCATGACCCCTTTTGAAATATTGGAATGCTCAAGTGTGTCTTAAGGGATCCTAAGACCCCTTAAGACACACTTGAGCATTCCAATGTGTCAAAAGGGGTCATGGGGACTCCCTAGGGGTCCTAATGAGTGATAAGGTGTACTAGGACCCCTAGGGAGTCCCGATGACCCCTTTTGACACATTGGAAAGCTTAAGTGTGTCTTAAGCAGTCTTAGTACCCCTTAAGACACACTTGAGCATTCCAATCAGTCAAAAGGGGTCATGGAGACTCCCTAGGGGTTCTAACACATGATAAGGCGTACTAGGACCCCTAGGGAATCCCCATGAACCCTTTTGACACATTGGAATGTTCAAGTGTGTCTTAACGGGTCCTAAGACCCCTTAAGACACACTTGAGCATTCCAATGTTTCAAAAGGGTTCATGGGGACTCCCTAGGGATCCTAACCTAAGATAAGGCATACTAGGACCCCTACGGAGTCCCTATGACCCCTATTGACACATTGGAATGCTCAACTATGTCTTAAGGGGTCATGGGGACTCCCTAGGGCTCCTATCACATGATAAGGCATACTAGGACACCTAGGGAGCCCTGATGACCCCTTTTGACACATTGAAACACTCAAGTGTGTCTTAAGGGGTCTTAGTACCCCTTAAGGCACACTTGAGAATTCCAATGTGTCAAAAGGGGTCATGGTGACTCCCTAGGGGTACTAACGCATGATAAGGCATAATAGGACCCCTAGGGAGTCCCCATGACCACTTTTGACACATTGGAACACTCAAGTGTGTCTTAAGGGGTCCTAATAACCCTTAAGACACACTTGAGCATTCCAATGTGTCAAAAGGGGTCATGGCCACTCCCTAGGGGTCCTAACACGTGATAAGGTGTACTAGGACCCCTAGGCAGTCCCGATGACCCCTTTTGACACATTGGAACGCTCAAGTGTGTCTTACAGGGTCTTAGTACCCCTTAAGACATACTTGAGCATTCCAATGTGTCAAAAGGGGTCATGGGGACTCCCTAGGGGTCCTATTACATGTTATCATGCGTTAGGACCCCTATGGAGTCCCCACGACCCCTTAAGACACACCTGAGCATTCCAATGTGTCAAAAGGGGTCATGGGGACTCCCTAGGGGTCCTAATG
The DNA here is from genome assembly GCA_027943335.1 of Chamaecyparis obtusa. Lineage (NCBI taxonomy): Eukaryota > Viridiplantae > Streptophyta > Pinopsida > Cupressales > Cupressaceae > Chamaecyparis > Chamaecyparis obtusa. The sequence continues at coordinate 231,596 of BSBK01009117.1, forward strand.
CGTGATAAGGCGTACTAGGACCCCTAGGGAGTCCCGATGACCCCTTTTGACACATTGGAACACTCAAGTGTGTCTTAGGGGGTCTTAGTACCCCTTAAGACACACTTGAGCATTCCAGTGTGTCAAAAGGGGTCATGGGGACTCCATTGGGGTCCTAACGTGTCATAAGGCATACTAGGACCCCTAGGGAGTCCTGATGACCCCTTTTGACACATTGGAATGCTCAAGTGTGTCTTAAGGGGTCTTAGAACTTCTTAAGACACACTTGAGCTTTCCAATGTGTCAAAAGGGGTCATGGGGACTCCCTAGGGGTCCTTAGAGTACTAGGACCCCTAGGGAGTCCCCATGACCGCTTTTGAAACATTGGAATGCTCAAATGTGTCTTAAGGGGTACTAAGACCCCTTAAGACACACTTGAGTGTTCCAATGTGTCAAAAGGGGTCATGGGGACTCCGTAGGGGTCCTAACGCATGATAAGGCATACTAGGACCTCTAGGGAGTCCCGATGACCCCTTTCGACACATTAGAATGCTCAAGTGTGTCTTAAGGGGTACTAAAATCCCTTAAGACACACTTGAGTGTTCCAATTTGTCAAAATGGGTCATGCAGACTCCTTAGGGGTCCTAACACGTGATAAGGCATACTAGGACCCCTAGGGAGTCTCGATGACCCCTTTTGACACATTGGAATGCTCAAGTGTGTCCTAAGGGGTCTTAGTACACCTTAAGACACACTTGAGCATTCCAATGTGTCAAAAGGGGTCATGGGGACTCCCTAGGGGTCCTAACATGTTTTAAGGCATAATAGGACCCCTAGGGAGTCCCCATGACCCCTTTTGACACATTGGAATGCTCAAGTGTGTCTTAAGGGGTCCTAAGACCCCTTAAGACACACTTGAGCATTCCAATGTGTCAAAAGGGGTCATGGGGACTCCCTAGGGGCCCTAACATGTGATAAGGTGTACTAGGACCCCTAGGGAGTCCCAATCACCCCTTTTATAACATTGGAACGGTCAAGTGTGTCTTAAGGGGTCTTAGTACCCCTTAAGACATACTTGAGCATTCCAATGGTCAAAATGGGTCGTGGGGACTCCCTAGGGGTCCTAACACATGATAAGGTGTACTAGGACCCCTAGGGAGTCCCCATGACCCCTCTTGACACATAGGAACACTCAAGTGTGTCTTAAGGGGTCATGGGGACTCCCTAGGGGTCCTAGTACAACTTTTCACGTGTTAGGACCCCGAGGGAGTCCCCACGACCCCTTTTGACACATTGGAATGCTCAATTGTGTCTTAAGTGGTCTTAGTACCCATTAAGACATACTTGAGCATTCCAATGTGTCAAAAGGGGTCATGGGGACTCTCTAGGGGTCCTAAAATGTGATAAGGTGTACTAGGACACACTTGAGCGTTCCAATGTGTAAAAAGGGGTCATGGGGACTCCCTAGGGGTCCTAACGCATGATAAGGCATACTAAGACTCCTATGGAGTCCCCATGACCCCTTTGGACACATTAGAGCGCTCAAGTGTGTCTTAAGGGGTCTTAGGACCCCTTAAGACACACTTGAGCACTCTAATGTGTCAAAAGGGGTCATGGGGAATACCTATGGGTGCTAACACGTGATAAGGAGTACTAGGACCCCTAAGGGGTCATGATGAGCCCGTTTCACACATTAGAATGCTCGAGTGTATCTTAAGGGGTCTTAGTACCCCTTAAGACACACTTGAGCATTCCAATGTGTCAAAAGGGGTCACGGGGACTCCCTAGGGGTCCTAACGTGTGATAAGGCATACTAGGACCCCTAGGGAGTCTTGATGACCCTATTTGACACATTGGAATGCTCGAGTGTATCTTAAGGGGTCTTAGTAACCCTTAAGATACACTTGAGCGTTCTAATGTGTGAAAAGCGGTCATGGGGACTCACTAGGGGTCCTAACATGTGATAAGGTGTACTAGGACCCCTAGCGTGTACCCATGAACCCTTTTGACACATTGGAATGCTCAAGTGTGTCTTAAGGGGTCCTAGGACCCCTTAAAACACACTTGAGCATTGTAATGTGTCAAAAGGGGTAATGGGGACTCCCTAGGGGTCGTAACAAGTGATAAGGCATACTAGGACCCCTAGGGAGCCTTGATGACCCCTTTTGAGACATTCGAAAGCTCAAGTGTGTCTTAAGGGGTCTTAGTACCCCTTAAGACACACTCGAGCATTCTAATGTGTCAAAATAGGTCATGGGGACTCCCTAGGGGTCCTAACGCATGATAAGGCATACTAGGACCCCTAGGGAGTCCCCATGAACCCTTTTGACACATTGGCACGTTCAAGTGTGTCTTAAAGGGTCCTAAGACCCCTTAAGACACACTTAAGCATTCTAATGTGTCAAAAGGAGTCATGGGGACTCCCTAGGGGTCCTAACTTGAGATAAGGCGTAGTAGGACCCCTAGGGAGTCCCGATGACCCCTATTGACAGATTGGAACGCTCAAGTGTTTCTTAAGGGGTCTTAGGACCCCTTAAGACACACTTGAGCATTCCAATGTGTTAAAAGGGGTTGTGGGTACTCCCAAGGGGTCCTAACACGTGATAAGGTGTACTAGGACCCCTAGGGAGTCCCGATGACCCCATTTGACACATTGGAATGCTCAAGTGTTTCTTAAGGGGTCTTAGTACACGTTAAGACACACTTGAGCATTCCAATGTGTCAAAAGGGGTCATGGTGACTCCTTGGGGGTCCTAACGCGTGATAAGGTGTACTAGGACCCCTTTTGACACATTGGAACACTCAAGTATGTCTTGAGGGGTCTTAGTACCCCTTAAGACACACTTGAGCATTCCAATGTGTCAAAAGGGATCATGGTGACTCCCTAGGGGTACTAACGCATGATAAGGCATAATAGGACCCCTAGGGAGTCCCCAAGACCCCTTAAGACACACTTGAGCATTCCAATGTGTCAAAAGGGGTCATGGGGACTCCCTGGGGGTGCTAACGCGTGATAAGGCCTACTAGGACCCCTAGGGAGTCCCGATGACCCCTTTTGACACATTGGAATGCTCAAGTGTGTCTTAAGGGGTCTTAGTACCCCTTAAGACATACTTGAGCATTCTTATGTGTCAAAAGGGGTCATGGGGACTGCCTAGGGGTCCTATTATGCCTTATCACATGTCAAGACCCCTAGGGAGTCCCCACGACCCCTTAAGACACACTTGAGCATTCCAATGTTTCAAAAGGGGTAATGAGGACTCCCTAGGGGTCCTAACGCATGATAAGGCATACTAGGACCCCTAGGGAGTCCCGATGACCCCTTTTGACACATTGGAATGCTCAAGTGTGTCTTAAGGGGTCTTAGTACCCCTTAAGACACACTTGAGTGGTCTAGTGTGTCAAAAGGGGTTATGGGGACTCTCTAGGGGTCCTAACATGTGAGAAGGCTTACTAGGACCCCTAGGGAGTCTCAATGACCACTTTTGACACATTGGAATGCTCAAGTGTGTCTTAAGGGGTCTTAGTACTCCTTAAGACACACTTGAGTATTCCAATGTTTCAAAAAGGGTCATGAGGACTCCCTAGGGGTCATAACGAGTGATAAGGTGTACTAGGACCTTGAGGGACTCCCGATGACCCCTTTTGAGACATTCGAAAGCTCAAGTGTCTTAAGGGGTCTTAGTACGCCTTAAGACACACTCAAGCATTCCAATGTGTCAAAAGGGGTCATGGGGACTCCCTAGGGGTCCTAACATGTGATAAGGCGTACTAGGACCCCTAGGGAGTCCCCATGACCCCTTTTGACACATTGGAATGCTCAAGTGTGTCTTAAGGATTTCTAAGACCCCTTAAGACACACTTGAGCATTCCAATGTGTCAAACAGGGTCATCGGGACTCCCTAGGGGTCCTAGTACACCTTATCATGCGTTAGGACCCCTAGGGAGTCCCTATGACCCCTTTGACACATTAGAAAACTCAAGTGTGTCTTAAGGGGTACTAAGACCCCTTAAGACACACTTGAGCATTCCAATGTGTCAAAAGGGGTCATGGGGATGCCCTAGGGTTCCTAACGTGAGATAAGGCATACTAGGACCCCTAGGGAGTCCCGATGACCCCTTTTGACACATTGGAATGCTCAAGTGTGTCTTAAGGGGTCTTAGGACCCCTTAAGACACACTTGAGCATTCCAATGTGTCAAGAGGGGTCATGGGGACTCCCTAGGGGGCCTAACACATGATAAGGCATACTAGGACCCCTAGGGAGTCCCCATGACCCCTTTTGATACATTGGAAATCTCAAGTGTGTCTTAAGGGGTCGTAACCCCTTAAGACACACTTGAGCTTTCCAATGTGTCAAAAGGGGTCATGGGGACTCCCTAGGGGTCCTAATGTGTGATAAGGCATACTAGGACCCCTAGGGAGTCCCAATGACCCCTTTTGAAACATTGGAACACTCAAGTTTGTCTTAAGGGGTCTTAGTACCCGTTAAGACACACTTAAGTGTTCCAATGTTTCAAAAGGGGTCATGGGAACTCCCTGGGGGTCCTATCACGTGATAAGGCATACTAGGAGCCCTAGGGAGTCCCAATGACCCCTTTTGACACATTGGAATACTCAAGTGTGTCTGAAGGGGTCTTAGTACCCCTTTAGACACACTTGAGCATTCCAATGTGTCAAAAGGGGTCATGGGGACTCCCTAGGGGTCCTAACATGTGATAAGGTGTACTAGGACCCCTAGGGAGTTTTGATGACCCCTTTTGACATGTTGGAATGCTCAAGTGTGTCTTAAGGGGTCTTAATACCCCTTAAGACACACTTGAGCATTCCAATGTATCAAAATGAGTCGTGGGGACTCCCTAGGTGTTCTAATGCATCATAAGGCATACTAGGACCCCTACGGAGTCTCGATGACCCCTTTTGAGACATTGGAATGCTCAAGTGTGTCTTAAGGGGTCTTAGGACCCCTTAAGACACACTTGACCATTCCAATGTGTCAAAAGGGGTCATGGGGACTCCCTAGGGGTCCTAACACGTGATAAGGCTTACTAGGACCCCTAGGGAGTCCTTATGACCCCGTTTGACACATTGGAATGCTCAAGTGTATCTTAAGGGGTCTTAGTACCCCTTAATATAGACTTGAGTGTTCCAATGTGTCAAAAGGGGTCATGGGTACTCCCTAGGGGTCCTAGTACACCTTATCACGCGTTAGGACCCCTAGGCAGTCCCCATGACCCCTTTTGACACATTGTAATGCTCAAGTGTGTCTTAAGGGGTCCTAAGACCCCTTAAGACACACTTGAGCATTACAATGTGTCAAAAGGGGTCATGGGGACTGCCTAGGGGTCCTAACGCGTGATAAGGTGTACTAGGACCCCTAGGGAGTCCCCATGACCCAAATGAGATGTTAGTGAATGACTTCTTGCTAATACTACTCTTCCACCAAATCTAGATTTCAACCCTTTTGTTGATCTACAGGCTCAATCACGAGCCCACAAAATTGGCCAAGAGAAAAAAGTGGTTGTATATCAACTGATTACAAAATGTTTAGTGGAAGAGAAAATATTGCAATGATCAAGAAGAAAATTGGCTATGGAAAATCTAGTTATTAATTCTGTTAAGAATGAAACTATTAAGGAATTGCATGAATCACAAACCATGAAAATAACCTTCTACAACAAGGAACATTCAAGCTATAGAATTTATTCACTTTGAATTTAAACATCTTATTAGCATTCATGGAAGAGATTTCATTAGCATGCATGGAAGAAATTTCATTAAAACTTTAGACAAAATCATCTAAAAAAATTTAGTAACTTCAGGCGAAATCATTTAAGATGGACAAAAACAAAATCATATTACTTAGAAATGGCAGAGAAAGAAAATGAGATAAACCAAATTTATCAAATTCTTGCAATCCGCAGCTTCTCTTTGAGCACAAAATGATAATCCATGGATCCAAAATTATGGTAAAAATTAAATTCTTCGAGTAAGTCGTTCAAAAACGCGCAGAATATTGTAACGCATGATGATTTAAAGAGAATTTATCATGGACTATGCTGTGCAAAAGCCCACAATCCCTGCCATATCTCAGAGTACTGATGAGAAGCAATGGTGAAAGTCTGAGACAGAGGCGGCACTGGGATTGAAGCGGCAAGACATTCTTCATAATATCGGGGCAGCACCATCGAAACAACAAGGCTTTCCTCATAATGTCGCGCCGTCGTTGATCTCTTCTTTAAATTTATTAATACAGTATATTATACGATGCCTACATAATTTCTAGTACAATTGCTCATTTTACCAAACCCTTCCCCGCTCTCCATAATCTTCGGCTGGTTGAAAGGTCCGTCCGGTTGTTCTTGTTTAACCTCCCAATGACTCTTTTGAGCTGCCGGATTATCAATAGGAGTGGTACAATTGTCCGGTGACCAAAATCTATTTGGACAACCTTTGCAATTTAGCATTCCGGTTGAAAAAGCAAGGAAAGATACCATTTCATAGCCACAGGCGGTGGAAATAGAGTGATTCTCTTACCCTCTGCTTCTATAATCCGCCTCCAGTGAACTATTCTTCAAAGCCTCCATTTCTGCGTAGCTAGGGTTTTCGACGCTTGTAAAAGGCACAACTATGCCCCTGTAGGGACTCATGCTCGTGCTCAGAATCATATTAAATAATATTTAAAATGTAAAATGTATATTATATAATATTTAATATATAATATTATATATAATATATAATCTAATATATAGTTTTTGATATTAATATATAATTAAATAATATTTAATGTAACATGTATATTATATAATATTTAATATATATAATATATAATCTAATAGATAGTTTTTAATATTAATATATATTAAATAATATTTAATGTAAAATATATATTATATAACATTTAATATATAATTGATATTATATAATATTTAATATATCTAATATATAACTAATATATAGTTTATGAAGGATGGAGAAATGGGAGGGAGAAAGTGGAGGCAAAGTGAAAATTCAAAATTTTGCGGTCATATTCGGGTGAATATCGGGTACTCGATTAGGCTCGGTATTGCTTTGTGCACCAAACCTACATGGTCAACTATTGGAATGTCTCAAATACATGTTTTTCCCCTATTTCTTTGAGTTCCAGACTTTGACAATGTAGCTGACGACTTTTTTTTCACCCGAATTTGATAAAACGAAAAGGGTATCTTAAGGAGATTATCAACTTTCTATCAATATAATTGTTGTCAAATTTTGAATTAGGTAAGTAATTATTAGTTATTTTCTAATTGAGCTACCTCTAAAGTGTTGATTTATATACTGATTGAAAAATGACTATAACTTTCAAACGGTATAACATTTTTGAAATCCAAAAAATGCATCACATTCTATGCTTTGCCTACTATAAGGAAAAATAAATAAAAATTGGAATTTTGTAAATTTTTGAATGAGTTAAGGTGGTCAGACACACGAGTTTTTTTATTCTGAAAATGTTGTAGCAAAAAATTCATAATTAATTATTTTTTTAGAATAAAATTACAAAAAAATATGCGTCACATCTGGGTATGAGTCTACTACTTATATATAAAATCTTATAATAAAATATTATCATTTGATTATGATTAAGGTGGTCAGACATACACCTACTTCTTATTTTTTTCCTGAAATTTTTGTACTGCTGCATTGAAATCTATACTTTTCACCAATCATACTAACTTTTTCTCAAAAAAGGCCTAGTAGTTTAAAAACTACATTCAATTTTTTACAGATTCTATTCTTACAACTTTTTGATATTAGGTTCATAGCTAGTTGGAATTTTCACGTCAAGTTGACTAACCCTGATTTGCTGATTTTTCATTGCCACTTAAGGGCATAGTTTGGCCCCTCATGATCTTGCACTTACTCAATATTACCAATATGTGTAGAAGATGGAAGCAAACCAGGTTGAGGAGATCATGGCTTAATATTACCGCTTCTTCCTAAGGGTAGTTGGTTTGCAACAGAGGCAAAATCTGGTACCTTGTGGGGAATTGGAATGATTCGTAAACCATTAATAGTATTTTGTTCTATGCCCTTTTTAAAATTTGATACCCAATCTTCCTAGGTTCTTTCCCCTTTCCTTCTTCTTAGAGTTTTCCAATTGTTCATAGTAATCACTTCCCCATTAAAACTAGACCTAGGGCTTCTTTTCCCCCTTTCCCAACCGTAAGCCCTATTCATAGATGTGGAATTGAAATTTCTAACATGTTGATGTATTAAATCCTTGGACGAAGGGTTCTTTGAAGCCCTAGTTCTAAAAAATGCAGAGTGTCCATTATTATTGAAGGAGGGAGCACCAAGGCCAAGGAAATCATGACCTTTTCTATTATTGAAATAACGAATCTATCTAAGGTTCCTTTGCCTCCCTACTTGTCCTTAATCTCCAATCACAGACATGGAGTGATCGTGTTTATGTTTTGGAGGATGAAATACCTCATGTTACAGGACAAAGGGATTCTTGGAACCTTAGGTCTATGAACCGCAATAGGGACATCCATTCTCTGGGGAAGAATAGAAGGGACATTGTTTAAAGCTACAAAACTATTCCCTTGGCATTGAGGAAATCTACCATCACTATAGAGTTTGTCGATATTATCTACTTGTCGAGCCTGAATGAATTTTTACAAGTTTGCAGAGCGAGCCATTTTTAATTTTTGGATTACTACATTTTTTCTTTACACATCTTCTAACTTTGAGTGCATGACTCTTGAATTTCTCTTCCAAGTTCAGGTTTACCTGATTTCAAAAAAAAAGTGGCCACTTATACCCCCTTTTTTGCACACCATCTTGGTTCACTTACCCTAATGCAATACCAAATTAACAAGTATAATTTGAAGAATATATGTTGTATCTCTTGCTTGAAAAAATCAAGATATCCAAAGAGATATTCATAACATAAATCTAGGTATATGCACTTTACATCTTTGGTAATCTAATAAAAAGATATATAAAAGGTGGCCAAAGTTTGAATAATAAGATTTGTTGCTTTGATTTTTTTTTAAATTCTTAATTTAGCCACTTAGAAGAATATTTATAGCAAGAGAGGTTTAATAAAAACCAACCTTTATCAAAGTTGAATCCCAATATGTGTATTTATACAAGTTTCATCCAACTCCAAGGGTGTGGAAGCAAGTGTTTTTCAGTGTATCTAAACTAAATTCAAAGCCTTTTCCTATTAGGACACACATAATATAGAAGACTATTTATAGCAAGAGAGGTTTAAGACAAACAAATCTTTATCAATGTTGAATCCCTATATGTGTATTCATACAAGTTTCATCCAACTCCAAGGGTGTAGAAACAAGTATTTTTAGTATATAAACTCAATTCAAAGCCTTCTTCTATTAGGACACACTTGCATGTATAATATACTTGTAGTTTTTCCAAATGAGGAAATATATCTTGGACTGTGCCTCAACTCATAAAATTAGGGGACAAAATATCTCACATTCACACAAGCCATTAATTCCAATTTTGAAAGCTTGCAAGCTATCTAAACTCACATATGTTCTCTATTTCCTAATGCCGCATATCAATTCTATGTTGAGCATACAAGAAAAATAATTGAAACAATCAACAATAATTAAAACCAAATACATGCAAACCTCATAATGATCATATGTGATTGATGAAAAATGGTTGACATCAAAATAACAACATGATAGTATGGTTCAGATGATGGATGATCAAATGGACATCATAAGATAATAGTTTCTAATATTTTATATACAAAAAATTGAATTTCTAAAATCAATATAGGGCATAGCTAGGAAAATGCCATAAAAAGACTTAGCTCCATTAATTAAGACAACATTACACAAAGTGAAAGATTCAATATTTAGAGGTTAGAAGAAATAACAAATACATAGCTAGACATCTTAGGCGCACTCAAAAAATCATAAAAGATCAAGAAGGATTTTTGGTTGAGCGCAAAACATACATCTAAAATTGGAAAAGTCAAGATGTATCAAACAAGTGCCAAGAAGGCCTTGATATAATAGACATTGGGTGAAATTAGCAACCTTAGGCTCCACAAACACTTACCAAGTTATTTAAAAAATGCTTAGCCTAGATAAAGCTTGACAACTAAAGAAACCATCAAACAATTCAAGTTTTACACTACAAGAAGATAAAGACAAATCCAACTATATTCTTTTCTTAATATGTAATTAAGAAAATGAAAATTTGCATACTATTTTCAATTCTTCCACCAAAACTTGAGGGAATGGACAAACTTTTTGTTTGCAAATGTTGAGTAGACATGCCCTCAATTTGCTTGGAAGATTTTTAGATCTAGATGACTTAAAATTTAACTTTTCTTTTAAAGTCAATAAAAAACTTAGAAGAGTTTTTGGTCCAAATGACTTAAAACTGAACTTTCTTTTGGAGTTTAAATACTTTTTTTGAAGGTGCATTATTCTCCTTTAAATAAAACTTAAAAGAATACATCCCACGAATAACTCCCAACAACTGATATTAAAACAAGATGATGAAAATTCACCATAGTCATAATAGAAAAATCAGTTAAGAAGGAGATTCACCTTCCAGTTTATCCTTTTTTAATCTTTTGGTAGTTCCTTCTCATACAAAAATCTATTCATTTATTACTTATTGTTAAAACATTAGTATATATTAATAATAATAACAATACCACATACGACAGATAAACTAATTCCATTCTATTTTTCCAAAGAAACGATTAGTATATCAAGAATTACGTGGATTTCTGCTATGTCACTCTAATAATATTCGAAATGAAATCCATATAATAGAAAAACACAAACAACAATAGACATAAACACAAATTTAATAATCATTCTATATTTACAAATCCATCTCTCAAATCATATACACATATTGTACTACACTTTTCTTTCTTTCTTCCATAGGAAACATCAAAATTGTACCATTCATTTCATACAGTTTCCATACACATTGGTCGCATTGTTAAGAAATTAAAGAATACGGTCACATTGTTCTAGTGCTGATTTTGGTTAGCAAGACAAAGGTTTGAACTTTCGACCTTCTCAATAGCTAAATTGTGGCAAAAATGGAAAATATTTACAACTTAACCCTATTTTGCAAAAGAAGATCAATAATGCTAGTGGTGAAGGCAATCTGGACATTCGATTTAAAAATTAGGCACTGTTTCTTAGAAGTATATAAATTAATGGTGGAAAAAGCATGTCTATAATTTTCAAAGAGCATAAAGCATAACCCTATGATAGTTTGAAAATATAGAAATATTCACAAATTTATTTGTAGAAATATCACACATTTGTCCACATGGTAGAAAAATCATATAAGCAATTTTTAGAAGGCAAAAAATAAATTATCTTTTCTTTCACAATTTTTCCTCTTCCTCACTTTGAGAATAAATTTTGGCAGTTAGACATTCTTGGTTTGATTCACCTTTGGTTGATGGTAAATTCTAAATTTCACTTTAAAATTAAGCTACTATATTTCCAAAGCAACAATCATTATGTTCTAGGTTGTTTTTTTTGTCCTTTAATTATTTTTTCAGGCTCGACTATTACAAATCTTTGAAGAGTGAGATCTTTATCTTACAATGACATCCATAATTTCCATGCACAATTTCCACATTTCATTTCCATGTTTAATGCTACTCTAAGGCAAGAGCAGAGTGCTTTTGTGGTCTATGAGTATCTTGATAATAGAACTTTACTCCATAATTTAAATTCCAAGACTTATAGTGCAATGGCCTGGCTTACTAGAGAGGATTGCATACTAGCTTGAATTCAATTAAGATCACTTGAAAAATTTAAAATTACAACTTTTCTATGACATTATAATTTTCCTATGACCTTCCAACATAATTTGATATGATTTTAATGAAAAAGAATAAATCAACAAATTTTAGTTTTCTATGAAATTACGACTTTCTTATGATCTTCCAAACAAACGATAGAGACTCCAACTACACCACTACATCATGGTGTAGAATTTGTACTCTTGAAAGAAATGTCACAAGTTCAAATCCCACAAGGGGGTAGGGTATGTACAGTTCGTTTGTAGCGCAATTAGGTGCCTCCCACAAGGAGTACGAGGTAGTCCCATATCACTGTCACGATATGTAAACCCAAAAACATATGGCTGGTGTCGTGGACTATAAAAAAACTTTTCCTTTCCTTTCATACAACTCTTATTATTTATTTTTCTTACCTTTCTTTGATGTGATGGTTTTCTTGTTTTTAATGAAAGTATAAAAGTGATGGTTTTCTTGTTTTTAATGAAAGTATAAAAAGAGGAAAATTTTATCAGTTCTTCTTAAATTGACTCCCTCAAGAGGCAATGCATATTTTAGTGTTGTATAAAGAAACATCACTTTCTTAATAAGTTTATAATTACTCTTGATGATAGAATCAAAGAAGGCTTTTACACTGCAGTTAACAGTACATCATTACTATAATTACAGATGAAATATGATTGTCGTCTATGGAACTTCACCGAATTCTACGACCGTATTGTGGTGAGTTAAATAGGCTTCATGGATTTGCAGCAAAATATATTGTGACAGACAACATAATACAACACAACACAGACAATTGAAAATATCCGCTTGCCGTCAGCGGCTGTAATTGTATAGCATCAAATTAGAAATTTCAAAGAGCTGAAATAATCTGATGACAGAGTGACGGAAATCAAATCCAGCCCGAAACATGAAGAAAATCTGGTGGGGTTCCCCACCTGCCCAATTACACTCTTCTCTCTCCCATAGGAAACAACAAAATTTAACCATTCATTTGATACAGTTTCCCATAAACATTGGTCGTATCGTACGGGCATCAAATTTAACCCCAGCTTCGAAACCCTTTGCATCATCCGCCGGGATGCGGGCACGCATCCTGCTCCACAGTTGTTGGAAACCGGTGCCAAATTTACTGAATTCTGATCAGTATGGAGAAGCCAGTTTCTGAATGGAAATCAACCTTCCGTTTCAACAAACTCCTATTTTTGTGCACTTCATGACAGAAAACTTACAATTGTTTAACAAGCTAAACATCCTCAAGCCCTTGGTTCTGGGAGCCTCAACTGCCCGCTTATTCTCCTTCACGGACTTCGATTTCTGCCCAAAAGTCGCTTCATTTTTCTTTAAAATCGGCCCCTCTTCGTAATAGCTCGAAACCGACCGCTTAAGAACAGACTGATCATTGCGCTTACATTGCCTGACACGCATGTCTTCCATGTTCATTCCACCAGGAGATTTAATAACCCCGAAGCTTAAAAATTGAAGCCATTTTGGAGACTTTTTACTGCGCGAACCAGATGAAAATACGCTCCAATTTGCAATACCTTTTGTTTTATTGCTCGCCGCGGTTGAATTTGCAGCCTTCAAACCCTTCTGCGAGGCTGAGTAATTGAGGCTTTTCTGTGAAGCTTGAGAGCTGTTGGAGCTTGAGCTGGTCCAAAAGCTTGATTTTGACTCCAGAGATTCAGATCTCCACGCCTGAAGATCTTCCCTTAAAAGAAACTCGATTTGCCTGAAAGATTTCGAATCGCTGTAGGACAAATGCGCAGTTCCTCCAGTCAGAGGAAGGAGACGGCCTTTGACGAACAGATCTTCGGCAGAAGTGACACAATTTGGCTTGGAATTGACGCTGCCAAGGGCCAAATCGAAGAGGAATTCGTGGTGATCTGAAGAATTAGCGTTCGAAACCCTCTGCGGGCTCGCCGTTCCTGCGCTGTCGTAAAGGAGCATGTCACAGAACGACAGAGTCTCCTCTGCATCCGATTCCGCCATTGAATCTGTACAAAGATCTTGTACACCGCACTTTCTTTCTTGATACTCAAACTCCATATTTATGCGCCGATTTCTCAAATTACGAAAGAGATGTGAACTAATGGAAATCAGAGTAACTTGTTAAATGGATCTGTGAAATCCTGAGAAAATCAGTGATTGTATTCTATTTATAATTTTTTTAAGCTAATGATTATTTATAATTGTAAAAAAAATATCGTAAGAAGATTCGAAGCGCCGCCAGTAGTCATCGTACTCTTATTTTAAATATATTTTTATTGAGTGCGTCAATGGCGTGAAGACACGATTTGATCTTCCAGAAGATTTGTATGCGTTTGAAATAGTAACGGTCAGGAAGAAGTTGCGAATTTCACAGGCAGCTTCCAATTGAGACCAAAAAAAGATTAAAAAAAGAAGAAGACTGTCATTTTTGGAAAAAGGTATGTATTGTACTGGCCGAGTTTCTAGAGAAACGAGACCAGACCTGGGCCGCTATGAACTGGTGGCAACGTCTAAATCGTAAACTAAAACGTATATCTTACGAAGGGGGAAACTTAGTTTTGTTTCCAAACTGGTGACCTGTTTTGACTTACTCCACACATACGTAAACGAGTTCGATTAGCTCACTAAACTTCTTCTAGAACAACTCCTAATCACCTTTGATTTTAATTATATTGGGGAAAATTGGAAACCTTGTACTTTTTAATTTATTTTTATAAAATTGTATAAACGATATGATATTTATTAAAAGGTGGTATATTATTTAACTTTTAGTTGATGTTAGGGGAAAAGATCTATTAGACCATGTTGTAATGACTTTCACTTTTTGTTTGCTTAATCTTCAAATTGTTAACTTAAAGAAACTGAAAAAATGATAACTAAAAGTCCATTAATAAAATTTCACATGTACTAATAGCCTCTTACTTGTATTCTTAATAGTTAGAATTTGTAGATTTTAATTGGAGGAGTCGTGCAACTTTATTGGTACCCATAGTGAATGACTACTAGGGCATTTGTGCATAAGTATTGACAAATTTTGAGGTGGTTGTAGTACACAGTTATTGGGGCATCGTTAAGTAGGTATTGAGCGACACTCTGAAATGGCAACTTTTTACCCTAGTGAGCATACTAGATCCTACAACGTGTGTTGTTACTACCCAGAAGCCAAATTATTTGCTAGAAGCAATTAGGGGAGACAACCCAATAGTTGAACACACTGACTTCATAGTTCTCAAAATCCTACGTGGAATTTCAAATCACCCCCAATTTTTTACAGCAACTTATTTGGCATGTCCGCTCTTATTGATTATTAGTTTATTTGTTTTCTATTCAAGTTCATATTGTACTTTTTGAAATTGATTTATTTTAATTTAATAATTTGTAGAAATAAATATTTATTAAAATTTAAATTTGAATTGAGATTTGGGATAGGTTTTTTAATTTATTATTATCTTTGAGTTGAAGTGAAAAATATTTCACTTGTTATCTCTAGAGTTATATTTAGACACATGTCATGGCGTATATTTACAAATTTAGAAAATAAGAACACACATTTAGAACCTTTGTCTTTTAAAAAAATTAAAAGAGAAAAAGTGGGCATCCATATTATATTTATTGTGTTTGTGTCAACATAAAGATATTTATGCATGAATGCTTGTTATATTCTATTTTTATCCCAAGTCATTAAATGTATTCATATAGAGGTTTGACCAAAGAAAAATTAAAATTATTTCCTCGTAAACTCCCAAAATAATTTCTCAAATCATTACACTGATACTAGATTTTATTGACCTAAAAAATAAGATATAAGTGGTATAAAATTGTGAAGTTTAAATCCACACACCTTAGTTCAATTTTTATGTACTAAGCTCATATTTGTAATTGCATAGAGCGATTTTCAGCTTGTTTTAATGAGTGGAAGTGACCTAAAGTGATAGGTAGTCAACTTAAAAATTTAAAACTAATTAATAAATTAAAACTTATATAGCTCATTTGATGTACACATGAAGATTAATCCATTGAAAAACATGGATAGTAGTCATAGGCCAAAATCACTAGGTTAGTGGTCTTATTACACTATCACTTTTCCACCTTATGTGGGTGATAGGTTGTGCATTGTATAGTATTGTGACATTTGTCACCATCTTGTTTATTCACCTTGTCTATATATGCAAGGTCCATTATGTACATTTTCATGCCTATTAGCAATATCATCAAGCTTGTATTTTGAAGCAATCTTTCATGCCATTCTTTTGTGGAAGTTATCTTGGTCTTTATTTGATTATAAGGCTGTTGTAGAGTCACCTAAAAATCTAACAAGAACTAAATAATACATCTTTATGTCATACCAAAGCCAAATGCTTAAGTTCTTACAAAAGCTAGCGAACTCTCTAATGATAAAATAAAAACTAAAAAAATGTGATAGTTTTTAAATATTTTTTAATGTTGTTGGTAGTCTTTCTTTTTTAGAGTGAAAGTTTGTGTGAAATGTTAGTTCAATGTTTTCAATAATCAATAAAAAAGGAGTATGATTGTGAGATGGATGGATATGTTCTATCTCAATTATATTTTAGCTTTTTATACATAGATATTACTTTTGCATATAAAATGCTTTATAAGAGACCCTACAAGACAACATCTGATGTCCATATATGTTTACTCATCTTATTATAATCAATTATACAAAGACTATAAGATGGTTAAAATCAGATAAGATTTATCGATTATCAACTGGACTTATCTCCACGGACAAATTTTGCTTAGAAGACGTCGATTTCTTTGAAAATTCGATGCTTCTGATCCTTCTTTTTTGGACAGCGAGGAAACATTCACTTTTTCTTCGAGCATGGAATCATTTGCGATCCACAAAGGAACATTTAATATAGTTTGGAAACAAACAATCTCGATTTGTATAATATTAAGGATTACCAGTAAGACCACAATTCTAGAATGTAAAAGTCTAATCTGGATCTTTTCAAGTCGTGGAGCATGTGGTCGAAATAAATTAATTAATGAGAGAATAAGATATACGTCTCTTATAGTATTAGTTAATTTTCCTAGAGACTGCTTCTTAGTTTCTTGTAAATTAAGTTTAACTGGTCCAATTATCTAATGTACTTCTGTATTTGAGTCATATTTTATTACTAGCAATCACACTTTGGTGTGCAATGAGTATGCCGATGAGTTATGGAAGGTCAACTAAGTATTTGTCCCTTTGTTCGCCTCTTCCTATCATACTCTCTCTATCAATCTATATCTCTTTCTATCACTTTCTCTTTATCTGATCCTCTCTATGTCTTTCTCTATATCTCCCTACATCTCTTTCTATCATTAACTCTTGATCTATCTCTATCTCTCTAACTAATTTTATCTCCTTACTCTCATTTTGTATTCATCTTTATCTCTATTTTCCTTTCCCCCTCCACATCTAGACACATCTCTCCCCCCCCCTCTCTCTCTCTCTCTCTCTCTCTCTCTCACACACACACACACACACACACACACACATATAGATCTCTTTGTCTCTGGTCCCATATCCCTCTAAAATTCAATTATTCACATCTTATTTATTGTATTTATTAAACTTATAATCACTATTTACAAAATTATTTTAAAAAATTTATTAAATACATATCCTAAATAAATTGATAATTCTTAATATCTACTAAAAAGTAAATATATATATTTTCTATACATTATAATTACAAAATAATAGACTAACTTTTTAATATCTATTTATTTATATTTACATTATAAGCTATGTATAAATATAATTTAAATCTTTAATTAATATTTATAATATTATTTATTTACATGTCAAATATTAAATAGGTAATATAAATCTTAAAAATTAATAATTAATATAGTATTACTATACTTATATGGTCGACAACAATACCTCTTATATAATCCATGAAAATTTTAGAATAATTCTTATCTTGTGGATAAAGATGAGTGTCATTGGTCAATAGGAAGGGAGAGAGTAGCAACAATTATAATATTCAACAATATGATTAAATTCAACAGTTTAACACTAATCATTCAAAATAATATCATACCCATAATCTCTCACATGTCAAACATTAGAATGTAGTTGAAGTTCAGTTTGATAATATGAGATGTAAATATAATAATATCGAACTCCTATGAATTCCTTGCACCAAATAATTGACAAAAACCAAAATGAAGAACCAAGATTCCTTTGATGGTAGTCCATTGGTTCTAAAAAATTTGGGACTGTTGATTTTAAAATAAATAGGAACATGTAATGCATATAATATTTGAGGTCATTGCCAGTATAAGTAATTTCTATTAACTGCCATGATCGTTGTAATAGGGAACCATAATGAGTTCAATGGTCCATATTTCTATTGGCATACATTTTTCTAAAGATAACGTAAATTTTTATTATGTTATTTGTAGACAAGATGAACAATTTGAAGTCATCAATAATAAATGGAAAGGGTAAATAGAAATATTTAATGCAATCAGTAAAATTGATTTATGATCTTTTAACGTTGTCCAATCTAGATTCGCGTGTACATTGCAAGGCTTGAATCAGTTCAACATCTTTTAGGTCACTTATCACACCCAAATTAGTACCATTAAAATATCCACCAACTAATTTACTTGATTTGTTTTGTAAAAGTAAGATGTGGGACGAGGGATTAACTGATTCCATGAAAACCCATAAATAAATCAGTAAGTTTTAAAGATTCTTAAATTTCATTATAAATTGCAAAAAAGGGTTTGATCCTAAGTTCTATAGTTAAAGAAAAAAGAGATGAGCCTTCATTATCTGTGTGTTTCTTGTTAAAGGCTCATTGAAAAACATTTTTTTTGAAACATGACGTTAAATTTTGAGAGGGAAACTCAAGGCCCTTTATTTTTCCAAATCTTTAAAAAAAGTGTCGTAACCTATGCCTTAGATTGAAAGACTATGAACAAAATAAGTCAAAAAAGTATTTGTAGTGAAAGAGGAAAGGATGAAATAGCCCCCTCCATTAGGGAATGCCAGATTAAATGGTAGTAAGAGCATTTCATGACAAAAGAAGTTTTTTTTGAGTTGTTTTTCAATTCATAAAAATGACAATGGAGTAAATCTCTAGTTACTGGCAAAAGTGTAGTAGACTCGTAGGCAAGAGGAGCCAAATCTGGGAGAGGAGGTAGGGTCTTGATTAGATTTTTCAAATGCTAGTGTGTAAAAAAAATGTAATCGAATAATCCTTGCATAGTTTATAGACTATTTTAATCTAGGTAGCATGATTTAGACATCTTTAACATTTGATATCTTGGATGAGACCACTCATTGTCACCTTTATAGAAAATCCAAATTCTAAATTTTTAAATTTTAATGATTGACATTCCATACCTTTTCGGGTTACCTAGTGAACACTACAGTGCAATTTGCTAGTTTATTTAATTTAGATATTGCATAACAGCATACAAGTTATACACTAATATTTCATACTGAAAATAAAACATATTTAAAATAATTTCCATGGTGTAACTATAGCGCAATTTCCACTAAGATTGATATTCAAAAAGTTACACCTCTCTCTTGCCAATTGTCCAACGAGAAGATTGAACTTCAAAAAGTTATTAAAAAAATTATGTAACAAAAATATATGAAAAAATATCTACACACTACATATTAGTGTTACAAGTCTATGTTTAAAAATTTAAAAATTAATTCTTTCTACAAATAAGTTCCTAGTTTATGAAAGGGAAAATCAAATTTAAATTTCTTTATTAACTATAAGAAGTTAGGTAAAAAAAATGATAAATTATTTCTATTTTTTTATAAAAATATTATAATCCATAGACAAAATCTAAAAAAATTACAATAGTTCACATTGTCTTTAAATTTGTTAACGATTTAATAGCTATAGGTGTCAAAAATTGGAAATATAGTTAAAAATGTTGATGTTAATGCCATAGTTGGGCTAAAATATGGGACACACTATTTTTGAACACCCTTATCCAAATAGATACATGAAGCTCTTGAGTTACTTGTAGACTACAAAGTAGAGGCTACAATTTTTTGGATAAATGAGCATTTGTGGGATTAAGTTTTGTAAGATAGCACGTGGCTCATTAAACTCATATGAATAATGGTGTGTGCCTAGTCATTGTGTTTTATTCAAATATGACTATATTGCTAAAATAGGTAGTGGTCAAATAGTTGAAGGATATCCATCCATTTCATCTCAAAATCAAGAGAATTTTTCAAAATCTTGTTATTTTTTTACCATTATGCACAATCCATTGTTACAATTTTATTAAGTATAGGAGTTCTAAGCTATTGTATTGATTGCATCTACATGGGGCCCTTAACCAATTATATCATTTATTGCATCACTGAACTCAATTTCTTAATGAAAGATATATGATGATTATATGTACTAGAACCCTCTTCAAATAATTATTCTTGAGACAAGCCATAGATTCATTCTTGTGTGAGAGCTTGCATTCATCTTCCATATTGTTTCATCTTTAAAGAATCTCTATGAACATACTCTCGGGCTTGTAGGAGCTTATAGGGGCTCAAAGTTTAGAAGAGGTTTATAATCCCTCTTCTTCATTAGCTTTTGACGATCCCAATCTTGAGCGTGGATGTCTTGTGTGAATGGTTTATAATACCATGGAGCTCACACACTATCGTTCCAATTTGTTCCCCCTTTTTCTCCCTTGCTCATCACCATCAAAACTGCCTTACAAATGTCCACCCTGTTAAAACACCCCTCCTCATTTATAGCCACTTCAACTCCCTGATTGTAAAGTGCAACTAGATTACTTTATCTCAACAAACATTCATCAGAAGTGCACATGCTCTTCTCGTGAGTTTTCCTTTTATGGAAATGTGTACATTTGAAACGAGAAGATGCCCTCACAAAGGAAAATGAGCCCTCGATTTCACTTTTCCCATTCATAAAACCTAAAAGGAAAAAAGAGTCCAGTGGAGAGTCTGAGTTAATGTGGTAAGCAGAGATGATATGGGTCTAATTGATGATCCAGTCAACATGTGCCTCAAGTTATAAAGCCACGTTAAATTTGCAGTAAATGGTCCAATCATGACATCTGAATAGTTACAAATGAATAAGATAATGTCCAAAACTTTTTCTTACGTGGAATCGTTAAACAAACTACCTCTCCTCCAAGTTCAACCTGTTCATGTTTATCGTTATAAGTTCCAAGGTTTATGACGCATTAGGATTTTAAGAAGATAATAGTTTGGGTGGCTAACAAAGATAATAAAACACCCTCCTCATTTCTACCCGCAGGGGTGTCAGATAATGGACAAAACAATCACGTCCGTGGTCTTGAAAATGATGAGCGGTCAGGATTGTTTTGATGGTAGTCATTTGTTCAAACAAATTTTGGACTATTGATTTAGAAATTCAGCTCCTTCTTTTCATATAGGGAACGCCTTCAGTGTAATTATTTATTTTACTATTCAATAGAAAATAAAATAATTAGATGTAGGAGTTACAACTGTTTTAATATATATATTTGAAATGTCGAAGAATAGATAAGGCACATGAATTATTTAATATAATGTTTAATATTTTTAAAGAAGTATTAGATTATATAGTGAACAAAAAGGAAAATTATAAGGCTTTGATAGCAGGGATAACTTTAAGAAACCCTCTTTTAGGAAAAAGTGTAAAATCCTAGCGAATCGTACATTATTTTAGGGAGGAATTTGTTTTAATGCAGGCTATTTTTTTTTTCAAATCCATGATTTTTCATAGTTTGTATTGGCATTTTTTCCTTGCCGAATGAAAATTTCATAAATTGCTGGCGAATTATTCAGTCATGTGGGGGAAAATATATATTATATGAGGTGAATAATTTTCTTTTGAAGTAAAAAATTATAATATATGAGGTGAATGATATTCTTTTTAAGGGAAAAAAAAAAATTGTATTGGTGAATTTTATGTACCATTTGAAAATTTATTTATTTTATTGGCTAATAATTTGTTAATTATGGGAAAAAATATATTTTATTGGCGATTTTCAAAAGATGGGACATAACAAGAACATGCAACCTAACCTAACATACCTAACATACATACATTATTTTATAATGTTAATTGTATTATTTGAGATCATCTCATGATCCAAGATCAATGGATGAAGTTTAATTTTGGCCCCAATTTCTTGAAGGAAACAGAGTTGTCCAAGAAGTCACCGGAATGCTGACACATATCAAATTAGGGTTGTCAACTTGTCTGTAGACTACAATGTACACATGTTGGTATCGATAATCACAATCCTATAGTGAAACTTGTAACCTCTTAACTCGGTAAGAAATAAATGCCTTGTCAGTGTCAAGTGACATTCTTTAACTGTGACGCACCACTTCCAAATTCGTACAGACAATATAACTGATTTCTGACATTTTTGCATTTATGGGAAAGATTTACTGCCAGATATGAAAGATTAAGGACAAAATTTTAAGTTCTCACATGCATGCATTTAGGGGAAAGATTTACATGAAAGGTTTAGAGGCATATTAAGGACAATGGATTTAATACCATTAAAGACAGAATAATTTATTGTTAAGTAATGAGCAAGGATTCAAGGGCTATTTATAGATGATCTATCTTCTTTATTCCTCGATTCGTCTTTGCTAGATGAATTGTTTGTTTAGGTCATTAGTCTACACTCTGCAAATAATTTATTTTTAAGGTTTCTAAAGTTTTAGATGGACACTCCAATTAGGCTTAGATGCACATTTGAGGAGGCCCAGAAGGCCTTTCTGGGTTCCTTTTCAAATGAAACATTACAATCAATTTGTAAGGACGGTAGGCCTTTCGTAATAGAGGCTACTAAAATGGTGCTGGACAGAGAGTTTTTGCACAATGAAGATAGGCACCATGTCAATACAGACATTACGTCCCATTTTTTGGCATCTCTTCTCAACCTCGGAGGAGAGAAGGTGGACATTTTAATGCTACTGAGGAGGGTTTTTAAAGAAGAATACCTGGGGGACAACGTTCATGTTGTCGTGTTCACGAAAATAGGGGTGGGGATCCCTTGGGCAAGTGAAATACCCAAGCTTCTCCTCCCAGGCCATAATGTGGCCATGCAACCTTTTCTATTGGGCCTGAATGCTGGGCAGTTGAAGCGCCATAGGAAATGGGTGCTGATAGCTAGAGATTTTCTCTGAAAGTGGTTTCTTCTTGACGAAGTGGAGGCTCAGGTGGGGCAATATGGGTTGCTCGATGAATTCTCCCAGTTAATCCTCTCTGCAAAATTCTACTTAGATGGAGGCAGAGGGCAAAATCAGTATTGGACTACTAGTGGTTTTTTTTTGATAAAAACATACCACGTTTTTGGGTTTTTTTGTTTATAGTAGGTTTCTCTTTGTACTGGAAGTGGACAATGTAATTATAATTTTATGAAAACAAATAATAAAAATTTCCCAAGCTCATTTCAATTTGTGTTTTGTGGGTACAAAAAATGGTTCTTCGACTTCTCTGTCACTGTGATTGCAATATTTTAATTAGTTTCTTTATCTGTGTATTAGACATGTATGATGTAACTTGTAAGTATGTTTTAGTAGAAATAAGGAAACGTCCAAACGATGCCGATGGTATTTCCATTTTTAAATATGAATATTTAAAATGTATCACAGTTGTACAATGTAGACAGTTGTAGTTATTAAAAGAAATGTCTTATCACTGACATTAAGTTTGGGTAATGTTACTTGTCATGACATTTTTTCCAATTTCACACACTCGTACATTTAATATGAAAGATTTACAGAATTTTGAAGGACAAATGAATTAATAAGGTTTGAGAAAGAATTTATGGTTTTCTAATTATAAGGTATGAGAATTCTATGTGATTATAATTATCAACATTAAAATTATAATCAATAAAAAATATCATTTCAACTTTAAGTATACTATATAATCAATTTGAAGGACAAATGAATTAATAAGGTTAGAGAAAGAATTTATGGTTTTCTAATTATAAGGTATGAGAATTATATGTGATTATAATTATCAACGTTAAAGTTATAATCAATAAAAAATTATCATTTTAACTCTAAGTATACTATATTATAAATAAAAAATATTACTTTAACTCATGTTTGGGAGACCTAACAAGTCAGTGACCACATAAGTCTCGTAATCTCTAAACACTAACCTAAGTAACCTTAACTCCGGCCTCTGAAATTTATTAGAATGTAATATTATTAAAAAAATAGTGCATTTTGAATTTGATTGGCTAAAATTGTTACTATTCAATTAAATAACTTTAAATATTATTATCCATTATTAATTAATATCTATAAAGGAAAAAATAACAGTATAAAATTTAACAATATCCGTTGTAAATAACTACCGTTGGATTGAGCACAGATCAACGATGTACGATGGACTTTGGGATGAAAGGGAAAAGCAACCCCATCTTCTCAAACCCATTCTGGAATCATGACACGTGTCACTAAACACATTCCACTCGCAGTCTCACACGATCTACCAACAATGTCATTTGATGATGACGTGACACGTCTGACTTGTGAGGTGAGTCAGTCGTCGGGTGACTAGATGAGTTAATGGGACCCACGGGGCCACCACACCACTCACCAGATAGTGACTAACAATGACATTATGACTGTTGGATGATTGTAGATCAATGACCAAAGTTATATTTCAAGTCGAAAGGGAAAAGCAAACCCATATTTTCAAACTCGTTCCATAATCATGACACGTGTCACTAAACACATTCCACTCGCAGTCTTGCACGATCTACCAACAATGTCATTTGATGATGATGTGACACATCTGACTCATGAGGTGAGTCAGTCGTCAAGTGACTAGGTGAGTTAATGGGATCCACAGGGCCACCACACCAAATAGTGACTAACAATGACATTATGATTGTTGGATGATTGTAGATCAAGGACCGAAGCTGTATATCGGGCCGAAAGGGAAATAGAAAACCCATTTTTGCAAACCCATTCAGGATTCATGACGTGTGTCCATTCACACTGTCAGTGACAAGTGTGACGATTGTAGATTGTACAATTTTTGTGCTTTAAGTTTCCAATCTAATTTTTCATTTATAAGTATAAGTAGTCTACAGATTTAGAAAGGTGTTACGGATTCTAAATTTCTAGGTTGAGGATTGAGGTCCGAGGAAAGAAACAAAGTCTCTCATCTCTCTTCCCAGTCATAGTCTGCAAAAATTAAAACTAAAGGTAACAGGTAACTACTAAAATCCTGAACACCTACGTCCCACATTTTAAAATTTTCAAATCTCTTGATTTACAACTTTACTGTTTATATTATAGAAAAAAAAATAGTCTGTTAGGGTTTAATTTTGAATCACCCCTGTAAATTGTAGGCTTGTAACTATGTATAAATATTTGAATTTTCCTACGAGTAAATAGTGATACCGATTACCAACTTACCACGATGGGTAAAACAAATATCAAGAATAAGACTATGAGTAAAAGGCCAAGTTAGATAATAAAATTCCATAGTCTGCTTAAAACACCAAGTTTCATTGATTTATTCCATGATATTTATGATCCTATTATTCATGGAAATAAGGGAATAATGGAAATTAGATTTGCACTTGAAAACAAGTGGATTGATCCAAATAAGGGTTTAAAATTTTAATCATTTAACAGCATGATAAATGCAACAGCAAATAAAATTGTAGTGTGGGTTGCTAGGTTGGCACTCATGGCATTACCTCAAGTATTCCCTTGCCCTGAAATTGTCATGGTCTGTGCCAAAAATTATGATGAAAATAGAAAAGTAATTGTGAATGAAAATACTAAGGAGGAAATTTTGTCCATAACTGAGAGTGAATTTGCTAGTCTGTTGAACCTAGGGTTTGAACAACAAAACTCAAACATGCACATTGACCTGGGAAAGCTGGCAGAGGATTATGATAAATTAGATGCAACACAAAGAGATTCTTATATCAAAGGATTAACAAGTGGTTCTAGTTTGAGTCTAGATCATAAGCCTCCTTATGATTATGATATTTTTGTCTCATGGGCACAGGACAGTATTTCCTTACTAACATTTTTTTTGGATTGGATAGTAACAAACAAGTGGGTGCTAACATTCTTGAAATACTTT
This sequence comes from Chamaecyparis obtusa, assembly GCA_027943335.1. Taxonomy (NCBI): domain Eukaryota; kingdom Viridiplantae; phylum Streptophyta; class Pinopsida; order Cupressales; family Cupressaceae; genus Chamaecyparis; species Chamaecyparis obtusa. Next base: position 257,486 of record BSBK01009117.1, read on the forward strand.
TTCATATTCATTTTGAAAAAGAACCAGTAAAACATTGTTTTATTGAGCATATTGTTTGTTGCATGTAAGAATGATTACTAATGATTAAAAAAGGTTCACAAAAGACATTTAGATTCATAACCTACTTGTGTTATCTTCTCTTGGAAAAGCATCATGCAATATTTCAGACAAAGAAGCTTTGCTGTCAGGTCCAAAATCCAATATATGAGTGGACACCTCAAATAAGGATGATTGATAACAAAAGGAACTACAACAATGTTGTAGACTTCTTTTTGGCACCAATGTACCATAAAATTACAGGCACTCCAATGCCTAGATTGCCTGTTACTTGTAGAGATTTCATTCAACTTAGAAGTAAAATACAATTGGCTGACTGGTACTTCAAGTAAGAGTACAATGTGTTAAGGTTTTACGATTCAATGGTAGAACCCTACAAACTTCCAATACATGTAATAGAGAGGGTATTTGCATTGGAATATGTACGACAGATGGAGAGCACAGATGTACTCTTTAATGGTCAACAAAAGAAAATGATATTTCCTTCCTTGCCTTTCTCATTTGGAGGGTTCACATTTGAGAGAAGAGGATTCAAAGTGGCACAAGCCTTTTTTTCAATTTTTCGCTTTGATGTTGACAGTCACTAGCAGTATGATCCACTCAACATAATTGGAACAAAGCTAAGAGAGAATGGGAACTCTGCAAGCAAATGTCAACATGAAATTATGCCATTGATAGAAAAATTTAAAAACATGGAGTCCTAAGACGAGGCAAAAAATGAGATGGAGAAATATGCTGCTGAAAGTAATATTTCAATACAAGAATTGTCATCACAAATTATGGCATTGAACAAACAGAAAGGAAAAGTGCAGGCCATCACATCATACAATTTCTACCAGAAAGTTGCTCAACCATCTATAAAATCTATTCCAAATGACCTAATGGATGACTATATGGATGATAATTGGACTCGAACCAAAAAATTTTATTTTTGGGAAATGAGGAAGAATCCTGGCGAGCCAAAGACCTCTGTAGATCTTTAACAAGTGGAAGAGAATAAAATGTTTAGCAAATTGTGGAATAAGGAGCATCCAGCTGAAGCATATCACAGCGATGATGATAGTCCAGATAATGAGTATGAGCAGGATTCTGTGAATCCCACATCCAATAAAGTATATTCAATTAGTAGAGGAGTTGATGTGTCCACAAAAGATCAATATACCAAAGGGGCATATATTGTAGAAAAAATGGGCTACCCAGGTTTTGGTGGTCTGCGTCCTAGTGGACAAGGGCCTTGGTCTGCACCTGACCCACCAGCTCCACCAAAATATGGTGAGAAACCAGGCCTTGGGATTGGAGTTCAATCATCATATTCATTAACAAAAAATACTACTCAGTCAACTTCATTTGTTCTAGCTTCAAATCTAGTTCCACATGTTCCAAGCAGTCAAATTCAATCTGAATCAAGCACTCAAATTCAATATGAATCAATTTCCACTCCCATAGGTGTGGATATCATGGGTACAACTACAACTAGTGTTTTGAAAAGGACATTACAGCTGGACATGAGATCAGTGGGTCCCAGAGATCAAGGCAGTGTAAAGAAGAAAAAGGTTATGACAAGTAGTAGTAAAAAAATGGCAATGGTGACTGTGACTCCAACAATTGCCCAACCTTTAGGACAAAACCCTCAAAACTATCCAAAAAATCCACTTGTAATGGGTCAGGGTGTCGGTAATCCTCATGGTGGAATTAGGAGAACCACAGGTAATATAGGTGGAAGCTCGTACATTAGTGCAAGTGCTATTTCACCATTCAAACATTCAATTGTGTCAAAAAACCTTGATTTTCGTTACAATGATTTTGTAACTAACTATGAACAATAAAAAAAATAGGAATAGACAAAATAGTAAGACATTGAAGATGGAAGTAGTTGTCGTAGCTCGTGATGCAGAACCTACATCCAACAGGTTATTTCCCACATATAACCCAAAGAAAGATATGATGGAATTCATGGTTGTTATGCCCCCAGCTAGAGATAAAAATCCACCAGAGAGTTAGATAGATCCATCTCAATTTCAAGTTAGCACCCTCCAAATGGATTTATCCAAAATTAAAAATGTGGACAAGATAAATGTGTCAAAAATGACCAACCAAGTGGTCTACAGTTCAGTGATGAAGTTGGAGAGAGAGAAAGGAAAGTTTTAGGGCACAATAGATAAGTTAAAGGAAGACCTGGCAAATGAAAAGGAAAAGGAGAAAGAAACAGAAAATGGGTGCAAATAATTAGAGGAGGATAAAAAATTCATCCTCTAAAGAAGCAATTGGACAACAAGAACATATGGACGCAGAATTGAAAACTCTGAGGGAAAAATTGGAACAGAGAAAAAAAAAACTTGAGGATGAAAAAGCCTCTTCATTAAGTATATACAAAAGCATGGAGAATGCGGGATAGACAAACAATAACTTAAAGAAATAATTGGAGAATGAGAGGGTAAAAACAAAATAGTGGGAAGAGAAAGCAAAACAGTGGGAAGAGAAAGCAGAGAAAATAAAACAACATAGTGAACACCAGTTCTCAGAAATGAGAGAAGACCTAAAGAAGGAAAATAATACAATCAAAAATTATGAAAACATCTTGAATGACCATGTAAATAATATAGTCAAGCAAATAAAAAAATTCTTCTGAGGGAAAATAAAGGTGTCTGGAAATAGGTTGTGTGATTGGTTTGAACTGAATGAAAGTCTTATAGATTTTTTTGGGAAGCTGAAAGAGCACATTGAGAAGAACAAAAACTTTTGTCAGAGACAGAAAACTACAAAGCAAATTTTGCAAGAAATCAACACAACCAGTGACAGGCATTTGGCAAGCAAGGGAATTTAGGACCGCATTGGTGCATCAATAAAGGTGAACTTTGTCTTTCAAAAATGTCAGAAACTAACAGAAGAAAATGAAACTCTTGCCTTATTCGGGCCAAAGCTCGCCAAGATGAATAGTAAAACAACCAAATTGATAACTCTTGGTTTGTTGAGTCCTGGTCCTGATTAGTCATCAATGAATTTTGTTGGAAGAGAAGCTTACAAAAAAAAGTTGGAGGACACAATGACGTCTGATTTATGCAAGCTTCCTTAGGACAGAACTCATGCAGGCATTGCAAACTGCATGAAAACATTCAAAATTTTGAATGCATTATTGGAAGGAACATTTCTCACTCTTCCAAGTATGGATGGTTGACGAGGTTGCAGGTCATTTACTATAACATCACAAATTTTTCCCTTCCAACCGACGAAGAATGGAGCATACTAAAGAAACTGACATAATCATCTTGATCTCATCAATCATAGTATGTGAAAGTACTTTCAGTTTCAATCATCTTTATATCTTTAGTATATATCTTTGATATTATCCTAAATACTGGAATTGAGTTTAAAGTAATAAGTTTGAACTTTGTTTTTTGAACAGTATCAATGTTGCAGATGCTATTGCCAATGCTAATTTACTAAACTGGCCTGTCAAATGCAGAAATGTATAGTTGTAGAGATGTTGCAGACTTGTAGTTGTCTTACTGATTTTGATTTTGATAATTCACATTGGGAAAATTGACCTGATGCTATTGTTGCTCCCTTGTTTCTATACAAGGGAATTCAGGGTCATTGGCTTAGGTTAATGAAATTGAAATTGGGCAATGTGCCAATGGGTATTGTACTATTGAGTCATTGACTTTTGTAAATAGAATCACAGCGTTGTGTTCTTACTAATATTAATGAATGAATTTTTACATTGTATCATATTTGTAATTAAATTAATGAGAATCAGTATTTCTAAGAATTGTAATTAACATTAATGAGAATTAGTATTTCTAAGTATTTTGATCATGTGGAGCATGATGAGAGGAGAGAGTGTGAGAATTCTCATTCTCTACCTAGATTGAGATAAGAGAATATGAGAGACAAGACAGTGGTGGATGAGGATTCTATCTATGCAAGAAACATGAGGGATCTTATGAGGTTTCATCCACTTACTTTTGATGGTTCATGTAGTGGTTCTAAGGTTGAGACTTGGCTATTGGATCTTGGATGTTTCTTCTCTATGCATCTGTATGTGAGAAAAACTGGATCTCAGTGTCCCATAATGCACCTTAGGAGATTTGCATCTACTTAGTGGCGTATAGAAGTGAAAAATCTCAAACTGGACATTGTGACTATAATCTCATGGGATATTTTTGAGCAGAGGTTTTGTGAGTGTTTCCTTTGTGATCAGTACTGAGAGGCATGTGCTTATGAGTTTCATGAGCTCTAATATGGGACTATGACAGTTGATCAATATGAGCATAGGTTCTTCAAGTTGAGGCATTATTCCAACTATAACCATGATTAGCCTATGTTGGTGCAACATTTTATTCAGGGCCTTAATGGTTGTATTGTCAAATATTTTTGCATGCACTAGCCAAAGATGCTTTCTATTGTAGGCATGAAGGTGAGATTGGATAAGGGAATATTTTTAGGGGTTTTGGTAGTAGGAAAGGTGCACAGGCTCATAGTGCACAACTTTATGGAACAATAGCACATAGTACACATGTATAGTCTGCAAGACCTTCTTGAGTACATTTGGAACCTCAGAGCGTAGGTCACTAGAAGAGTGGTCATAGTTCATGTACCCCAATATTGAGAGGTTGTAACAAGTATCATGATAGGCGATCTCAGTCTAGTCAGCCATCACAAAGTGTGTAACAGAGTACTAGTAGAGATAGTTTCCATCAGTTCAATGCACCCTCTGTAGAGAATTGGTATAGTTCATGGGCATGTTTTAGTTGTGGTCAACATGGTCACAATGTAGCGTTGTGTCCTTAGAGAGTTATTCTAGGAGCTAGTTAGAGACAAGCTACTTCCAAGCTTACTGTTGGTGATGTAGGTAGATCCCATAATGTATTTTGTGGTAGTTGATAATTGTCAAGCTGAGAACTAGAGCATTGTTGTTGAGACTTCAGGTGTGTTACATTACAAATCCATTACAAATGTCCCTATTTTCAATATATGTAATTTTTAACTTGTTTCCATCACCTTGCTTCTAAGATAGTTTTGTAGATCTACAAGTTGAACATTTTGTCTATTTCTTTATAGCCTTCTCAAGAACTTGACCAAAATAGGGCAATCTCATTGCATCCAAGGTTCCAAGTTAGTTTTTCAGTTATAGTGCTTCTGCAATCCAACATGAAATTTTAGTTGTGTGAGCCTCTTAGGGGTTGTTATTCTAAAGATGCTTGTGGATTCATTACTCTTTAAGTATTTATTGCATAGGATTTTTTTCCATTTTAAACGAGGATATTTATACATCCTTCATACAAGTTTATCTCCTAGCTCAATTTTCTTTGCTCTCTAATGTTTTTTATTCTTGTCCCACACTCATCCTTAGGTCTGCATATCTTATCCCAAGAAAGTAATGAGATTTTTTTCTTGTCCCTAGTACCTTGCCAAAAGAAGGTTCTTAGGTATTTATTCAATTCCTCCTTCTTAGCTACAAGAAGATCTATACATGACAGCTGATAAATTGGCATTGTAGATAGAACACATTTAATCATAGTTACCCTACCTGCTAAAGAGAGCCATTTCCCCTTCCAAGTCTTTGTTTTATTTTTAATTTTTGATACCATATGATCCCATAAATTAATGGACCTACGGTCTTTATCCAAAGGGAAATTCAAGGTATTTAAAAGGTACCTCACCCTTTTTAAAATTCAAAATATTGCATATGACATTTTTCATATCCTTGTTAGTATCAAATTAAAATATTTCATAATTTTCCTTATTTTTTTCTTGTCCTGAGGCTCTAGTGTAGGAATCATGTACAATCTCAAAAGATCTAGCTTCTTATCTTCCCCCTTGAATATATATTATGGTTTCATTAACAAATTGTTGATGTGTGGTAAGATCTAGTTCACTTGTTATTTTAATTCATTTGAGGTTATTCATCTCACTAGCTTTGGTTATGAATCTTCCTAAATATTATGCCATAATAATAAATAGGAAGGGGGATATAGAGTCCCCTTGCCTCAATCCGCTGGAGATACTAAACAAGCCCTTTGGGGTGTCATTTACCAAAATAAAGATACTAGGAGAATATATGCATTCATAAATGAGGTTAATCCATTACTTGGAAAAGTTGGAGGCTTCCAAACATTTACATAGAAAATTCCAATCAACTTTAATCATTGGCCTTCTTAATATCTAACTTTATAAGCAACACCCGATTCCTTATTTTGTTGAATTGAGTGAATAGCTTCCTAAGCAATGATCACCCCATCATATATTGACCTACCCCAGAGAAATCATATTTTCTCTTCACTTATAAGAAGGGAGTTAATTTTTGCAATATGTTTTCTAAAGTTTTAGTGAATAATTTATAATTTGTGTTACATAATGCTATTGGTCTAAAATCATCATAATTATCATTTTTTCTTTGGAATAAGGGCTAAGAAAGTTTTGTTTATTTATTTGAGCATACTTCCTAAATTTATGACCCCCTCCAAAGCTTTAGTAACCTCATCACCAATAAAATGCCAACACTTCTAAAAAGGGCAGTAGGCAACCCATCAGGACCATGTTCCTTATCTGGACTCATTTGCATTGATGCTGCTTCAATTTCAGTTTTAGAAAACCTAGCTCCTAAACATCTATTATGTTCAAGTGATATAATATTAGGAATATTTGCTACTATATTATCCCTTATGCCTAAATTAGATCCTTCCCAATTGTTTAGGATCTTCTCATAATACTTTAATGGCTTGGCTACAATCTATTTAGGGTCCTTAGTACTAGTGCCTTCACTAGTTTTAATCCTTGTTATTTTGTTCATTGTCCTCCTCTGCTCAGTATTGTTATGTAAGAATTTCATATTCTTATCTCTTGCCTTTAGCCATGTTTCTCTAGATTCTTTACGCCAGAAAATTTCTTCTTTCACTATGATGTCCTTGTATTCAGGTAGTATCTATTTCTTTTTAAGGTAGACTTATTCACCCATCCCTTTCTCAATTACCTCTTTATTTACTTCCTCTATTTCTTCTTCTAATTTTACCTTTTTCTCAAAGATATTTCCATAGTGAGTTCTATTCCAAATTAATAGGTTATTCTTAATCACCTTTAGTTTAATGACTATTCTAAATAACTTGGATCTTGTGACCTATGTCTCTTTCCACCAATGTTCAGTCACCTCCATTACTTTGTCATCTTTAAGCTACATCTGTTCAAACTTAAAAGGACATCTTTTGGGCATTATGTCTTCCATAAAAGGTAAGTTTTACTAGATAATGATTTGAACCTAATATAGGAATGATCTCTGTTGCTAAGGTATTTGGGAGGTATGTCATGCTCCCCTTGAGAAAAAAACTATCCAATTTCTTTGTTATGTTGCTAAATCTGATCCTTCTATTATTCCATGTGAATGAGTCATTAGTTGTATATATTTGCATTAAATTAATTTTCTTGACCCATTCCCTAAAATTATTCTTAGATTGTGAAACTATCTAAATGCATCCCCTCTACTCACTGTAGTTCAAAATTGCATTAAAATATCCACTTATGATGCAAATCTAATTGGGGATTGCATGCAAACATAGTTCTATTTCATTCTAGATTCTCCTTTTATCTCTATTTTGTGTTGGGCCATATGGGTAAAAGCACAAAGTTGTGTCACGTTTCAGGACAACTTATCAGCACAACTGAATTTGAGTATTTATAACTAAAATTATTTTCTGTCAAACATATGGTCTAGCTAAATTTATTCTAGCTAAGTTAGATAAGTTCTTCACTTTTTCCAACTGGAAATATCTATTAAATGCATGTTTTATAACAATTACTAAAGAAATAAAATTATTTTAGAAAAGCGATGTTTCAATAACTCTTACTCTTTTTAATGATATTTTTTTACAAATATAAAAATACCCTTTTTTAGAGCACAGAGTGAAGATTATCATCATATAATTTTTATAGTATTTTAATTAGATCTAATATATTATAATTTCAAAATACTGAAAGTAGGTATTTTAACATTCGAGAACAAGATGCTTCAAAAATAGAAAAAAATAGTAAAGCTTATCAAAAAAATTGAAAATTTATATTTAACACTAGAGGAGAGAGTTATCTTCAAGCGTGTGTAATTTATTTTTTGAATGGTGTAGATTTGATAGGGGAAATTTGGCACGAGATGAAAACTATCGATTTCAGGTATGTTCGACTTTGAGTAGTTATACCAGAGAAAATATACATTGAAAACTATTTTTTCTTCTTTTTTGCACTAGCTATACATTTTATCTATGACATAGTTTAAAATCAAAGAAAAAAAAGATTATTTGCATATACTTTTTTGTTGCAAACAAGACCCTCATTTTTCAGCATTTTTCAACAAGTAAAAAATGGACTTAAAAAAATTAAAAACTATGTGAATTCTTGTTCAAAAGAAATTTAAAAAATTATAGGCATAAACTTCATCCACTTTTACACATTTCATTAGTTTACATCATCTCCAAATTTTAAACATAAATGCCATTTTTATGTCGTTAAAGTTCAAAATTTTGTGTGTTGTTGACCTTTTCCTTTATAAAAGTGTGACACAGCTTTGTACTTTTACCCATATACATTTATTAAAAGGAATTGCAAGTTATTCTTAATGCTCCTGACCCACCCACTCATCCAGTGATCATGACACATATCTTTCTTGAAAGAGACCAATCTTGGATCCCATATTACTGCCAATTCCCCTAAGGCACCATTTGCTAGTTGTCTAGCTATCTCTTTGATGCACAATTTTTTCTTAAAGATCTCTAACACTTTTGTATTTAATTTTGTTTCTTGAATCAATATTATCTCTAAATTAGTTGTTGTGATGTAGTGCCTTATGATCCGCTGCTTGTTCGGGGCAATCATGCCCCTAACATTGCGAGTAAGGAGCTTCATGGCTCCTCGGGAAGGACCTTCCCCTTCCCAACATAAAATAAAGATGTCAATTTGGTTTGACCTTCAGCCTCACCATCTTTGGTTCTCAATTAAGACATAGACTTCCTACCTCTTTTTTTGTTCATCTTAGAACAATCCAATGTTTCCTTCCCTTCCTCGATTAATGCAATACCCAAAATGTCTTCCCCCCACTCCTTATCATTTAGTTCTAACATCATTTCAACCTCCTCTTCCTTTTTCCGCTCTTCATCTAGTGCAATAATATTTTCAATAACCAACTATTTTTGAAGTGTCATCTCATCATCATCAGTAATTTCATCCAAAAACTTTACCATGAGTTCATTGATCACTTCATTACATACATAATTCATAATTATCTTATTCTCTTCATCAATCTTGTTGGTATCATTAGGATCCTCTTCTTCTTCCATCCTACTTTTCCCTCTAATAACCTCCTCTATTTCATCAAATGTTGTGTTATTATGAGTAGACTTTTCCCCTTTAGCTACTATGTTTCCCATCTCTGCTTGATCTGATTTTTTGCATGAGTCCCTTGGGTCTATTTTACTATTTTTTGTTTAGCAGTCTGAAATTTTGCATTCTCATTATCATCAAGATTCTCCAAATTATCCATACAAATCGTGTTCTTGTCATGTGTCTTATTGCTCTCATCCTCCTCTCTACCCTTTCCTCTACTAGCTTCAGATGTGATCTCGGTTAGATCTTTGTTTTTATCCCTTATGTTTTCCTTATTTAACTCCATTTCTTGAGGGGATTCCTTTGCCAGTAGGACCCCATCTAATTGTATTTCATTATCCATATTAAAGGTAACTTCATTTTTGTCATACATAATCTCCCTCTCTTCTTCCTTTGAAACACCTTGGTTACCATCCCAAATTTGAGAAACCATGGTTTATTATAAATCCATCTTTAAGTTTGTGAGATAGTGAACCCTCCACCTTCCTAATTTTGGTTGACAATTATATCTCCTTTAAATGTTTATCTAGAATATCTTTTCCCTTATCCAAAGTTAGAGAATTAAAACCACTTTTTACCTTCATATCTTGTGGAGAGTTTATTAATTATGGTGTAACTTTTTCTGGCATCCTTACTATTTTGTGCTTAACCAGTCCTCTAAAATATTTAGGTTTTATAGTTAATATATGATGCATTTTTAGTTTTTAGCTCAATAGATTTCAATGAGTGAATATTAATATCCATCTTAACTTCTATAATAACATTAGAATATGATATGATCAATTCCTCCCCATACCCTACTACCTCTCCTAGTTGACTGACAATTTTCTTAATGTTCTCATTATTCATTAGTTCTATAGTCAAATTAGGAAGCATGACTAATCTATTAACTTTAAAAGCTTTAAGATTGATAGGGCTAAATTTTGGTTGCCAGTCTAAGACTCTAAAATTATGACCCTTAAAGCATGGACATTTTCGAGATAAAAATTTAGTTTTTAATTCTACACTATAGCAATCAATATAGAAAAAAATCCTCAGATAAGATAGCGATACCTACCTTGCCCCTATAGGTTTCTTGGAACCACTCTGCCACCTCTTCCCCAGAGATCCCATGCCTACACCATCTAACAAACAAGCCATATTTTTCTATTGTGAGATCACATGCCTTTAATGATGTTGTTGCTGATCTCCAAGGTAATTGTGTCATCTTTAACAAGGCCTCTTGATGAAGGCAGTGGGATGTTGGAGGGATTAGTAGCCTCTAGGATTTGTCTAATGTTCTCCTTTTTAATTGGCCTAGTATTAGCATGATGATTTTGTGCTATATTCATAGTATTACCAATATGTGTAGAAGATGGAAGAAAATTGGGCTGAGGAGATCATGGCTTAATATTACCGCTTCTTTCCAAGGGTAGCCGGTTTGCACCAGAAGAAAAATTTGGTATCTTGTGGGGAATTGGAATGATTCGTAAACCATTAATAGTATTTTTTGCTATCCCCTTTTTTGAATTTGATACCCAATCTTCCTAGGTTTTTTTCCCTTTTCTTCTTCTTACAGTTTTCCAATTGTTCATAGTGATCGCTTCCCATTAAAACTCGACCTAGGGCTTGTTTCCCCCCTTTCCCGACCACAACTTCCATTCGTAGATGTGGAGCTAAAATTTCTAACATGCTGATATATTAAATCCTTGGACAAAGGGTTCTTTGAACCCCTTGTTCTAAAAAATGTAGAGTGTCCATTATTATTGAAGGAGAGAGCATCAAGGCCAAGGAAATGATGGCCTTTTCTATTATTGAAATAACTAGATCTAAGGTTCATTTGCCTCCCTACTTGTCCTTGATCTCCAATTGTAGAGATGGAGTGATCATGTTTATGTTTTGGAGGATGAAAGCCCTCATGTTACCAGACAAAGGGATTCTTGGAACCCTAGGTCTGTGAACCTTAGTAGGAACATCCATTCTCTAGGGAAGAATAGAAGTGACATTGTTTAAACTATAAAACTATTCCCTTGTCACTTAGGAAATCTGCCATCATTATACATTTTATCGATATTATTTACTTGTCGAGCCTGAGTGAACTTTCGCAAGTTTGTAGAGTGAGCTATTTTTAAATTTTGGATTACTACATTTTTTTTCTTTACACATCTTCTAATTTTGAGTGCATGACTCTCAAATCTCTCTTCCAAGTTCAGGTTTACATAATTTCAAAAAAAAAAGTGGCCACTTATACCCCCTTTTTTGCACACCATCTCGGTGCAGTTACCCTAATGCAATACCAAATTAACAAGTATAATATGAAGAATATATGTTGTATCTATTTCTTGAACAAATCAAGATATCCAAAGAGATACTCATAACATAAACCTAGGTATATGCACTTTACACCTTTGGTAAACTAATAAAAAAACATATAAAAAGGGGCCAAAGTTTGAATAATAAGATCTGTTGCTTTGAATTTTTCTTTAAAAAAAATCTTAATTTAGAAACTTTGAAGAATATTTATAACAAGAGAAGTTTAAGAAAAACCAACCTTTATCAAAGTTGGATCCCTATATGTGTATTCATACAAGTTTCATCCAACTCCAATGGTGTAGAAACAAGTGTTTTTTAGTATATAAACTCAATTCAAAGCCTTGTTCTATTAGGACACACTTGCACATAATATAGAAGAGTATTTATAGCAAGAGGGGTTTAAGACAAACCAACCTTTATCAAATTTGAATCCCTATATGTGTATTCATACAAGTTTCATCCAACTCCAAGGGTGTAGAAACAAGTGTTTTTAGTATATAAACTCAATTCAAAGCCTTGTTTAATTAAGACACACTTGCACATAATATAGAAGACTGTTTATACCAAGAGAGGTTTAAGACAAACAAACCTTTATCAAAGTTGAATCCCTATATGTGTATTCATACAAGTTTCATCCAACTCCAAGGGTGTAGAAACAAGTGGTTTTAGTGTATAAACTCAATTCAAAGCCTTGTTCTATTAGGACACACTTCCACATAATATACTTGTAGTTTTTCCAAATGAGGAAATATATCTTGGATTGTGCCTCAACTCATAAAATTAGGAGATAGAATATCCCACACTCACACAAGCCATTAATTCCATTTTTGGAAGCTTGCAAACTATCTAAACCCACATGTGTGCTCTATTTCCTAATGTCGTATATCAATTCTATGTTGAGCATACAAGAAAAAATAATTGAAACAATGTCAAATCAACAATAATTAAAACCAAATACATGCAAACCTCATAATGATCATATGTAATAGATGAAAAATGGTTGACATAAAAAAAAAAACATGATAGTGTGGTTGAGATGATGGATGATCAAATGGACATCATAAGATAATAGTTTCTAATATTTTAGATACAAAAAACTGAATTTCCAAAATCAAGATAGGGCATAGCTAGGAAAATGCCACAAAAAACTTAGCTCCATTAATTAAAACAACATTACACAAAGTGAAAGATTCAATATTTAGAGGTTAGAATAAATAACAAATACATAACTAGGCATCTTAGGCGCACTCAAAAAATCATAAAAGATAAAGAAGGGTTTTGGGTTGAGCGCAAAACATACATCTTAAATTGGAAAAGTCGGGATGTATCAAAAAAGTGCCAAGAAGGTCTTGATATAATAGACATTAGGTGAAATTAGCAACCTTAGGCTCCACAAACACTTACCATATTACTCAAAAAATGCTTAGCCTAGATAAAGCTTGACAACTAAAGAAACCATCAAACATTCAAGTTTTACACTACAAGAAGATAAAGACAAACCCGCCTATATTCTTTTCATAATATGTAATTAAGAAATTGAAAATTTGCATACTATTTTCAATTCTTTCACCAAAACTTAATGGAATACGCAAACTTTTTTTGCAAATGTTGAGAGGACATGCCCTCAATTTGCTTGGAAGATTTTTAGATCCAAATGACTTAAAATTTAACTTTTCTTTTAAAGTCAATAAAAATCTTAGAAGATTTCTTGGTCCAAATGACTTTAAACTGAACTTTATTTTGGAGTTTAAATAATTTTTTTGAAGGTGCATCATTCTCCTTTAAATAAAACTTAAAAGAATATATCCCACGAATGACCCCCAACAATTGATATTAAAACAAGATAATGAAAATTCACCATAGTCATAATAGAAAAATCACTTAAGAAGAAGATTTGCCTTCCAGTTTATCCTTTTTTAATCTTTTGGTAGTTCTTTCTTAAAAAAAACCCTATTCAATTATTATTTATTGTTAAAACATTAGTATATATTAATAATAACAATACCACATATGACAGATAAACTAATTCCATTCTATTTCTCCAAAGAAACAATTAATATATCAAGAATTGCGCGGGTTTCTGCTACGTCACTCTAATATTCGACGCGGAATCCATGTGAAGATAAAACAAAAAACAACAATAGACATAAACACAAATTTAATAATCATTCTGTATTTCCAAATCTATCTTTCAAATCATATACACATATTCTAATACACTTTTCTTTCTTCCATTGGAAAGATCAAAATTGTACCATTCATTCATCTGATACAGTTCCCATACACATTGGTCGCATTGTTAAGAAGTTAAAGAATACGGTCGTAAAATTTACCCCGAGCTTCGAAACCCTTTCCATCATCCGCCGGGCTGCGGGCACGCATTCTGCTCCACAGTTGTTGAAATCCGATGCCAAATTTACTGAATTCTGATCAGTATGGAGAAGCCAGTTTTCTGAATGGAAATAAACCTTCCGTTTCAACAAACTCCTATTTTTGTGCACTTCATGACAGAAAGCTTACAATTGTTTAACAAGGTAAACATCTTCAAGCCCTTGGTTCTGGGAGCCTCAACTGACCGCTTATTCTCCTTCACGGACTTCGATTTCTGCCCAAAAGTCGCTTCATTTTTCGTCAGACTTGGCTCCTCTTCGTAATAGCCCGAAACCGACCGCTTAAGAACAGACTGGTCATTGCGCTTACATTGCCTGACACGCATGTCTTCCATGTTCATTCCACCAGGAGATTTAATAACCCCAAAGCTTAAAAATTGAAGCCATTTTGGAGACTTTTTACTGCGCGAACCAGATGAGGATGCGCTCCAATTTGCTATACCTTTCGTTTTATTACTTGCCGCGGCTGAATTTGCAGCCTTCAAAGCCTTCTGCGAGGCTGAGCAATTAAGGCTTCTCTGTGAAGCTTGAGAGCTGTTGGAGCTTGAGCTGGTCCAAAAGCTTGATTTTGACTTCAGAGACTCAGATCTCCACGCCTGAAGATCTTCCTTTAAAAGAAACTCGATTTGCCTGAAAGATTTCGAATCGCTGTAGGACAATTGCGCAGCGCCTTCAGTGAGAGGAAGGAGGCGGCCTTTGACGAAAAGATCTTCGGCAGAAGTGACACAATTTGGCTTGGAATTGACGCTGCCAAGGGCCAAATCGAAGAGGAATTCGTGGTGATCTGAAGATTCAGCGTTCGAAACCCTCTGCGTGCTCGCCGTTGCTGTGCTGTCGTAAAGGAGCATGTCACAGAACGACAGAGTCTCCTCTGCATCCGATTCCGCCATTGAATCTGTACAAAGATCTTGTACACCGCACTTTCTTTCTTCATACTGAAACTCCATCTTTATGCGCCGATTTCTCAAATTACGAAAGAGATGTAAACTAATGGAAATCAGAGTAACTTGTTAAATGGATCTGTAAAATCCTGAGAAAATCAGTGATTGTATTCTATTTATAATTTTGGGAAGCTAAAGATAATTTATAATTGTAAAAATATTATCGTAAGAAGATTCGAAGCGCTGCCAGTAGTCATCGTACTCTTATTTTAAATATATTTTTATTGAGTGCGTCAATGGCGTGAAGACACGATCTGATCTTCCAGAAGATTTGTATGCGTTTGAAATAGTAAAGGTCAGGAAGAAGTTGCGAATTTCACAGGCAGCTTCCAATTGAGACCAAAAAAATATTTAAAAAAATGAAGATCGTCATTTTTTGGAAAAAGGTCGGTATTGTGCTGGCCGAGTTTCTAGAGAAACGAGACCAGACCTGGGCCGCTATGGAATTGGTGACCTGTTTTGACTTACTCCACATATACGTAAAGGAGTTTAATTAGCTCACTAAACTTCTTCTAGAACAACTACTAATCACGTTTGGTTTTAATTATATTGGGGAAAATTGGAAACCTTGTACTTCTTATTTTTTTTTATAAAATTGTATAAACGGTATGATATTTATTAAAAGGTGGTATACTATTAGTTCCTGCCAAAGGCAGGAAAACTACTACAATTGTTCAGTTTACTTTTTCATTAATCCAACCAATCAAAATAAAGAATTAAATTTTTGAACAAAGTTACCATAGTTTTATTTAATTTTTTATTTTAATTATTATCAAAATTAGTATTTATTTGTCTTCATTTTTTTAAAGTATATATTACCTATGGTTAAGTTGGCTTGTGGTTGAGTTTTAAACTTATATTATATATAATATATTAAATATTTTATTTATTTTTAAATTTTTTTTTATATATATTATTTTTTATATATCTTATATTAAAATAAATTATAATAATATAAATATTATTTATATTATATATAATATTAAATTTATACAAAATCCTTTGTCTTTATATTTTTAGCCAATGCGAAATGCGAACTTTTCATCATAAAAGGAAGTCTACTTTCCTCTGGCGGCAAATAAACCTAGGTCTCATGCACTCGAACCCTGAGAAGGATGTTTCTGATTGCAATAAGGCGGTTCTTAGGGCCGAGAAGCCCAAATTGGCTTCTGAAGCTCCAAAGAAGAAAGAGGCTTTCACTAGTTACTGCTTTAACTGTTGGCTCTATGGCCATAAGAAAAAAGATTGCAGAAAGCCTATACAGGAACACCCTTCGTATGATCATCTGAAAGAATTCATGGAAAAACAAAAAAGACTAGCAGATCAAAACATTGACTGGGATCTGTATGCGTTATTTTCTCGACTCCCAACTGAGGAACTTGCTGTGAAAAAGCATTCCATCGAAAACCCTATTGATAAAAAGGGAACACATAATGAAAATATGAAGGACAAAACTAGGGTAAACAATAAAAGCCCTATTAAGGACTTGGATACAAAAGAGATCTCCAATGGAAACCCTAAAGAGTTGTCTTTAGCAGAGAAGCTCAAAAAGGGAAAGCAGAGCAATAATATTGAAAAATCTATTTTTGTTTTAGGGGCAAACAAGAAAAGCCCTAAGCTTTTTAAAGATACCAAAATGAAGATCTTCACAATCCATACCTTGGACAGACAGATAATTTTTTTTGCTAAAATAAAATATGCGAAAGTGGGCACAAGCAACAGAGATGCTAAGGTTGAAAGACCTGAATGCAAGTCATTATGTGATACCAAGGAACCCCTATCTGCCAAGGGGGAAGGTAGGTTCTTTCCTACCCGAGCACCCTCCGTCTGCATGAAGAAGAAGGAACTCACCTGGCAATTGGTAAAAAATAAGAAAAGGGAGAACAGGTATCCGTTATCTCAAAAATATTTCAATTTAACTCTTAAAAACTCCTTTGATTTGCTTAATAAGGAAGAAAATGGTAAAAATACGCCCCCCCACAAAAGGAATGGGACCTTTGGGGATAAGGGCTATAGGGCAAGGCAGAGAAAGATGGAACTGATCCATCCTGAAGCCACAAAGCCCTACCCTTATCTCCCAAAGACCCCACCCTTTTTTGGAGGGATCTCTAACCAAAATGGCACAATTCATAGTGATGCTCCAATGCTTAAAACTCCAATTTATAGTCCTCCTCACCGAACGAGGGGTGAGAGGCAACCAAGTTATATGATTAGCAATAATAATAGTAATCGAGATTTTTGTAATAATTCATCTGATGAAACATCAAAGCTTGCAGCTTA
The DNA here is from genome assembly GCA_027943335.1 of Chamaecyparis obtusa. NCBI lineage: Eukaryota > Viridiplantae > Streptophyta > Pinopsida > Cupressales > Cupressaceae > Chamaecyparis > Chamaecyparis obtusa. Next base: position 274,812 of record BSBK01009117.1, read on the forward strand.
TACAATACCACATAGGCGTATTATACAGCAGGATCCAGGTAAGAATAATCATAGTAGTCATTATGTTTCTATCATCCTAGATAATGATGTTGTTATGCAACATCAGAAAATCTTGACAGAAAAAGGTCTGATATGTATCTGGAATGGTACGGGAGTAACTATCAAGAATATAGTGAAGGAATTATCATTACTGCTACCAAGGGAGATGAGTATAACACATCTTATGAATCATTTTCTGTTGATAGTATGCACTAATAAGAATATGAAGGATAGCATTTTGAATAGAAAGGATATTAAATTTAGGAACATCCCATTTTCCTTTTTTGAATGGATGCCATTGTTTAATCCAATGTTTTTAAATGATTTTAAAATAGAAAAGGTTGTCTCTATAAACAACCTGCCTATAGAAATGTCCAACAAGGATATCATAAGTACTATAGGGAATAAAATTGGGAAATATATTAGGACTATAGAGTCAACCATTGATCAAACCGATAAAATTATCATAGTGGAGATGGAATTTCATCAAAAAATCATCCTACCCATCCAATTAAACTTTAATTTAAATTTAGTCATAATTAATCCTAGAATTGTAGAAAACTTTATCGAAGAAGGCGTGTATTCCCAGAAACTACATAAAAGAAAGAACTTTATAAATAAACCCAATAAAGAAATAGAGATAAGGTTATGTAAGGACAAAGGGGGTTTTATAATTAATCCAATTAAGATGCAAACAGGGGAAAGAAGCCATCCTACAACATATATATGTTTAAATACCCCGTTATCAAACCAAGGCCAGACTAATAAGACAACAGCAGTAGAACATAATCCTGATCCCCAAACTCCATACAACATAGCAATAGGCGTATCAAAGGATGTGATCCATCCTATGAATGCTGAAAAAGAGAAATCATTAATAATAGAAAAAATTAACAAGCAAAATGAAGTATTACTTAATCCTACAAAAAATAACACAATTTACTTAAATAGTCAGAAGCTCAATAAAATTCAAGCTAAGAAAATTGAAACAGTAAGGACTAAGCAAGATCGTAATAGTATCCATCTTCAACTCGAAGATAAAAGGACTGAGATACAGTCACAACATACCCAAAAACCCGATTGTGACAACATAGAAGAAATAATAGATCAGGGAAACAAAACTAAAGAGGAAGTCAATCAAATTATTAAATTCTTAGGAGAATCATTAACTGATGATCTGATGGACATGTTCTTAGAAGAGATTTGTGACTTTGACAAATTAAAAGCTCAAAAAGAATTCCTAATTAAACAAATCCAGGAATGTATTCAAGAAGAACACAAGGAAAAGGACCTGACATAGATGCAACCCCCTTACCCTTTACCCTCAAAAAAGGAAGGCTCAGACGTAGCCCCTCCAAGAACACCAGGAAAAGAACCGGATTAGCAAGAGACTAGTAAAGAGATAGAAGATCAAGAAAAACTAAAAGTAAAGTCAAATAATGAACCTACCAGTGAAAAAGGGGAGACACAAGCTGTCACAATCCCTCTAGAATTAGAATCCCTGGATGTAGATCTTACAGGGAAGGGAGAAGATATAATAGAATTTTTTGGTAAAGAGCTTATAGATAGAAATGAAGCCTATGCAATTATAGAAGATAAACTAAATAGCCACGAAAACTGGGATATTTCTATAAATGAAAAAATGGGAGTAACAACATTGATTAAAGATGCGGTTGAGGGCCTTTTTGGTATAACTAATGAAAATAGAGAATTGGGTATTGCCTTAACTAGAGGCAGCCTAAGTACTCCTAACATTAATAAACTAAAAAAGAAAAGAGGTAGGAAATCGACAGTAGAACTAAGAGTGTTAGATGGCAACGTTGAAAATAAAAAAAAGATAGCCGATGTACTGAACATAGGGAAGGGGAAGTACCTTCCCAAACAACAATGAAAGTCACCACTTGGAATGTTAGGGGCTTAAACGCCCCTAACAAACAGTGATTGATAAAAAGATACCTAAAAACCTTCGAATCTGAAATTATTTTACTACAAGAAACTAAACTTAATTCATTAGAATATGATAAAGTTAGTAAGAAACTAGGCATATGGCAATCAGTATTCGTACCCTCTATAGGTCTATCCGGTGGGAAAGCTACACTTTGGGACCCCCCTAAAATTTCAGCTACACTTATTTACAAGAATAGCAACTAGATGGCCCTTAATATCCAAAGCTATAAATCTAATCTTAAATTCTCCATAATCAATGTTTATGGCCCCACTCCAAATGAAGATAAAAGGAGAGTGTGGCAAGAGTTACACATCTTTATGAGTAATTATCCAGGATCCCCTTTCTTTATCGGAGGAGACTTTAATGCAATCCTAAGTCTGGAGGAGAAATCAGGAGGCTCAAAAGTAGAATCCCAAGCCTTAAAGGACTTTAGCAAATGGGCTAGAGATAATCATTTAATTAGTATTAACACAAACAACGGGGTTTATACATGGAATAATAGAAGAGAAGGATTTAGTCATATTGCGAAAAAATTAGATAGGTTCTTCATTAGAGAGAACACAAACAATTTCAAACAGTTGTACACAGTAGAAATACTTCCTGAGGCAGGATCAGATCACTTCCCGATACGACTATCCATTATAGAAGACTCAAAACCATCCAGGAATCCGTTTAAATTTGAATTCATGTGGTTTCAAAACCCAGAGTTCATTAATCTCCTAGAGGAATGGTGGAACCAAATTTCAGTTAAAGGATCCAGAATGTTTTGTTTAACAGGGAAACTTAAAATCACCAAGAACAAAGCACTAGAATGGAATAAAAGTAATTTTAATAATATCTTTGAAGAAAAAGAGAAAATAGAAAAAGAGATAGCAGACCTTAATAATATAGTAATTTCACAAGGAATGAATGTACAGAGTTATCACAAAGAAAAAGAATTAATGAATAAGTACAACGATATCCTCCTTAAAGAAGAGATTTTCTGGAAACAGAAATCAAGGGAGACGTGGTTAAAAGAAGGGGATAGCAACGCTAAATTTTTTAATAACACCACAAATATTAAAAGAAGTATCAACAGAATATCTAAATTAAAAATAGATAAAGATCATTTTACTGACAACCCTGAGCTAATCTCAAAATCATTCACACAATTCTATGAAACCCTCCTTAACAACACAGAGGCCATAGACATGGGAGCTCAAAATGAAATGCTGAAAGCTATACCAAAGCTGCTCACGGAAGTAGACAATAAAATGCTTAAAAATAAATTAACCCTAGAAGAAGTGAAAGAAGCAGTATTCCAACTCCACCCGGATAAAGCCCCGGGCCCAGATGGTTTCCAAGCCGATTTTTTTCAAAAATGTTGGCACTTCATTGGGGAGGAGGTATGGCAAGTAGTAGAAGCTACCAGAAACTTGGGATCACTATTAAATGAAATAAACAATACTTTCTTCACCTTAATACCTAAGAAAAATGATAGCGTGGAACCAGCAGACTATAGACCTATATCCCTATGCAATACTGTTTATAAGATTCTCTCCAAATGCCTAGCAAATAGACTGAAAATGCTTCTTCCCAATATAATATCAGAAGAACAAACAGGTTTTGTAGCGAACAAATCGATACTAGATGGTATTATCATAGCACAGGAAGTAATCCATACTACACAAATAACTAAGAATCCAAGTATGCTCATTAAAGTAGACATACAAAAAGCTTACGATAAAGTAGACTGGAGATTTCTCTGTAAGTGTATGGAAGCTTTTGGATTTTCAAAACAATGGATTAATTTGATATTTAACTGTATTTCAACCCCTAAAATTTATGTTCTAATAAAGGGGTCTCCGGAAGGCTTTTTTGGTATTTCCAGAGGAATTAGACAGGGAGATCTGATATCCCCTTTTCTTTATGTAATTATGGTGGAGGCGCTAGGAAGGACTATAACCAAGAATCAAAAGGAAGGCAGAATTATGGGACTTAAGGCAGCAGAAAATGTATCAAACATAACACACCAACAATTCACGAATGACACGATCCTACCCGGTTATGCAAGCAAAAAAGAAGCCAGAACTTTTAAAAATATCTTAAACTTATACATGAAAGCATCTGGCTAGCGGGTCAACCCCAACAAATCTGAGATCTTCTTTATTAACACCACTCCGAAAAGAGAAATAGAGATATGTAACATGATGGGTTACAAAAGAGGTGATTTCCTGTGTAAGTACTTAGGCATAGACCTGGATAAAGGCATGTTATCCTCCAAATTATGGCAGCAAGTAATCACCAAAGTACAAAATAAAAAGACTTCTTGGAAAGGTAGATGGTTAACGAAAGCTGGAAGAACTACTATGATCAAATCGGTTCTTTCAGCTATACCCACATACCATATGTCGATTCTCCCCCTCCCTTCTAACATGAAAAAGACTATAGATAAGATGTTTAGAGATTTCTATTGGCAAGGCCCTTCAAACGATAAAAAACTTGCCCTCATAAAATGGGATAATTTATGCAGATCTATTTCAAAAGGAGGATTGGGCATCAAAAATCTCCAGTGGCAAAATCAGGCTCTTGGAGCTAAAATTCTATGGCGAATGTATAAGGAATCGAGTAGTAAATGGGCAACAATTTTATTAAATAAATATATCCCTGAAGGTGATCCCATAAATATATTTAGATCATCATCTCATGTTAAAGGATCACGTATTTGGAATTTTATAAAAGAATGCAGAGATATTATCAATAAATTTCTAACATGGGATGTGGGTGTGGGAGATCGAGCTCTTTTTTGGGATGTTTCTTGGGCTGGCCTCCCCCCACTAAGAAAACTAGGTTTTTCCTCAGAATTTATGGAAGAATGTAAAAGGGTGAAAGGAGTATACCTTAAGGATTACCTCAGCAGGGAAGAAGCCTTCAAATGGAGCAAGCTAGAATATATTGATCCAGCGTGGCATGAGAAACAAAACCTCTTGTCATTACTAAATGTGAGAGAAATCTCTCCTAAATCTAGATCAAACCTTTTAATCTAGGCCGGATCCAAAAAGGGCAAATATTCGATAAAGGAGGGCTACAACACGATAATTAAAGAGCAGAATATGGATAATATAGATATACTATTGAATCTTTGTTGGAACAGAGCATGCCTACCTAAAGCAGGTATGTTCTTATGGGCAGCATTGTAAGATAGGATTCTTACTACGGATAGAATCACTAAATTAGGTTTTGAAGGGCCCTCCAGGTGCCCCTTGTGTGAAAACCAATCGAAGGATGTAAACCATATTCTCTTGAACTGCCCCTTTGTGCAAAATTGTTGGAATTGGCTGCATCAAAGTTTGGGATGGCAGTCTACATCTCAATAGGACCTATTAAATAACCTTAAAGCTTGGCCCTCCTTATATAAAGATAATCTATATAAGGACGTATGGATAATCACTCCATCGATAGTTGTTTGGGAAATCTGGAAATAAAGAAACAGAAGAATCTTCATGGACCAGAAACTCCACTGGTCTTTAGTCACAAATAAAATAGAAGCGTCAATAGTAGAAATTATTAACAACAAATTAAAAGACAAGCTTATTTATGAGAACGTGTTCAAGAATTGGGACAATAAAATTAGATTCAAGTGGCCTAAACTAGATATTCCGCCCCTTTATGGAAAAGGAGGCCCTAGAGTAAAAGTAGATAGAGCTGCATGTAAATGGATACCTCCAAAAATGGGGTGGTATAAATTGAATTTCGATGGAGCCTCTAGAGGTAACCCTGGGGTAGCTGGTATTGGGGGTATCATTCAAAATTGGGAATCAGTAGTGATAGCTAAATTTTCTAAGCCTATTAACCTTTCCACTAATAGCATGGCAGAATGTGTAGCGGCATTAGAAGGTCTAAGGTTATGCAAAAATCTTAACATAAAGAAGGTCTTTATAGAAGGAGATTCGCAAGTAATAGTCAATGCTATTTGGACCAAAAAAACTCTAAATTGGCTTCTAAATTCAAAGATAGAAGAGATCAATCAAATACTAGATAGCATCTATAAATACGAGATTTGGCACACCTACAGAGAAGGAAACAAAGAGGCAGATATGTTAGCTAATTTAGGAGTAGATGGGACTAAAACAATGATCCAAAAGAATATAGGTACAGTTTAAGAAATAGTAACTAATATGAGCAATGAAAAGGCACCATAAAGAATTTACAAGCATTTCAAACTTTAGAAAGATTCCTATACCTGTCATAGCCCCCAATTTGACCATCTTTGATATGTTGCTTAAAATTAACAATAATCAATATTTTAAGAATAAATGGAAAACTAGATCTTAGTTAAACCTTAGCTAATAGAGTTCAACATGTATCCAAACTATTCCGCAATTATGGCTCAACAGGAGATCCAGCATTATTAGGGTCATCTCAAGCATGGGATTTAGGGGGGTGCCCTTATGCTAGGAGTATTAATCCAGCATCACTCAGCTTAGGTCCTATCATCTTTTAGGATCTATCGAAGCTAAGGATCCTCATTTTAAGCTTGCATATTTTCTACCGAAGCTAGGCCTCATTTTTGAATCCCCTAGCCTAGAAGTACTTGTTAGTGAGAATAGCCATCACTAGTAGTGATTTTAAGGCTATAGTATTTCTTACTCTCCCTTGTCGAGTTCCCCTTTTCATTCTCTTATAGTGGCCCCTACCTCGGGTTTCTTTTTCCCTTAGGTTTCCCTTTCCCTCTTATTGAGTTATGGCTTCCTTTCTTTAGGTAGGATTTTTCTATTTTGTCCCCTCGCCTTCTATCTAGAGATTACTGGAAGCATCCAGGAAGATCCTGGTTGCTTCTAGAACTCTCCTTAAATGACCTTGGACAATGCACAGTTGGGGTTGTAGGGTCTCTCCATCTTTCTAGTGTTATGCTGCTTCTGATAGTTTTTCTTCAGCTTTATCCTATTGCGTTTCTTAGCCTCCCCTTGCATCTGTAGTCTTGGAAACCAAACTATCTACCTTCCACATAGGTAGCACAAGGGTAATGGCCTTCAGGGGAGTCATCACTCCAGAAATATGGAATGAGATGCTTAGGCCAATGGCAGAAATATCCAAGAGAGCTTTGGAAAAGGTTTTGGCAGAAAAGTCCTTTAGCTATGACTTCACTTACAGGACCAATGGGAATGTGATAGGGTCCTTCATAGTTGTGTCTTACCTAACAGGTAAAGAAAAAGAGGACATCATCCAGGTTACTAAAATGATTTTTAACAAGAACTATCTCTTGGGCGTAGAGAAAATGGTCTACTCCATTAATGACCAGCTGACTACACCTCACATTGAGGCCATTATGAGAACAACTCTGTCAAAATTGTACAAGATCCCTCAAGAACAGAGGGTGCTTCTATTAGTTATTAAGGAGGATGAACTTTTTGAAATGACATGGCCAAGTATGGCAAGGAATGTAGAACTCCTCTATAATATGATGCTACAGATGGAAATGAGCACTAAGGAACGCTTGGACTATTGGAGAAATGAGGGCTTCGACATCCTCGGGGACATGAATGATTATGAAGAAGAAAGGATTAAGATTATACCTCCAGAAATAAAAAGATGCACCAAGCGTGCCAAAGTAGAGCAAGAGGATGGTGAAAGTATAATCATCATGAGGAAAGACAATCATGAATGGCTCTGTACCAAGGTTATCTGTAAGCACAATGTGTAAGCTCCTAAGTAAGTATGTTTCATAGAATGTTAGGCTTGAGTATGTATATATATCTGATATATACAATCCCAATATTAAATGTAAGTATACAATATACAGACAATTGCATGTAAATATAAAATAGTTTCCCTCCTTATGATCAAAACTAGACTCTATGTAAAGTGATACTTGCTAAGATCACTAGACATGTAATGAATTTTCAAGTCTTGTAAAGGAAAGGCAATGTACATAATATAATGAAAAGGATATTTTATTATATTGGTCTCATCAATCATGGATGAAGAATGTACAGATTTAACATAAGGATAAAACAGAGCTTTGGAACCTATGTATTATCCACAACAATATGATTTATTGATGCACTAGTGTCGTAGAGAGGTTAGTCAGAAACCAGGTCTTCAAAAGTCTGACTAAAGCATAGATTTATCATTGATTCCCAGTTATTATCTTCAGTCACTATGCAAAGGGCTATTAGGTAAGAATAGAAGGTAGGCATTGAGATAGATCATTATATGTAAAGGTAGTCAGTTTATATAACTCAACATAAATGTTATTATAAATACTGTCATTGAATTCATAGCGATTGATCAACTCAGCCACAGACCATCATAGAAATGAGGTTCTAAGCAGAACCCGAGTATAGCTTAGCCTCAATTCTATGGTTAAGTAGACCTACCAGAGGTTGTATATATATAATCTACAAAAGATAATGTGCACACATCATGGTAATTGTAGGTTGGTAAAAGCAGTAGCAGTATAAATACTTATCAGGAAATGGTTAAAGATAATCTTATCAAGAATATCTGAAGAGTTGAGTACACTATCAGAATTATGGCATTACACCAGTTATGATACACCTTACCCTTATGTATGAAGATTGGTGTTAATAAAACAAGGATTAGACCCATCAGAAAATATAAATGTAGATCAACAGAAAGACTTGTATATAACACTCTAAATTTTAGTAGAAATTGAATATGCTCTGCCTCACAGGTAGGGTAAGATAAGATCAATTGCTTTGAAACAATAAATTTGAAAAATAGCTTAGCCTCCTGTAGATAAATATATATAGATATACATATATATATTTAAATAGATATATGCATATAAGAATGCATATATGTTTAAACATATATATGTATAAAAATTTAAGTATGTATACATGTATATATATACTTTTGATCAATGATCAAATATAAAATGATCAAGGTATATACATACATGTATATAGCATATATATATTTAATTACAGTTTGAAGCACCTTATTTGTTCACAGCTTATAACAACTATCACCATGTGGAATTAGGTCTGCATATACTATCCTAATTCCTTCTTTATCCTAAAGGCCTAAGCAGCCGATCCTCAGAACATGCAAATATAAACATATTTTACAAGGATTTCATTAGGTATAATATGTATACATCTGCAGTCCTCTGCACATATACATATATGCTCAAATATGTGTGAATACACTCTTATATTTCGAAGCACCTTATGAATGCATCAACAGATGCCTCTTATATGTCTCACCCTCTCCCTGTGTGGTTTAAACAAACATTAACAACCTAATAAGGAAATTAGAATATTAGTGCAGTATGGCAATATTGGCTCTACAAAGAGGAAAACATATATTGATGTAAGGTATATATAAGCCTTTGTATATTATGTTTAATGATATACAGAGCAACTATTCAAACAAGGATAAGATGTAACAGTGAATAGGTATGAAGAACTACAACAAGATATGTACAAAGCATTACATAGAGGAATATAAATCATACAATATGTTATATCACCTCTTTTAGCATGTTGGATCGATCTCCACACAAGTAAGGTAAGATAAGACTGAAATTTATACACAAGTAATGCTTTTGGCATAAAAACTCACTATGCATAGTATCAGACACTTTCTCCTTTGTACAAATAAACTTTAACAAACAAGCACGAATTGACATTCTTTAAGCGCTGTTATCATATCTTGCAATGGTTCCTTTATCTTTTTTTACATTTCTCTGTAAACATGGAAATTAATTATATATCCTGTATATATATATATATATATATATATATATATATATATATATATATATATATATATATATATATATATATATATATATATATATATATATATATATATATATATATATATATATATATATATATATATATATATATATATATATATATATATATATATATATATGTTCTTATATATATAAATGTATATGTTTTGATCACTGCATATGCATATATACATATAAAGGTATATGTTTGATCAAGATATATGCATATATGTATATTCATATATATGTATATGCTTTTATATATATGTATATATGTTTTGATCACTGCATATGCATATATAAACATGTATATACATATAAATATGTATATACATATTTATATATAATCATTTATATACATATAAGTAAATATAGATAATCATTGTATTTACATATATGTATATAAAGAAGATCAAGGTATATACATATATGTAGATAAGCATGTATTTATCTCTTTAGATAAGCATGTATATATCTTTTTAGCATAAGTCAATTATTACAATGTGAATGATAGATTATCTCTTTAGTATTCTACAAGTTGTAACTCTTCTGTAAGATCTCCTTGCTGAGATAGATGGTTGCCTCTCTCAACAAGTAAGAGAAGCTTGGTTGACTTAGAAAATTTCTATCCAGGATTTTAACCAATTTGGCTATCAAAATTAGTAGAAGCACCTTAAATGAGCACAGATAAGGGCATATCTTCATAATAGCAGCAACACTTCTATATGCAGATAATAATAAAGAAATAAAAATGGATATGATGATACTTATGTTCGCTTTAGATAGCATCATTATCTAAACTTTTGCCCATGTCAACATCCAATATATAGATATAGATATAGATATAGATATAGATATAGATATAGATATAGATATAGATATAGATATACATACACATACACATACACACACGCACACACACACAGATATATATATATATATATATATATATATATATATATATATATATATATATATATATATATATATATATATATATATATATATATATATATATATATATATATATATATATATATATATATATATATATATATATATATATATATATATATATATATATATATAGAATGCGTAAAAGATATGCTCAAATAGTATACAACACAGGCCTTACTTGAATTGCTGAATAACATTTGAGCATATATCCTGAGATGGGAGAATCAAATTATATTAGTTCAAGAAGCTGATGTTAATCCAACTAAAAGTAGATTCATAATCTTTAAATACTAAGTGAACTTCATAGGATATGTTAAATATAATTGGAGGTTCTCCTTTTTACTTATATGATACATTAGAATGTTAGGTTTAAGTTATGAAAAGTCTAGCTTATTTATGCATTAATTCTTACAGTACAACAGATATCTCAGAGACAAAATAAAAGAAGGTTATAGTAGTTTTGCTATCTTTACATAATCGCTTTTTTAATATTAACCCTTGATTAGTTGGAGTGGTAGAGTTTTGCTGTGTTTTTCAGGAGGACACATTCAAGAAGCTACCTTTAGCACCAGATCATATATCTCCAGCATGGATGTATACAAATTCACATACTTAATGATGTAATGATAAAATGTATCATTTAAAAGCAGCAATGGAAGAGTTGTATTTGTATTTACTCGATATTATCGAGCAGTGGGTATGCCCACTGAAAGGAGGTAATTTGAACAGATATAAGACTCATCTTGTATAAAAAGTGGGGATGCCCACGAGGAATATGTAATAATAAAATCTCGACTATGGTTGAGTCGTGGGTATGCCCACGTAAAACTATATAAGGACAGGACCTCGAGTCCCGGGCTAGGCTGGAGGTTTTCTCCACCCCACTCTTTCCTACCAGTGCCCGCAGCAAGCGGGGTCGCACATGTATTAAAATTTTTAATATAATAATAAAATTTTACAGAGCTTCGGCCTTTTACCGATCAAAAATAAAAATAAAAAATATTAAATTTATACAAATTAATTATGTCATTAATGATATAAATTAAAATCAATATAATTTTTACATTCATTTTTTAATATAAATCAATTTTATTTATTATATTTAATAATTTATTTTGATCATAATTGTTAATTTTTAAATTATTTCATTTAAAAATTAGTGAAATAGAAAATATTTGATAAAATTTTATACTAATATTTATTCTATTTGTTTTTCACTTTTATGTTTTTAGAAAAAAAATCAAAAGCATCAAGAATTTATAATATTAAGATACAAATCTTTCGATATGACTTGGATGCTTAACATAATGAAGACACACTAATTTTTTATTTCTAAACATTTTTAGAGGGTTTTGACTTAACAAAATTGTTCATTATTGAATTATTGAATGTTGAATGAAAATAAAAATTATTTCTTCAATTTGAAAAATAATTTTTTAAAACTTTTTTGGTTATTACATTAAAAGATAATAAATATAATATTTATAAATAAATTATCTTTTAGCCTTTTCATAATTTATATGTTCTTAAAACAAATATATTAGTAAATCGTAATACGTTTATATTTAAATATCTTTACTATCTAAATAAAAAATTAAAAAATTAAGCCATTAATATATTATATTTACTATTGTTTTAATATGACTTTAACATGTGTAAAAGTAAATAAAAAATTAAATTAACTAAAATAAATTATTTTAAAAACTAAAAAATTAATTTAACTATCTTAAGTATTAAAAAATTTATAATTAAAAATACTTAGGTAGGTAGGTAAGTATAAAAAGTTTGAAATAACAAAGTTTCTTTTGCATCACAATAGACATGCATTTACCATACCCGATGCCCAATAATAACTGGTCATGTTTATATGTCTCATACATTCAGAAGTGACATACTTTTCATTGAATAATTTATTTTTTTAATGGGAAAAATTGAATTTTATGTTTACAAAAATTAATGTAGACCAGTCTAATCAAAGAAAAACAAAATTTATATAATCATGTGAAATAGATAATAGATAATAGATATAAACTATAAAAGTTGTATTTAATTTTTAAAATTTTGTGATATGATTGGTGAATCTATGGATAATGTTTTTTCCAGTAGCGAAAAGGGCGTCCCAATTAGCCATGGGAGCAACATTCTTCCCATGAGGAAATGCTTGCCACAATTAAAAAAAATTGGGGCTCTTACAACCAATCATATTCGTAAAGCAATGAAAAGAGGATTATGATTAGCAAAATGAGAATAACTTATAAAAACAAACTTTGTGGGTAGATAAAACAACCCTACAAAAGCACTTAATATAAATAGATTTAAAATATATTTAAACATATATTTATTAAAAATATTTACTAAAAATAAAAAAATTGTTTATATTTTATACTTATTAAAATTATAGTAATATTATGTCTATTTTTATTTATATAAAGATTATAAATTAATATTAATGTCTATATAAATATTATAATTATATTTTAATTGTGTTTAAAAAGTTTATATATTAAACAATAAAAATTATATTATAATATTAAGTCAAGTGCATACTAGAAACTATTGATATCTGATTTAAAGCAATTCTTTTTTCATTGCATTTATGCTTAATTTATTAATCTTCTAAATCTTCATTCCATGCAAGAAGCCCTCTCCATACACTTGACATGCTTCAAGCCCTATAGTTCATGTTCGTCACAAACATTTATTTCCCAATTAGCAAAAGCTTGGGGTTGTTGTAAAGCAATTTTATGTACTAGAGTTTCCAAATAACATGAAAATTGTGCAATTATTTGTCACGAACCATCAATGACGGGGACAATGGTGGGATTTATGCTCTTATGTTTATAGTAGCTATGAGTGCAATCCATAAATTGAGATTCGACCAACTGGAAAACTCTAAATTGAGATTTGGCCAAGTGGAAAACTATAAACATAGGACACACTAAACAAAAATGTAATAAATCTGGTCTAAAGGCAATAAAGTACACACCACTTCTTATATAATTATTATTGCTTTTATTCGGTTCAATGTGTCATGCTATTTCTTCCTTCTTCTACAAGGGGACTGTGTTTGTTTTACTAATCTATCCAAAGATATATAAGGCTTAGTTTGAATGCATTCTTAATTCTAATGTACAAGCATTTTACCTCTTTTTCACTCCTCGAAGTTTCTTATTTTTCCCACTTCATCTTAACTCTATAACAATTACGCTATTGGTAGGAACTTTGACGCTTTGCGTCTCTTGTTTAACTTTTAGTTGATGTTAGGGGAAAGGATCTATTAGACCATGTTGTAATGACTTTCATTCCTTGCTTGCTCAATCTTCAAATTGTTAACTCAAAGAAACTAAAAAATGATAACTAAAAGTTCATTAATCAAATTTCACATGTACTAATAGCCTCCCACTTGTACTCTTAATAATTAGAATTTGTAGATTTTAATTGGAGGAATCGTGCAACTTTACTAGTGCCCATAGCAAATGACTACTGGGGCATTTGTGCATAAGTATTGACAATTATTGAGGTGGTTGTAGTGCCCAATTATTGGGGCATCGTTAAGTAGGTATCAAGCAACACTTTGAAATGGCACTTGTTTACCCTTGTGAGCATACCAGATCCTACAACGTGTGTTGATACTACCCATAAGCCAAATTATTAGTTAGAAGCAATTAGGGGAGATGACCCAATAGTTGAGCACATTGACTTTGTGGTTCTCAAAATCCTACGTCGAATTTCAAATCACCCCCAATTTTTTATAGCAGCTTACTTGACAAGTCCTCTCTTATTGATTATTATTTTATTTGTTTTATATTCAAGTTCATATTGTACTTTTTAAAATCGATTTGTTTTAATTTTATAATTTGTAAAATTAAATATTTATTAAAATCTAAACTTGAATTGAGAGTTGGGATAGGTTTTTTAATTTATTATTATCTTTGAGTTGAAGTGAAAAATATTTCACTTGTTATCTCTAGAGTTGTATTTAGACACATGTCATGGCGTATATTTACAAATTTAGAAAATAAGAACACACATTTAGAGCCTTTGTCTTTAAAAAAAATTAAAAGAGCAAAAGTGGGCATCCATATTATATTTATTTTGTTTGTGTCAACATAAAGATATCTATGCATGAATGCTTGTTATATTCTATTTTTATTCCAAGTCATTAAATGTATTCATCTAGAGGTTTGACCAAAGAAAAATTAATTATTTCCTAGTAAACTCCCAAAATAATTTCTCTAATCATTAGACCAATGATAGGTTTTATGGACCTAAAAAATAAGATATAAGTGTTATAAAATTGTGAAGTTTAAATCCACACACCTTAGTTCAATTTTTATGTAGTAAGTTCATATTTGTAATTGCATAGAGCGATTTTCAGCTTGTGTTAATGAGTGGAAGTGACCTAAAGTGATAGGTAGTCAACTTAAAAAATTAAAACTAATTAATAAATTTAAAATTATATAGTTCATTTGATGTACACATGGAGATTAATCCATTGAAAAACATGGATAGCAGTCATAGGCCAAAATCACTAGCTTTAACCACTAGGTTAGTGGTCTTATTACACTATCACTTTTCCACCTTATGTGGGTGATAGGTTGTGCATTGTATAGTATTGTGACATTTGTCACCATCTTGTTTATTCACCTTGTCTATATATACAAGGTCCATTATGTACATTTTCATATCGATTAGCAATATCATCAAGCTTGTATTTTGAAGCAATCTTTCATGCCATTCTCTTGTGGAAGTTCTCTTGGTCTTTATTTGATTATAAGGTTGTTGTAGAGTCACCTAAAACTCTAACAAGAACTAAATAATACATCTTTATGTCATACCAAAGCCAAACGCTTAAGTTCTTACAAAAGGTAGAAATTTCTAATGATAAAATAAAAACTAAAAAAATATGATAGTTTTTAAATATATTTGAATGTTGTTGGTAGTCTTTCTTTTTAGAGTGAAAAACTGTGAAATATTAGATTCAAGAATCAATAGAAAAGGAGTATGATTGTGAGATGGATGGATATATTCTATCTCAATTATATTTTAGCTTTTATTGGTGGATTTTACTTTTGCATATAAAATGCTTTATAAGAGACCCTATAAGACAAGAGACGCAAGCGTCAAAGTTCCTGCCTATTGTGTAATGCTTTCATAGGTAAGATATGGTGAAATGAGAATGCAATTAAGGAAGAGTGGACAAATTATGTCACAATAATCATTTAGGAATAAGAAGACCAAAAAATGTTAACTGAATATTTTTTAACAGTATATTGAACACAAGTTCATAATCTTCGCAAATAATTGTAAATTATGTAAGCATTTATGACAAAATGATAAATACTATGAATTGAAAAGGATCACTTGTGTGTTATGGAAGGTTTTAAATTTTGTAAGCTAGGGTTTAATATG
Source organism: Chamaecyparis obtusa (assembly GCA_027943335.1). Taxonomy (NCBI): domain Eukaryota; kingdom Viridiplantae; phylum Streptophyta; class Pinopsida; order Cupressales; family Cupressaceae; genus Chamaecyparis; species Chamaecyparis obtusa. The sequence continues at coordinate 290,918 of BSBK01009117.1, forward strand.
AAGTTAGTGGATTGCACTTCAAGCTTAAAATGACAAATCTATAGATTTCTAATGAAACATGTAGTTTTCTAAACAAATATTCTTCTTGTTAAAAACATCGCTACAGATTTCTAAAATATTAGAAAATAAACATTAAATGAACAATACCTAGCAACAATTGCATTAAAAAGGAGGTATTGAATGTTAATCAAGAGAAACATCCCATTTATTTTAATGTACAAATAATATTCTTTGTATCCATTTATAAGAATTTGACCATGATTGAAAGAAGACCTCTAAACTAAGGAGATAACTAGGTTCCATTGTGAACAAGTTCATACTATGTTATTTGTTTGAAACATTTTACACCATATAAAAATGCTTATATTTTTTTTTGAAATATATTTCAACTTATTTTGAAGCTATTGAAAAAACATTAATTTTTATTTTTTAATTAATATTTTTACCTAAATTTTGCATGTAAATTATTAAGAAATATTTAAAATTTTCTAAATAAATATATTTTTTAAAAGTATATTTTCAAATTTCACTTCTTTTAGATTATTCTATTTTTATGTTGAAATTGAAATCTTCAACTCTATCTTTTCTTTATTTTTATTACCTAATTAATATTTTTATCTAAAATTTACATTTAAATGTTTAAACATAAAAATACTTTATAACAATTGATAATTTTAAATATTTTAATTTAAAGATTGAGAGATATCTTCACCTCATCAATTTGAAGTATAACTCACCTTACACTTGTAAGCATATGATTTAGAAAAGTTATGTCAAAAATCTTTCAATTTTATTTTGATTTTCATGATCTCATTTTCAAAAGGTAAAAATCAATAGGAGAGTACTTTGACAAATCTAAGTTGACAACAAAATTACAAATCATTCTTTTTTGTGTGGGTTTCTATTTGAATTTTTGAATTTTTGAATTTTTTATATGCACATTTGTAATTTAAAATTTGTTAAAATTCTATTTTTAAAATTTTCACATGATATGCTATTGCAACAATATATTTTTAAAAATATAATTACACATTTTATATAACTTTGAGCTATTGTTTAAATTTTAATATTTAAATTAAATATTTAACTTTCAATTTTTATAATTTATTAAAAAGATATTAGTAACTATTTACATTTATATTTAACTTTCAATTTTTATAAGTTTATTAAAAAGATAATATTAACAATTTACAATTCATACTTTTTGGTAAAATCTATTTATAATTTATAAGTTTAAAAAATAATATTAATACTTTATAAATTTGTGAATAACTTAATTAATAAAATTTTAACAAAATTTAATTTTCTTTTTACATACCATGTAATTTCCTATAATTAGTTGGACATATCGATAAGAATTGTAGAATTCAATAAAATAATAAAAAATACCAACCGAATTTTAAAATGTGTGCCAAAAAATTCGGTCATTAAATGGAACTCGACTGTTTCTTGGTAAACGTGTTATATGGTGAGTATTGAACATATAAAAAAAATCCTTGTTCTTGTTAAAGTGGCTTTACAGACTCTTTCGGACGATTGATTTAGATAACGTTGATTGATTTAGATAAGTCTGCCATTAATGAATGATAATTTTGTATTGATACCCGTGCGGAAAGTATTTGCCAATGGACAGTGGTAGTTTACATGCTTTGCAAAATATGTATTTTCTGTTGACGAAAATTGAATTTTTTCCTTACCGAAATTACTTTAGTCCAATAGAATTTAAGAAAATTGAGATTTATATAATGATGTAAAATAAAAAATAGTTATACACAATAGAAATTTCATTTAATTTTTTTAGTTCTAGAATGTGATTGGTCAATTTAATTGAAAATTGAATTGAATGAATGCAGTAGTATTCCTGCCTTTGGCAGGAACTAACAACATCTGATTTCCATATATGTTTACTCATATAATATAATCAATTATATAAAGACTATTAGAGGATTTAAATGAGATAAGATTCATCGATTATCAACTGGAATCATCTCCACGGACAAGTTTTGCCCAGAAGACGTTGGCTTTGTGTTGGAGCATGGAATCATTTTCGAGAAACAGGATTCTTTTGTGGGCTCCAATCACATTATAACGTCAAGAGCGAATATGCTTTCCCAGCACGAGCAGAGAAGATAATGGATTGCATATATAAAAGTAATTGGCAGCCACAAAGGAACATTTAATATAGTTTGGAAATAAACAATCTCGATTTGTATGATATTTAAGGAATACGAGTAAGACCACGATCTTTTCAAAGTCGCGGAGCAGGTGGTCTACCATACTCCTAGGCGTAAGTGTGACTAACATGTTTAAATTAATTAATTAACGAGAGAATAAGAGATATGTCTCTTATAGTATTAATTAATTTTCCTAGGGACTGCTTCTTAGTTTCTTGTAAATTAAGTTTAAGTGGGGCGCAAATCTATTAAACTGTATGTGAGTCATATTTTATTATTATTTTATTTTACTATTCAATAGAAAATAAAATAATTAGATGTAGGAGTTACAACTGTTTTAATAGATATGTATTTGAAATGTATGAATTATTTAATATAATGTTTAATATTTTTAAACAAGTATTAAATTGTATAGTGAACAAAAAGAAAAGGAAAATTATAAGGCTTTGATAGTATGTTGAAGTTTCAATAATTTTCAAATGATTAAATTCTATGGCTTTGATATTATGTTGATACTTTTGAACCGGTTATGAAATTGGAATTCTTAGGAGATAATTCAATATGCACTTCATAATACATCGAGAAAAATTAAAAATTTAATATAGATTTGTAAGATGTATTCTTATTAAATAGGGGATGCCAACTAAGTAGTCTTATTAAGAAAATAGTTGACACTAGCAACTCACTAAATTCTTAAATGATAACTGCTCCATAATAGACGAGTATGACATTATAATTATTATAGATAACACAAGAAATTATTTATTGAGATATTTTGGGGTTTTTTCCATAGTTTCACGCTATAAACTACATCAAATCTACACTTCTATTAGGAAGTCCAATTTCTTATATGTATTCCCTCTGTTATGCACATTGTTTGCAACTTCATGAATCTTTGAAATTTTTTCTTAGGTGTTTGAATCCAAAGTTATACACTTTTGATTAGAGAAAAATAAAAAAACACCCAATAAACCTCACCAAGACACTTTCTAGAAGAAATATCTGATCTTGGTGTTTGGTGTTTGAGTACTATGAATGTATACATAATTTTCAAAGGCATATATGTATATTTACTATGTAGGTCAACTTTCCAAGATGAAGAGTTTAATTTACCCCTTATATTAGCATGTAAAATATATCTTCATATTATAAATTATCATATTTATTATACACCTTGAGTTGAACAAGTTCAAGAGGACTTAGTGTGTAGATGAATGCACTACCTCTTAACACGACAATATGTGTAGACATGAATTTAAGATATAGTCAAATATACTAGAATAAGTTAAAAAGACTTTTTAATGAGATGATGGATGAGGAAAATGAACCCAATTTGACACAAGATTGTGTCAATTATCACTATGTTATTTCAATAAGTCATTCAAACCATGTGGACCAAAAAATAAAGGGAAATTGACAATATGTATGCGAAGTTCACCACTATAATAGTAAATTCCAATTAATTTATATGTTATATTATAAATTATATCTGTACACACTAAATAGTGCACTTCTCTAAGTCATTACTTCCAAGGGAATCCATGAATGGGAAACCTTGAGAAAGCGACCTAGAGCTCCCTAGGCATGGAGTCACAAGGATGTTGATGGTGCTATCAGCTAGAGCTATTGAAGCATGCAACCTTGCTAGTAAACCACACAATGGGAGATTCAAAGAGACAAGGGCAAACATGCCAATATCTTCAAGAATCAACAATGAAGATGCAATGCAACTACTCTAAGAATGAAGATGCAAGCTAAGCTATGAAAGGAAAGATGGAAGTGTTACAAATCTTTACTAATTAATCTATGTGAGCTAGTCTAAAGCATAAAGAAAACTAAGCTAAGAAAGCATAAACATGAAGCTAAGCTAAGAATGCAAGAATGAAGGCTAAATGCAATAAGATCTCCAAAAGCTCCAAAGTCTCCAAGAAATTCTGCAGCATAAGATTAGCATAAAAAGTTGGGGATCTAGAATGAGAAAATAGCTCTCCTTTTAAAGGAAGTGAGAAAGAGTGGAACATAGAGATTAAGAGGCAAAAGATTTAATCAAGGGTGGAGCTCGAAAGAGGAGCAATCCATGTGCACAAATCTTCTCCAATGAGAAAATAAGAGTTGACTTTTGTGTCCATGTGAGACAAAAAGTGTTTTTTTCTTTTATTTATAAAATAAGAATAATGTTTTATTTGTGCAACTTAGGATAAGAGGAAAAGTGGGGGCTTTTTATTTAATAAAAAGGGAGGAAATTCCTTTTAAATAAATAAAGACTTAGGATAAAATGGTTAGCCCATGGAAAATAATTGAAAATGATAGAAATAGGATTTGATCAAGGAAATTGATTTGATTTGAAAAATGTTGATTTTTTAAAATATTGATTCAGGGATTTGATAAATTGCTGAATGGGGGCCCAAAGTCTAGGCGACCATTTTAGGGTGCATACAATATCATGTTGATCAAATAAAGTAATGTTAAAGGAAAAAAAAACTTTCTCAAGCTTAATCTAGGTTAATAAAATCAAATGCATATACATCAATGTAAATTAGTGTAAATTATAGTAATTTATTGAAAAAAATATCAATTGCTACATAAAGTACCATGGTTGTTGTAAAACCTCTTAGTTGTTGCATAACAAGATTTAGTTGTTGTGCAACCCCTTATTTTTGAAAGGAGGTCTTAGTCGCCAAACAAGTTGAAGGAGAATTACTTTCTTGTTAGTGTTTTTATGGGTTCATAGGAGGCTTGCTACCTAGGCTTTGATTTAATCTTAGGTATTCTATCCAAGGGGTTTTAATCTAATCCCTATAATGGAACCCCTCTAGGCTTAAATTATTAAAGTTTATAAAAATCACATGATTTTAGGAAAAGAAATAGGAAGGCCCACAAGTGGAGTGCACTATTATGAGATCAAACTTTATGATATTATTGCCATTGTCAATCTATCTTTATAAACATGTATTTACTAAATAGATTAAACTATGATTTCATTTTTCCATACATTTGTAAGAGAAAAAAATAGACAAATATGGAAGCACTCATTTGTAAGGAAGATTTTCCATTTTCGAAAGGGTAGGTATGTACTGGCTGAGTTTCTAGAGAAACTAAACAAGACCTTTACTGCTATGTAACTAGTGACCATTTTTTACTTACTCCACACATACATAAATGATTTTAATTAGCTCACTAAACTTCTTCTATATAACAAATCTTAACTATTTTTAATTATATTAGGGAGAATTACAAATCATATACTTTTTATGAATTTTTTTAAATAATTGTATCAATGGTACATGATATTTATTAAAAGGTCATATATTATTTATGTAACTTTTAGTTTATATTAGGGGAAGGGATCCATTTGACCATGTTCTAATGACTTTCATTCCTTGTTAGTCCCTATCGTTAAGGCAAGAGACTAATATTTTCATCAGTATTATCACATTAGTTTGCTCCTAGGAAATTGTGCATCCTCGACTAATCCTATGGTCTGAGGCAATTTCTTTCTTAAAGTGGAATTTTAGTTTTTTATTTATATTTTTCCATTGGCTGGCCTTATTTTCCCCAATGGTTATTTTCATTTCTTCATTGAAAAATTCCATAGAAAATCAAAGAAGGTGATTTCAAAGCTGAGCAAGTGGCATTTTCCAAATTGTTCATGTGGTTGTCATGTTGGATGCAGTGAATGGTTTTTCTATTCTCATCTTTAATTTAATGCTCGAATCCCACAACCATACACTTCCATGCAGTCTTCTACATGTTAATTTTTACCCATCTTTTTTATTAGCCTTTCCATGGCCTCTCCGCCAGTATTTCACCCCATGGAGGAGGAAAAACATGAAAAGGTGAACAATCCATTTCTTTTTTGTAAATTTTTACTGTGTTAGCATGTTTAGAATCTTGTCTGTTAATTTACGTAATACCTGGTTTTGTTGGTAATCATTTGGACTAGAGATAAGTATTAGAATCGGTTGGCTCAGATGTTGTTTGAATTGTATTTGTAGAAGAGATAAGTATTAGAATAGGTTGGCTCAAATTTTGTTTGAATTGTATTTGTAGACTATCATGAAATATAAATGAGGAAAAAATGTAGTTTTGTAGTGTTTTGTAATTCAATTGGTTTTTTATGATCATCTAGGTTGGCGTTTAGTATGTGCTCAGGTAAGTAGGGTTTTGTAACCATATTTTCCTTTTGTAATGAATTTGTGTTATGTGTCGAAACATATTGGCTATATTCTATCTATTAAGGATTGCCATGGAAGAGTTTATGCCACTATTTTTGAGTTTCTTTCATGCCCTTTTTTTATGTTGAGCATCTTTATTAGAATTTGAGAAGACAACTTGATTGTTTCATTTTATATGGGAAAACTTAATCTTGTATGATTTGGAATATTTATTAATTTATGTTTGGCTTGCAAGAAGCAAAAGAGGGTACCTCATTCCAAAGGTTGTTGGATACTCTCTATTTATTTGCAAACTAATATGTTAGTGGTTTTTATTTGCTACTTTTACAAGAAAAATTATACTTATTCAAATTCTTTGAAGGTTGATAGAAAAATATCAGGGTCTTAAAATTTCCTATATTGTATTGAAAGCCAAGTCTTTTTGAAAGTCTAATACATAAATTGTCTCTAAAGTTTTGGCCATGCTTTCATTTTGTGTAGAAATGCCTAGGCTTCTGTCACTCTTGGAGCTTCTAGAAGTAGCTAAAATAAAATATGTATTTTCTCCTTCTCACCAGCAGTGGAGCAAGCCATGGAAGCTTACATTTTTTAGTGCAAAATGTTCAAGTGTTGATTTTGGTTAGCAAGACAAGGTTTGAACTTTCGGCTTTCTCAACAGCTAAATTGTGGAAAAAATAGAAAATCTTTACAACCTAACCCTATTTTGCAAAAGAGGATCAGTAATGCTAGTGGCGAAGGCAATCTAGACATTAGATTTAAAAATTAGGCACTTTTTATTAGAAGTATATAAATTAATGGTAGAAAAAACATGTCTACAATTTTCAAAGAGCATAAAACATAAGCCTATGATAGTTCGATAATATAGAAATATTCACAAATTTATTTGTAGAAATATCACACATTTGTCCACACACTAGAAAAATCAAATATACAATATTTAGAAGGCAAAAATTAAATTATCTTTTCTTTAACAATTGTTTGTCTTCCTCACTTTGAGAATAAATTTTGGCAGACAACATATATGTAAGAATAAGAATGTTTATTCTTGGTTTGATTCACCTTTGATTGATGGTAAATTCTAAATTTCACTTTAAAATTACACTACTATATTTCCAAAGCAACAATCAATATGTTCTAGTGTTCAATTTTGTCCTTTAATTATTTTTTCGGACTCTGCTATTACAAAGCTTTGAAGAGTGAGATCTTTATCTTACAACGACATCCATAATTTCCACGCACAATCTCCACATTTCATTCCTTCATTGAGTTGCAGCAAAATATATTGTGACAGACAACATAATACAACACAACACAGACAATTGAAAATATCCGCTTGCCATCAGCAGCTGTAATTGTATAGCATCAAATTAGAAATTTCAAAGAGCTGAAATAATCTGACGACGGAGTGACGGAAAACAAATCCAGCACTGAAACATGAAGAAAATCTGGTGGGGTTCCCCTTCTGGCCAATTACACTCTTCTTTCTCCCATAGGAAACAACAAAATTGAACCTTTCATTTGATACAGGTTCCCATAAATTGGTCGCATCGTACGGTTATCAAATTCAACCCCAGCTTCGGATCCTTTGTATAATCCGCAGGGCTGCGGGCACGCATCCTGCTCCACAATTGTTGGAATCCGATGCCAAATTTACTAAATTCTGATCAGTATGGAGAAGCCAGTTTTCTGAATGGAAATAAACCCTCCGTTTCAACAGATTCCTATTTTTGTGCACTTCATGACAGAAAACTTACAGTTGTTTAACAAGGTAAACATCCTCAAGCCCTTGGTTTTTGGGGCCTCAACGGCTCGCTTATTCTCCTTCACGGACTTCGATTTCTGCCCAAAAGTCGCTTCATTTTTGGTCAGACTTGGCCCCTCTTTGTAATAGCTCGAAACCGACCGCTTCAGAACAGACTGATCATTGCGTTTACATTGCCCGACACGCATGTCTTCCATGTTCAATCCAGCAGGAGCTTTAATAACCCCAAAGCTTAAAATCTGAAGCCATTTTGGAGACTTTTTACTGCGGGAGCCAGATGAGAATGCGCTCCAATTTGCAATACCTTTTGTTTTATTGCTCGCCGTGGTTGAATCTGCAGCCTTCAAACCCTTCTGCGAGGCTGAGTAATTGAGGCTTTTCTGTGAAGCTTGAGAGCTGTTGGAGCTTGAGCTGGTCCAGAAACTTGATTTTGACTCCAGCGATTCAGATCTCCACGCCTGAAGATCTTCCTTCAATAGGACCTCGATTTTCCTGAAAGATTTCGAATCGCTGTAGGACAAATGCGCAGTGAATTCAGACAGAGGAACGAGACGGCCTTTGACGAGCAGATCTTCGGCAGAAGAGGCACAATTTGGCTTGGAATTGACGCTACCAAGGGCCAAATCGAAGAGGAATTCGTGGTGATCTGAAGAATCAGCGTTCAAAACCCTCTGCGGGCTCGCCGTTCCTGCGCTGTCGTAAAGGAGCATGTCACAGAACGACAGAGTCTCCTCTGCATCCGATTCCGCCATTGAATCTGCACAAAGATCTTGGACTCCGCATTTTCTTTCTTCATACTGAAATTCCATCTTTTTCTTTCTCTTTGTGCGCCGATTTCTCAAACTACGAAAGAGATGTGAAGTGATGGAGAACAGAGTAACTTGTTGAATGGATCTCTGGAATACTAGGAATAACAGTGATAGTGTTCTATTTATAATTTTTGGATGCTAAAGATAATTTGTAATTGTAAATATAATCTGGTAAGAAGATTTAAACAGCTGCTAGTACTCATCGTACTCTGATTTTAAATATATTTTTATTGAGTGCGTCAATGGCGTGAAGCCACGATCTGATCTTCCAGAAGATTTGTATGCATTTGAAATAGTAGAGGTCAGGAAGAAGGTGCGAATTTCACAGGCAGCTTCCAATTGAGATCAGTAAAAGATTAAAAAAAGAAGAAGATCGTCATTTTTGGAAAAGGTAAGTATTGTACTTGGTGAGTTTCTAGAGAAATGAGACCAGACCTGGGCCGCTGTGAACTGGTGACCAGTTTTGAATTACTATACACATGCGTAAACGAGTTTAATTAGCTCACTAAACTTCTTTCAGAACTACTCCTATTTTTTTTTTAAATTATATTGGGGAAAACTGGAAATCTTTTCCTTTTCATTATTATAAAATTATATGAGCGGTAATTTAAGTTTGTGTTTTTTTTCTTTGTTTTTACTTTTCAGGATCTAAATTGCCTATTAATTTATTTATTTTCTATTTAAGTTTGGATTGTAATTTATAGGGTTGCATTTAAATTTGAATTAATTTCAATTGAGAATCAAGATATATTCTTTAATTTATTATTATTATTATCTTTGAATTAAAGGGACAAACATTTCATTTGATATCTTTATGGTTGTATTTAGAGATACACCATGGTGTATTTTACAAATTTAGAAAACAAGAACATACATTTAGGATCATAATCTTTAAAAAAATGAAATTAAAGAAAAGTGGAGCATCCATTATATATTTATGTCCTATTTGTATCAACATAAAGTATTCGTAGATGAATACTTGTTATGTTACCAATATGTAAAACAAGGAAATATGTTGAAGTTTGATTCACGTGCATTGTTCATGGCTAAAAAGCATTTGCATAAGGTTCCTTGCCCATTGGTTCCAAGATCATGAAAAGATGCCAAGTTCCATTAGGATTTCTTGTGCTAGAAGGCATTTTATGAACTAAAAACGTATCTTACATCACCACCAGTGCGTGTACCACCTACAGAGGGAACACCTCTTCTATAAGGGAAAATTCTTGGGAGAGGGGGTGGACTATTTTGGACCATCCTCTATGTAATAACAATGAGGTCCTATAATTTATATTGAGGAATCATGCCCGAGAATAGACATGGAGACCCTTTTCTAGACCAAACATTGAGCGTGTAATAATCCCTTTCATTTCGAAAGAGAATGTTGAGGTGGAGATTCTAGAGTCCATCGAGTCCCTCACATAAACCTTGTTATAACACACAAGGCCTTTAACATAAGATGATGAGGTCAAGGATCTTAGACATTAGAATTCACCTCACCTATGCCAAAGATATGATTCAATTTTGGATTATGGGCTTGAGGATAATTAGGTGCATGTGGCCCTAGCAGTAGGACACATCTATATTGGATGGATTTTTTTTCACAATTGAGAAGTGATAAACAATAAGACAATATTGAGAGTTGTTTGAACTTGCAACAAAAGTCCCATTGATTGATTGATAACCTTGAGTTGCAAGAATTTTAGCAACGTAGATAGGAACAAACCTAATGGAAGGGAAATTCACTTTCTAGACATATGAAAATATTATTCGATCTTGGTCAAATATGTCCAAGTTCTAAGGATTCTGAATTTGAGTGGTTTCCCTTCCTATAGTATTCCAACCCTCTCCTTTTCATATGGAGTTGGAATCTTAATAGTGGACTTAAATGCTAAACACAACATAAGTAGATAATCTATAATCTAATGATAAGGAGATTGACACCAAAAATATCTATAATATGTAGATTAATGTGAATCTCTATTTCTACAAGTCATCTAGATTTAATTTCTATAGACTCTTTAAGCTCAATAAGAAGGTCAAATTCAATACACACACACACACACACACACACACACACACACACAAATATATATATATATATATATATATATATATATATATATATATATATATATATATATATATATAGCATGGCATATAAGTTCACTAGAGGTTGAATTTTTTTTCTAGAAAAGCTTAAGATGGATGCACATACCTAGAAACTTAATCTAGAGAAGGGCATTAAGCAAGGCTTGCATAAAGACCTTAAAATTGCAGGTCCAATCAAATAACACTTGGAGAGTGCTTCAAATAAAATAATAGTTATATTAGTTTAAGAGCATGTTAACTTTCCCATTATTTTTGAAGGAGGTGAAAACCTTTGTAATATTGCACCCCTTTGAAATTGTGATGTTGTGGGATTCTAAAATATGTTTACCCCATGTGTTAAGAGATTGTTATGAGGAGATAGAACAACATAACATGTAATTAAGCTGAATTTTTCATATCGTTGATAGAAATGGTCTACAACATCAATAGAGTTTTGCTAACAATACTTCATTCTATAAGTTGAAAACAAACCCCCTTATTCTATTTGTGGAGTGACTTTTGTCCTTCACAACCAAACATACAAAGGAACATATTTAATCCATCCAAAACTTATGGCTTATGACAAAATTAATATGAGAAGCCTTAGAATATCATACTAGAATATTCTAAGAAAGAAGAAGAAAATAACCAAATAGTAAATCTTAATGTCATACCAAAGCTAATGCTTAAGTTCTTATTAAAACTAGTTGTCTAATGAAAAAAAAATTCAAATATGTTTAATATTTTTTTGATAGATTCTTTCTTTTTAGAAGAGAAATTGTAAAAAATATTACATAAAAGTGTTAAGAATCAATAGAAAACAAATATGAACTTGATAGTGATAAATATGTTCTAACTCAATAATACTTTTAGTTTCTATTTGTGGATGCTATGGTTTTCTTTAGGTTTAGTTTTATATATAAGATGCTTTGTAGAGATCTGTATAAATGTAGTTGATTAGCTCAAAGACTTCTAATTTAAATCTACGCTAACTTATATTATTGTAATCCACTCTATAAAATAATCAGCTGATATCGACAGGCAAATTTTACTAAGAAGTCGTCAATTTCTATAAGAAGATTAGCAGTAAGAGCAACAAGAGCAACATTGTAGAATGAAAAGGTCTAATCATCTGCCTTCAAGTCGTTGAGCAGGTGCTCTGCAATTAGTGAGAGAAGTGTCCAATGAAACGCTGGAGTACGCATTCCTCGGAAACGCAGTCCAATTCCTTGACCAATGATGAAGATTTACAAACAAACTAACTTTTATTTTGCATTTGCCAAAATATTCATTCAAACACGGCAATTTCGTCACTGTGAGCAGTGATTCTTCATCTAAGCAAAACGTGTATGACATGGTAGCGCTGTTTTTCTACCCAGGGAAGCCCAATAACAATGGCCGGGTCAGCTGTCTTGTTAAGCGGTCGGTTTCATGCGATCGTAGAGCAAGCGTAGAAAAAGGAGGACACGCCTGTGAAGTTTCTACAGAATGAAAGGTCAGTGAAGGGAAATTTGTGAGCGAAGGACACGGTCATGTCAAGGACGATGTTGGTAACTTTGAAGTCGTTGAACAGATGCAAAATTTTCATCGATTAGGTGGAAGAATTGCTTGGTTGAAGATAGAAAAAGTAGAGTGGCGAATGGTAGAGTGGATGAAAATAAAGAGGTGGTCTTTACTAGGAAACTTCTTTTTTCTGAACTTGTATTCCAACCCTCTCCTTTTCATATGGAGTTGGAATCTTAATAATAGGCTTAAATGTTAAACATAACATGAGTAGATAATCTATGATTTAATGATAAGGAGATTAAAACTAAAAATATGTATTATGTAGATTAGTGTGAGTCACTTTTTTAACAAGTCAAAGGAGTCAAGATTGAATATCCATAGACTCTTTAAGCTTAATGAGGAGGTCAAATTCAATAAAAACCCTCAAGTGGGGGACATGTGGAAAAATGTATGTTCAATGCATGGCAGGTTGGATACTTTTTTTCTTGAAAAACTTGGAAATTGATGGTAAGACCTAGAAGCTCAATCTAGATGAGGATGTTAAACAAGGCTTGCATAAAGACCTTAAAATTCAAAGTTCAATGAGACAACACTTAAAGGATATTTCAATTGAACTAATAGTTGTATTAGTTTAGGAAGACATTAAGTTTCCCATTATTTTTAAAGGAGGTGAAAACCTTTGTAATATTGCACACCCTTCAAATTTTAATGTTGTGAGATTCTAAAAAATGCTAAACCCATGTATTTAGAAATTTTTATGAGAAGATACAACTAACATGTAACATGTAATTAAGATGAACTTTTCATATCACTAATAGAAATCATCTAGAACATCAATAGAGTTTCACTATCTATAATTCATTGTGTAAGTTGAAAACAAAATTACCTTATTCTTTTTAGTGGCATGATTTTTATTCTTCACAACCAAACTTACAAAAAGAGCGATAACAACAAATTTAACCAATCTAAAACTTAGGACAATGACAAAATTAATACAAGAATCCCTAGAATATCATGCCAAGGTAGTCTAAAAAGAAAAAGAAAAGAACTCTTGGCATCAAACAACAAAAAAACTAGGAAATACCTTATCTAATGTGAATTTGACAAAAAGAGCTTTCTATCAATATTTTGTTTGCCAAATTTTGTCTCAATTTTCCCAAGTTATGAGCAAAACAAAAATACCCACTTAGAGGCATAAAGGGGCCAACACTGACCATTAGTTGACCAAGTTTAATTTTTTTTAGCCCTACATTTGGGTTTCACTTCCTAATTCCGATCAAGAATGAGAAACATTCCTACATTTGTACTTGGTTCATGTTCTTCCCAAGGGGAGAAATGTTGTTTGTAGGCATTGGACTATATATTTCATTCAAGTACTCACCATTTTTGCAGGACATTGTTCATTATGAGTAGATAATATGTCTCTTTTCTCCCTTTTTATGGGGATACTTGATTGTATATATATAAGATGTATGTATTCCTTGGGGAGTATTGAGTCCTCAATCCATGCATCTTGTTTATTTCTTTTCTCTCTTTTGCAAAGGAGTTTTCTCCCACATGATTTTCTACTTTTGTTTACATGTGAGAGATTTCATTTGCATTGTACATGGGCACCTATCATGGCCTAGTAGCCGAGACCCATATTACATCCTTGAATAATAAGTGTACTCCCTAAGTTGCACTTGAGGGGGGCTATTGGTGTAATTAAGGTATTGTACCTAGTGATAACCTCACCTAGGTTATTATTACACATAAAACTTAAGTTTACTTAGTGATTACAATACACTTTAGGAACATCTCCAATTTAGGTGGTTTTATCAAGTTATCACTTATCCACCTCAAGTGGATCTTCCACTGTTAGTGGTCTTATTACACAATCACTTTTCCACCTTATGTGGGTGATAGGTTGTGCATTGTTTAGCATTGTGACATTTGTCACCATCTTGTTTATTCACCTTGCCTATATATGCAAGGTCCAATATGTACATTTTCATGTTCATTAGCAATATCATCAAGCTTGCATTGTGAAGCAATCTTTCTTGCTACTCTCTTCTGTAAGGTATCTTGGTCTATATTTGATTATGAGGTTGTTGTAGAGTCACCTTAAACTCTAACAAGAACTAAATAGTACATCCTTATGTCATACCAAAGCCAAACACTTAAGTTCTTACAAAACCTAGAACTCTCTAATGATAAAAAATAAATTAAAAAAATGTGATAGTTTTTAAATATATTTGAATGTTGTTGGTAGTCTTTCTATTTGGAGTAAAAAAATTGTGTCAAATATTAGATTAGATGTTTTCAAGAATCAATAGAAAAGAAGTATGATTGTGAGATGGATGGATATGTTCTATCTCAATTATATTTTAGCTTTTATGTGTAGATTTTAAATATATTTGAATGTTGTTGGTAGTCTTTCTATTTGGAGTAAAAAAATTGTGTCAAATATTAGATTAGATGTTTTCAAGAATCAATAGAAAAGAAGTATGATTGTGAGATGGATGGATATGTTCTATCTCAATTATATTTTAGCTTTTATGTGTAGATTTTACTTTTGCATATAAAATGCTTTAAGAGATCCTATAAGACAACATCTGATTTCCATATATGTTTACTCATTTTAATATAATCAATTATATAAAGACTATCAAATGGTTTAAATGAGATAAGATTCATCGGTTATCAACTGGAATCATCTCCACGGGCAAGTTTTGCTTAAAAGACGTCGATTTCTTTGAAAATTTGATGCTTCTGATCCTTCTTTTTTGGACAGCGAGGAAGCATTCGCTTTGTCTTGGAGCATTTAATATAGTTTGGAAATAAACAATTTTGATTTCTATAATATTAAGGATTACCAGTAAGACCACGATCTTTTCAAGTCGTGGAGCAGGTGGTCTACCATACTCCTAGGCATAATTTATTCTCTCGATAAATTAATTATCAAGAGAATAAGAGATACGTCTCTTATAGTATTAATTAATTTTCGTAGGGACCGCTTCTTAGTTTCTTGTAAATTAAGTTTAATTGGGGCGCATATCTATTAAACTTCTATATGTGAGTCATATTTTATTATTAGTCCTTGCCTATATAGGTAGGTGACTAATGTTTTTATTGTCCAAGGACAATTAATTAGTATTTCGAAACCGTGTATATAGAAAAAGTAAACACTTATCTTATGTTTTGGATAGTTATGATTTTCTAAATTAAATTTTTGTTCATTTTTCCTTTTTTCTTATTGCTCAATCTTGATTTTAGTATGGATCTTCTTATTTTCCTATTAATTAATATTGGAAAAAATCTTTCATTGAATGAGAGATGTTTTGTGTCGTGCATTCTTTTACCATGGCTTGCCTTCTTGCCACCTACCCCAATTTTAGAGTGCATTTTTGTGGGCAATATTATTGTTTTAGTGGACCCATGGAAACTTGAAATGGAATGTAAAATATCATTTATAAATTCACTTTTTTCGTGTCACATGATAATTGAATATAGTTAAAATTATTATTATTTTTATAATTAGTTATTTCAAATTAAATTCTAGTTAATAATAAGATAATTATTTAATATTTAAGTAAATATGATGTGTAAAATGATTATTATTATTAAATAATTTAATATGATATTTATACATTAAATTTAATAAATATTTATAAATGAAGTTTAATAAAGATTTATAAGTTAAATTTATTAAATATTTATATATATTTAATTTAATTTTTTCCTTCAAAATTGATAGTTACAATTGCTATGAAATAATTTAAATGTCTTTTGGTTAAAATATTATAATTTTTAATTAATATATCTTAGTTTGTAAATAGAATGATTTTTTTTTTCTATTGTAAAATTTTTAATAAAAAATATTTCAACTCCTTAGTATAGGGAGCATGCGTTTTAGTTAATGTCTAATTAAATAAGAGCCAATTACTGCAAGTTGTCCATTCCACCAAAATCATCTAGGGTTAGATCACAACTCCATCCATTATATATTGCAAGTTTGATCTTTGGTGGATGGCATAAAAGGAATACATTATCACCCTTTCCAATTGTGCTCACCCTAGGTCAAACTATTTAACCATTTAATTTTTAAGTATCTTTTGCATATTGTTAGATAGTAAAAGATAAAAGATTTTATTTTGTCAAAACATTTGTAGAAATCATCAAGAGATAATATTTTTATGTGTTTATGTTCATACATAAACAATAGTTAGAGGGATTCATCCTTGTATATAAATTTTAAAAAATTATTAACTATGAGTTTAGTGCCTATGTTAGTTTTAAATTATTCAATATACTTTTAAGAGATTAAAAGAAAAATATCTAAATATAAATAATATTTATCTATTGGCAAACCACCTAGTCAACACCATTGAATTCTACTAATTAGTACCAATTCTAGATTCACATGCAAACCTTAACCCTTCTCTTCTTTGATAAAGCTTTCTTAAATGAGTTGAGCCACACAATACCCTATATCACTATTAGACCCATCACTTTTTATCAAGTAGACACTACATTTCTTATTGTGTCCTTTGCGTGACCCAAGTTTAATAATTCAATAATAAATATGGAAGATATATCTAAATTTACACTATATCGGTACTTTGTCACCACAAAATATTCTTCCAACACTCACTCTATAACATAAAGAAATATACATGCCACATTTTCATCTCTTCTCCAAAACATCCTTAGGAAAGACATTATATGTGATTCCCACAAGCCTCACTATTGTACCCAATATTTTCCTAGATGGCTTCCATTTGATTTCCCTTCCATTTATTTTAGTGGTATGAACTATTCATTCAATTTCTACCTCCTATGCTTGATTATAAATATAATCTAGCAAAGATCTCACTTGGAATGGTTTGATAATCAAATAACAAGATTGTGGATTACATCACCACTAACTTAATCTCAACCCTCACATTATTAATTGTTTATAAAAAATATTATTCTAAGAGCTACACCAAAAGAAAACATGACTATAACCACCTGTTCCAAAAATTGTTTGTAAGACTTGTGAATCAATCCTATTCTCATCCTTGGTCTACTCTATCTTCTCCTAAAAGTAACATTTGACCAAAAATTCAACATCTGATGCTTAGAGTTGTGTTACTACCCTTGCTACTTTTTCCTATCTAGTCACTATTTCTATGTTTGAATCATAGAACAAATCTATCCTCTATTTTTGACAAAAGGCAGGGACTAATGCTCCATCAGAGCTCTTGTTATTTTATTTTATGATTCGATAGAAAATAAAATAGTTAGATGTAGGCGTTACAACTGTTTTAATATATATGTACTTGAAATGTTGAAGAATAGATATGGCACATGAATTATTTAATATAATGTTTAATATTTTTAAAGAAGTATTAAATTGTATAGTGAACAAAAAGAAAAATTATAAGGCTTTGATAGTATGTTGAAGTTTCAATAATTTTCAAATGATTAAATTCTATGGCTTTGATACTATGTTGATATTTTGAACAAGTTATGAAATTGGAATTCTTAGGAGATAATTCAATATGCACTTCATAATACATTAAAAAAAATAAAAATTAATAAGGATTTGTAAGATGCATTCTTATTAAATAGGGGATGTCAACAAAGCAATCTTATTAAGAAATACTGGCTAAGTTGTCAGGAAGATTCCAAGTCACACTAATTCTAATTAACCAACCTGCAATCTTAGTCTATTGACTTATTATAAAAAATAGTTGAGACTAGCAACTCACTAAATTCTTAAAATGATAACCGCTCCATAATAGAGGACTGTGACATTATAGATAACACAAGAAATTGTTCATTGAGATATTTTGGGGGTTTCTCCATAGTTTCATGCTATAAAGTACATCAAATCTACACTTCTATTAGGAAGTCCAATTTCTTATATGTATTCCCTATGTTATGCACATTGTTTGCAACTTCATGAATATTTGAAATTTTTTCTTTCGTCGAATCCAAAGCTATACACTTTTGATTAGAGAAAAATAAAAAACACCCAATAAACCTCACCAAGACACTTTCCAGAAGAAAGATTTGACCTTGGTGTTTGGTGTTTGAGTACTATGACTGTATACATAACTTTCAAAGGCATATATGTATATTTACTATGTAGGTCAACTTACCAAGATGAAGAGTTTAATTTACCCCTTATATTAGCATGTAAAATATATCTTCATATTATAAATTATTTTATTTATTATACACCTTGAGTTGAAAAATTTCAAGAGGACTCAGAGTGTAGATGAATGCACTACCTCTTAACATGACAATATGTGTAGACATGAATAAGATATAGTCAAATATACTGGAATAAGTTAAAAAGACTTTTTAATGAGATCGTGGATGAGGAAAATGAACCCAATTTGACACAAGATTGTGTCAATTATCACTATGTGATCTCAATAAGTCATTCAATCCATGTTGACCAAAATATAAAGGGGAATTGACAATATGTATGCAAAGTTCACCACTATAGTAGTAAATTCCAAAATTAATTTATATGTTATATTATAAATTGTATCATGTTGATCAAATAAAATAATTTTAAAGACATAAAAACTTTCTCAAGCTTAATCTAGGTTAATAAAATCAAATGCATATACATCAATATAAATCAACTTAAATTATACTAATTTATTGAAAAAATATATATCAATTGCTACATAAAGTACCATGGTTGTTGTAAAACCTCTTAGTTGTTGCATAACAAGATTTAGTTGTTGTGCAACCCCTTATTTTTCAAAGGAGGTCTCAATCTCCAAACAAGGTGAAGGAGAATTACTTGCTTGTTAGTATTTTTATGGGTTCAAAGGAGACTTACTAGGGCTTTGATTTAATCTTAGGTATTATATCCATGGGGTTTTAATCTAATCCCTAAAATGGAACCCCTCTAGGCTTAAATTATTATAGTTTCTAAAAATTTCATAATTTTAGGAAAATAAATAGGATGACCCACAAGTGGGGTGCATTATTATGAGATGAAACTTTAAGATATTATTGCAATTGTCAATATATCTCTATAAACATGTATTTACTAAATAGATTAAACTTTGTTTTCACTTTCCCATACATTTGTAAGGAAAAAAAAAATAGTCAAATTTAAGCAAGCTCTCATTGTAAGGAAGATTTTCCATTTTGGAAAGGGTAGGTATGTACTGGCTGAGTTTCTAGAGAAACGAGACGAGACCCATGCTACTATGTAACTAGTGACCGGTTTTGACTTATTTTCCCAATGGTATTTTTCATTTTTTCATTCAAAAATTCCACAAAAAATCAAAGTAGGTGTTTCAAAGTTGAGCAAGTGGTATTTTCCAAATTGTTCACATGGTTGGCATGTTGGACGTGGTGAATGATTTTACTAGTCCCATCTTTAATTTAATGTTTGAATTCCACAACCATACACTTCCAGGTATTCTTTTGCATGTTAATTTTTACCCATCTTTTTGATTAGCCTATCTACGACCACAATGTCTGTATTTCACCCTATGGAGGAGGAAAAACATGAAAAGGTGAACAATCCATTTCTTTTTTGTAAATTTTTACTGTGTTAGCATGTTTAGAACCTTGTTTGTTTATTTGTGTAATACATGGTTTTGTTGGTAATCATTTGGACTAGAGCTAAGTATTAGAATAAGTTGGCTCGAATGATGTTTGAATTGTATTTGTAGACTATCAAGAAATATAAATGAGGAAAAAATGTAGTTTTGTGGTGTTTTAGAATTCAGTCAAGGTTTTTTATGATCATCTAGGCTAGCATTTAGTATGTGCTTGGGTAAGTAGGGTTTTGTAACCATAATTTCCTTTTGTAATGGATTTACATTATGTGCCAAAATATATTGGCTATATTATATCTATTGAGGGTTGCCATGGAAAACTTTATGGCACTATTTTTGAGTTTCGTGCATACCCTTCTGTTATGTTGAGCATCTTTATTAGAATTTGAGATGATGACTTGATTGTTTCATTTAATATGGGAAAACTTAATCTTATATGATTTGGAATATTTCTTAATTTATGTTTGGCTTGCAAGAAGCAAAAGAGGGTAAGGTTCATTTCAAAGGTTGTTGGATACTCTATTTATTTACAAACTAATATGTTAGTGGTTTTTCTTTGCTACTTTTGCATGAAAAATGATAGTATGTCGAATTCTTTGAAGGTTGAAAAAAATATTAGGCTCTTAAAATTTCCTGTACCATATTGAAAGGCAAGTCTTTTTGAAAGTCTAATATAGAAATTGTCTCTAAAGTTTTGGCCATGCTTGCATTTTGTATAGAAATACCTAGGCTTTTGACACTCTCGGAGCTTCTAGAAGTAGCTAAAATAAAAATTATAAAATTATCCTTCTCACCACAATGGAGAAAGCCATGGAAGCTTACATTTTTTAGTGCAAAATGTTCTAGTGTTGCTCTTGGTTAGCAAGACAAAGGTTTGAACTTTTGGCCTTCTCAATAGCTAAATTGTGGCAAAAATGGAAAATCTTTACAACCTAGCCCTATTTTGCAAAAGAAGATCAGTAATGCTAGTGGTGAAGGCAATCTGGACATTCAATTTAAAAATTAGGCACTTTTTCTTAGAAGTATATAAATTAATGATGGAAAAAGCATGTCTACAATTTTCAAAGAGCATAAAACATAAGCCTATGATAGCTCAAAAATATAAAAATATTCACAAATTTGTTTGTAGAAATATCACACATTTGTCCACACGGTAGAAAAATCATATATGCAAGTTTTAGAAGGCAAAAAATAAATTATCTTTTCTTTGACAATTTTTCCTCTTCCTCACTTTGAGAATAATTTTTGGCAGTTAGACATTCTTGGTTTGATTCACCTTTGGTTGATGGTAAATTCTAAATATCACTTTAAAATTACACTACTATATTTCCAAAGCAACAATCATTATGTTCTAGTGTTTGATTTTGTCCTTTAATTATTTTTTTAGGCTCTACTATTACAAAGCTCTGAAGAGTGAGATCTTTATCTTACAATGACATCCATAATTTCCACGCACAATTTCCACATTTCATTTTCATGTTTAATGCTTCTCTAAGGCTAGAGCAAAGTGCTTTTGTGGTCTATGAGTATCTTGATAATAGAACTCTATTCTATAATTTAAATTCCAAGACCTATAGTGCAATGGCCTGGCCTACTAGAGTAAGGATTGCATACTAGCTTGAATTCAATTAACATCACTCGGAAAATTTAGAACTAGAATTTCTCTATTATGATCTTCCAAACAAACGATAGAGCTCCAACTACACCACTACATCATGGTGTAGAATTTGTACTCTTGAAAGAAAGGTCACAGGTTCAAATCCCTCAAGGGGTAGGGTATGTACGCCTCGTTTGTAGCGCAATTAGGTGTCTCCCACAAAGAGTACGAGGTAGTCCCATATTACTATCACCATATGTAGACCCAAAAACATATGGCTAGAGTCGTTGACTATAAAAAGACCTTTCCTTTCTTTTCATACAGCTCTTGTTACTTATTTTTCTTACCTTTCTTTGAACTGATGGTTTTCTTGTTTTTAACGAAAGTATAAGAAAGGAAAATTGACTCCCTTAAGAGGCAATGCATATTTAAGTGTTGCATAAATAAACATCACTTTCTTAATAAGTTTATAATTGTTCTTGATGATAGAATCAAAGAAGGCTTTTAAACTGCAGTACATCATTACTGTAATTACAGATGAGATATGATTGTCGTCTATGGAACTTCATTCTACAAGCGTATTGTGGTGAGTTACATAGGCTTCATGGAGTTGCAGCAAAATATATTGTGACAGACAACATAATACAACACAACACAGACAATTGAAAATATCCGCTTGCCGTCAGCGGCTGTAATTGTATAGCATCAAATTAGAAATTTCAAAGAGCTGAAATAATCTGACGAGAGAGTGACGGAAAACAAATCCAGCCTGAAACATGAAGAAAATCTGGTGGGGTTCCCCACCTGCCCAATTACACTCTTCTCTCTCCCATAGGAAACAACAAAATTTAACCATTCATTTGATACAGTTTCCCATAAACATTGGTCGTATCGTACGGGCATCAAATTTAACCCCAGCTTCGAAACCCTTTGCATCATCCGCCGGGATGCGGGCACGCATCCTGCTCCACAGTTGTTGGAATCCGTTGCCAAATTTACGGAATTCTGATCAGTATGGAGAAGCCAGTTTTCTGAATGGAAATAAACCTTCCGTTTCAACAAACTCCTATTTTTGTGCACTTCATGACAGAAAGCTTACAATTGTTTAACAAGGTAAACATCTTCAAGCCCTTGGTTCTGGGAGCCTCAACTGCCCGCTTATTCTCCTTCACGGACTTCGATTTCTGCCCAAAAGTCGCTTCATTTTTCGTCAGACTTGGCCCCTCTTCGTAATAGCTCGAAACCGACCGCTTAAGAACAGACTGATCATTGCGCTTACATTGCCTGACACGCATGGCTTCCATGTCCATTCCAGCAGGAGCTTTAATAACCCCAAAGCTTAAAAATTGAAGCCATTTTGGAGACTTTTTACTGTGCGAACCAGATGAAAATGCGCTCCAATTTGCAATACCTTTTGTTTTATTGCTCGCCGTGGTTGAATTTGCAGCCTTCAAACCCTTCTGCGAGGCTGAGTAATTGAGGCTTTTCTGTGAAGCTTGAGAGCTGTTGGAGCTTGAGCTGGTCCAGAGACTTGATTTTGACTCCAGCGATTCAGATCTCCACGCCTGAAGATCTTCCTTCAATAGGACCTCGATTTGCCTGAAAGATTTCGAATCGCTGTAGGACAAATGCGCAGTGAATTCAGTCAGAGGAACGAGACGGCCTTTGACGAACAGATCTTCGGCAGAAGAGGCACAATTTGGCTTGGAATTGACGCTGCCAAGGGCCAAATCGAAGAGGAATTCGTGGTGATCTGAAGAATCAGCGTTCAAAACCCTCTGCGGGCTCGCCGTTCCTGCGCTGTCATAAAGGAGCATGTCACAGAATGACAGAGTCTCCTCTGCATCCAATTCCGCCATTGAATCTGCACAAAGATCTTGGACACCGCATTTTATTTCTTCATACTGAGATTCCATCTTTTTCTTTCACTTTGTGCGCCGATTTCTAAAACTACAAAAGAGATGTGAAGTGATGGAGAACAGAGTAACTTGTTGAATGGATCTCTGGAATACTAGGAATAACAGTGATTGTCTTCTATTTATAATTTTTGGAAGCTAAAGATAATTTATAATTGTAAATATAATCTAGTAAGAAGATTTGAACAGCTACTAGTACTCATCGTACTATTATTTTAAACATATTTTTATTGAGTGCGTCAATGGCGTGAAGCCACGATCTGATCTTCCAGAAGATTTGTATGCATTTGAAATAATAGAGGTCAGGAAAAAGGTGCGAATTTCACAGGCAGCTTCCAATTGAGACCAAAAAACGATTAAAAAAAGGAAGAAATTGTAATTTTTGGAAAAAGGTAGGTATTGTACTTGGTGAGTGTCTAGAGAAACGCGACCAGACCTGGGCCGCTATGAACTGGTGACCAGTTCTGACTTACTATACACATACGTAAACGAGTTTAATTAGCTCACTAACCTTCTTCTGGAACAACTCCTAATTATGTTTTTTATTATATTGGGGAAAACTGGAAAACTTGTACTGTTCCTTTTCGTTATTATAAAATTATATGAGCGGTAATTTAAGTTTAGTGTTTTTCTTCTTTGTATTTACTTTTAAGGATCTAAATTGCCTATTAATTTATTTATTTTCTATTTAAGTTTGGATTGTAATTTATAGGATTACATTTAAATTTGAATTAATTTCAATTGAGAATCGAAATATATTCTTTAATTTATTATTATTATCTTTGAATTAAAAGGACAAACATTTCATTTGATATCTCTATGGTTGTATTTAGAGATACATCATGATGTATTTTTAGAGATATACAAAACAAGAACATATATTTAGAATCTTTAAAAAAATGAAATTAAAGAAAATTGGAGCATCCATACTATATTTATGTCCTATTTGCATCAACATAAAGTATTTGTAGATGAATACTTGTTATGTTACCAATATGTAAAACAAGGAAATATGTTGAAATTTGATTCACATGCATTGTCCATGGCTATAAAGTATTTGCACAAGGTTTCTTGCCCATTGGTTCTAGGATCATGAAAAGATGTCAAGTTTCATTAGGATTTCTTGTGCTAGAAGGCATTTTATGAACTAAAAACTTATCTTACATCACCACCAATGCGTGTACCACATGCAGAGGGAAGACCTCTTCTATAAGGGAAAATTCTTGGGAGAGGTGGTGGAATATTTTGGACCATTCTTTATGTAACAACAATGATGTCCTACAATTTATATTGAGGAATCTATGTTATGAGTACATCCCTGACGAGATTATGAATTGCTTTGACATGTGTGACTTCTACGTCAAAGGTGGGGAATCTACACATGATAGAGAGATGTGAACATCATGCCCACAAATAGACATGGAGATTTTTCTAGACCAAACATTGAGCATGGCATAATCCCTTTCATTTTGAAAGAGAATATTGAGGTGGAGACTCTCGAGTCCATCGAATCCCTCACATAAACGTTGTTATAGCACACAAGGCCTTTAACACAAGATGATGAGGTCAAGGATCCCAGACATTAGAATTCACCTCACCTATGCCAAAGATATGATTCTAATTTGGATTATGGGTTTGAGGATACTTAGGTACATGTGGATAGCAGTAGGTCACATCTATATTGGATGACTTGTTTTATCACAATTGCAAAGTGATAAACAATAAGACAATATTGAGGGTTGCTTGAACTTGCAACAAAAGTCCCATTGATTGGTTGATAACCTTGAGTTGCATGAAATTTAGCAACATAGGTAGGAACAAACCTAATGGAAGGGAAATTCACTTTCTAGACATATGGAAATATTATTGGATCTTGGTCAAATATGTCTAAGTTCTAAGGATTTTGAATTTGAGTGGTTTCCCTTCCTATAGAATTCCAACCCTCTCCTTTTCACATGGAGTTGGAATCTTAATAGTGAGCTTAAATGCTAGACACAACATAAATAGATAATCTATAATCTAATGGTAAGGAGATTGACACCAAAAATATGTATTATGTAGATTAATGTGAGTCTCCATTTCTAAAAGTCAAAGAGATCTAGATTTAATCTCTATAGACTCTTTAAGCTCAATAAGGAGGTCAAATTCAATACAAACCCCCATATATATATATATATATATATATATATATATATATATATATATATATATATATATATATATATATATATATATATATATATATATATATATATATATATATATATATATATATATATATATATATATATATATATATATATATATATATATATAAGTTCACAAGAGGTTGAATTGTTTTTCTAGAAAAGCTTAAAATGGATGCACATACCTAGAAACTTAATCTAGAGAAGGACATTAAGCAAGGCTTGCATAAAGACCTTAAAATTTTAGGTCCAATCTAATAACACTTGAAGGGTGCTTCAAATAAAATAATAGTTATATTTGTTTAAGAGCATGTTAACATTCCCATTATTTTTGAAGGAGGTGAAAACCTTTGTAATATTGCACCCCCTTCAAATTGTGATGTTGTGGGATTCTAAAATATGTTTACCCCATGTGTTAAGAGATCGTTATGAGGAGATACAACAACATAACATGTAATTAAGGTAAATTTTTCATATCATTGATAGAAATCGTCTACAACATCAATAGAGTTTTGCTAGCAATACTTCATTCTATAAGTTGAAAACAAACCCCCTTATTCTACTTGTGGAGTGACTTTTGTTCTTCACAACCAAACATACAAAAAGAACATATTTAATCCATCCAAAACTTATGGCTTATGACAAAATTAATATGAGAAGCCTTAGAGTATCATACTAGAATATTCTAAGAAAGAAAAAGAAAAAGAAAAAGAAAAGAACCAAATAGCAAATCTTAATGCGATACCAAAGCTAATGCTTAAGTTCTTATTAAAGCTAGTTGTCTAATGAAAAAAAAAAAATCAAATGTTTAATATATTTTGATAGATTCTTTCTTTTTAGAATAGAAATTGTAAAAAATATTACATAAAAGTTTTCAAAATCAATAGAAAACAAGTGTGAACTTGATAGTGATAAATATGTTCTGAATACTTTTAGTTTCTATTTGTAGATGCTATAGTTGTTTTTTATTTTTAATTTTATATATAACATGCTTTATATAGATCTGTATAAATGTAGTTGATTAGCTCAAAGACTTCTAATTTAAATCTATGCTAACTTATATTATTGTAATCCACTCTATAAAATAATCAGCTGATATCGACAGGCAAAGTTTACTAAGAAGTCGTCAATTTGTATAAGAGGATTAGCAGTAAGAGCAACATTGTAGAATGAAAAGGTCTAATCATGTGCCTTCAAGTCGTTGAGCAGGTGCTCTGCAATTAATGAGAGAAGTGTCCAATGAAACGCTGGAGTACGCATTCATCGGAAAAGCAGTCGAATTCCTTGACCAATGACGAAGCTTTACAAAGAAAGAACTTTTATTTTGCCTTTGCCTTAAAAATATTCATTCAAACACGGCAATTTCGTCACTGCGAGCAGTAATTCTTCATCTAAGCAAAACGTGTATGAAATGACAGCACTGTTTTTCTACCCAGGGAAGCCCCATAACAATGGCTCGGGCAACTGTCTTGTTAAGCGGTCGGTCTCATGCGATCGTCGAGCAAGCGTAGAAAAAGAGGACACGGCTGTGAAGTTTCTACAGAATAAAAAGCAAGTGAAGAGAAATTTGTGAGTGAAGGACAAGGTCACGTCAAGGAGGATGTTGGTAACTTTAAAGTTTTGAACAGATGCCAAATTTTCACCGATTAGGTGAAGAATTGCTTGGTTGAAGATAGAAAAAGTAGAGTGGCGAATGGTAGAGTGGATGAAAACACAAAGGTGGGTTTTCATTCGGAAGCTTTTTTTTAACTTGGTATTTTTAAAGGAGGCGTTATAAGTTTAAATTTTACTAGGAGTAGGGTATGTATGTCTTGTTTGTAGTAAAGTAAGGTGCCTCCCACAAAGAGTATGGGGTAGTCTCAATATGTAGACCCAAAAACATATGGCTGATATCGTGGACTATAAAAGGACCTTACCTTTTCCTTTCAAGTTGGCATTCAAGTGATTGTAAGGTTGTGATTTTGTTATCAAAATTCAATTGTGTAATTTTAGAGTTAAATTTATCGACCTATGTTTTATGAATAGTAGTTTATGATAACCTATTTTTCATGAGAATGAATGGAACACTTAGCATTCATTGTATCTAGTTGATGTTCACATAGGTGAAGTGTTCATCTTTCGAGTTGAGACATCAATCACTGAGTTAGATCTAAAAACTACATATTTGAATCCTAATAGCAATATTACAATTTGACTCGATGTAGAAAATATCTCCTACTTACGATTATATAGTTCTTATAATGTTACACAACTCGCTAAATTATGAAGAAATATAACCTTTATTACATCTTTAATGAACATAATTTGATTGTATCTATTTATTATTGAAAATGTTGTATACATGCTTTTTCGGCGTGTCATTAAAAGTTTTTTATTTCCTAAAATGTTTTGTCAATTCGAGTAAACAATTCTAGTAAATGCACTTTGAAGGATTATTTTAGATTAGAGTTCAATTAATTTAGATATAATTTCTTAGAAACAAATTAAATATAATGGAATAAGGTTTTTAGGTTTGGAAATAATGATGAAGAATAGAATTGGTGAAGTGTAGATACATCTATTAATACCAAAAAATGATAATTTTAATGTGTTAATGATTTTAGAATTAAAATAGATTTAATACTTTTTGTGGTCTTGAGGTTGATTTTCATGACTTATATGCATTTAGTGTTAAATATGTGGAACTAATTTTGTAGACATCAAATTTCTACCAATTGATTCATTGTGATAAAAAAATATCTTTTTTTTTGTGTAAAAAATTCGATACAATTCTAAGGTTTTGTATTTTGTTTTATGTAGTAAACTTCAATGTGATAGAATAAAAATAAAGAACTTAGATAGGTTATAAGTACAAACCAAATTGCTAATTTAGAACCCAAACCCTCTATTATTAAAAGGAAAGCAATAATGAAGGATAATAATTTAATGCTAACATCAAATGTGAATAAAAAAAGTGGTTCCTAAAATGATCAAAATTATAATTTGTCTATAACTTACAAAGTCCTAGAAGAGAGTGGAGGTTTTGAATCTCAAAGAAGAGAAGCTAGGAACAAGGCTTTAAATGGGAGAGTGGAGCCTTCAAGTGATGTAGTCAAAATCAAGACACCTGTCTCTTTGAAGGACTTATTTGAGAACAAAAGTGAAGCCCAAACAAAGGAATCCTTCATTCTAATTGATATTATAGATGGGTAGTCCATACTATCTATTTTGTTATAGATTAGTTATCAAGCAATGGTTTGAATAACATTGATAGAGTTTCAAACCAAGTGAATGATGGAACTAAGATAAGCTTATCAAGGTGGATATTAGATGAAGATTAACACCCTTTGGAAAGTGTAGGAGATGATAGGAAATTACCATGAAGCTACATTCTTCAATATCACAACAGGAGACAACCAACCACTAGATGATGAACAAATGAGATTCAAGAAGAAATGATTGGTTACTTGATTGATATTTTACATAGTGTATAAAGGCCTACTTGTGAAGGCAAGATGGGAGTGAGAAACTACCAGAATGGAAAAAACCAAAAAAATACCTAAATAATAATTTGCCTAAGTAAACTTAAGCAAGAGTAAATTAGGAAAAACCTATTTACTCCAACACCCCACCTTAAGTACAACTTAGGGTGAAGAATTATTATGCAAGATGAGAAAGATACACTATTGTTCTCAACTACAAAACCATTTTAGGTATGCATATACAAAGACATGTCTCACAAGCAAAGAAAAGGAGAAAATACATGGGAGAAAACTCCTCTCCAAAAGAGAAAAGAAAGAAACAACTTGATGCATGGAGGACTCAATAATACCTACCAAATACTACATACGTCATGTATATATAATCATGTATCCCTGCATAGGAAAAAAAAGAGACAAGATGCCCCACATAATAAAGAAGTTCCAAGGTTGATGAAGATTGCTTGTAAATTAAAAATAGACCAATTCCTACAAGAAATACATCTTCCCTTAGGAAGAAACAAATCCATCATATGATGAAGAAGTCACTCCATTTTCAACCGAAAGGAGGAAGTCCATGTCTCCAAATTGGAATCTCAAAAAACTGATTAGATGTCTCCAAGCACAAACAATTCATCATATAACCATGATCAAAACCACCCAAGTAATGTGAGAAATCAAGTGAAAATTGGAACTCATCAATATCATTCTCTAAAGACAAATGTGATGTGATAATATTTGTGCTAAAACTATCATCAAAGAGAAGAGAAGTCCCCTCAAGTATGTTTATGAAGCCAAGTTGGCTCGGTTGAAGTCATAGAATTCATGTTGACCGTCCACTCTACAGTGACTAAAAATAGGGGAATCTAGATTAGATTAAAAAATCCATTGAGTGGTACTGAATTACTCCTGACACTAGATAGTGGAGTCAGGGGAACATAACCTTGGATCATCATCAATGAAATCAAAGGTATATGTACCTTGTGTAGATGATTAGCCATTCAAATTGTAATTAGATCACCATTCTCTCAATGAATGTACATTACATCTGAGGTACAACTCCATTGTATTTCCCTTCATTGTAAGGTGATAAACTGAATGTATTTTATCTGTGATCTTGGAAACATAGAAGACATTGGTCATTGTTCCAACACCCAAATGAAAATCACCTACTAAACAACATTCACAAGCTAATTTCTTTTTGTCAAGAGACAATTATATGTTGGGTCACAAAGAGAACCTGGAAGCATGGAATCAAGTGATTTGGCAATTTATTTTGATGCTTGTGAATCAAGGATCCAATCAATATTTGTAGGTGCATGAATATTCAAGGAGTGAATGTTTCCCTTATATAGCTAGGAGAAGTGTCTTTATGTAGCGTGTTCTCATGTTTTCTATAATAACTAGATGAGGGAAATGAAATATTTTGATGATTGAGTAACTCTTTTAACTCATGAAATTTCCTTTTTGTAATGGGTAAGGGCACCAAGATGGGGGACCAAAAAGAGGTCTTAAGATGCCAATAGTTTCTAAAATCAACAAACTTTGAACTTTGAACTTCGACAAGAAAAGAAAGATAGTTACTCTCAAAATTTGAAGATGGAATAAGAACAAGATTGGAAGTGCTTCGAATATAGTTTCTAAACTACTAATTTGTTTTGAAAATGGTGGAGATTAGGTGTCTCAAAAAGAGGGAGCAAACAAAGTGTTCCTATTTTTTCAAAAAAAAAAATAACATGGTATCTTACGTGCTCCCCCTAAAATGTCAAATTTTTTTAAAAATTTTAAAATCTCTTTAGTGAAAAGTTAGCTAACACCATGTAGCTTATCCCAGATTTTTTTTGATAATGTTTTGATGAATATATGATTTTTAACTAATTTTCACAATAGACAAATTTTGAAAAGGTGAAATTTGAGTCTGCCACTATTTCAAAGGGGCTGCTCCATCCTTGAAACCACCACCTAAAGCCCCCACTCCAGCTAGCTCAACCTGCACCGTAGGAATTCTGTCAACCATTATCTTATAGAGTGGATTACAATAATATAAGTAAGCATAGATTTAAATTAGAAGTCTATGAGCTAAGCAACTAATGTATATACAAAACTAACCCTAAAGAAAACCATAACATCCACAAATAGAAACTACAAATATTATTGAGATAGAACATATCTATCAATATCAAATTCATACTTGTTTTCTATTGATTCTTGAAAACTTTTAACTAATATTTCATATTTAAATTATTATATTTTGTCATTAGATAATGCTAATTTTCGAAAGAACTTAAGCATTTAGTTTTGGTTGACATTTAATTTTAGATTAGATTAAAAAACCCATTAAGTGGTACTGAATTACTAGATTACAATAATATAAGTAAGCAAGTAAGCATAGATTTAAATCAGAAGTCTCTAACAAAAACCCATTTGGTTCTATAAAATAACGTCTAATTTAAATACTCAGCTGATATCGACAGGCAAATTTTACTAAGAAGTCGTCAATTTCTATAAAAGGATTAGCAGTAAGAGCCACATTGTAGAATGAAAAGGTCTAATCATCTGCCTTCAAGTCGTTGAGCAGGTGCTCTGCAATTAATGAGAGAAGTCAGTGTTTAAATAAGTCAATTAATGAGAGACGTCTCTTATAATATTAAATTATTTTCCGACAGACGCTTCTTAGTTTCTTGTAAGTTGAGTTTAATTGGCGCGTAGATCTATTCTACTTCTGTCTGTGAGTCTTATTTTTTATTATTAAATTTTATCATTTAATAGAAAAAAATTGTACTTCTGTCTCTGAGTTATATTATTTGTTATTAAATTTATCATTCAATAGAAAAAAGTTGTACTTCTGTATGTGAGTTTTATTATTTTATCTTCAATACAATGAAATTTTCTGATGGTAGAGAAACAATTGATTTAGTAGATAATGTATTTGAAATGTGAAGTGTGGATAAAGTATGTGACCTAGTCGAGAATGTTCATTAATTTTCTATAATTGATAGTTAGGAAAGTGTGGACTAAATAATATTTGTGCATGAAAAAAATTAATATTATGAGTGTGATTTTAAGTTAAAGTTTCAGCATTTTTCAAACAATTAATTCTATGGTTTTAATATCATGTTGAATTTTCAATTGTTTTTGAACAAGTAGTAAAGTTGAGATTCTTGGAATCAATAAACACTTCATAATATATTTAATATTTAATATGAATTTTCAAACTAATTTTAATTAACCATCTAATTCTAGTGTAATGACTCAATCTAAATAATTGACACCGGCAACATCCTAAATCTTAAATTCTTAGAAAGATAATTACTCCATAAGTGATGAGTATACATAATACAAAAAATATTTCAAGAATATATTTTGGGAGTTTCTCCATAGTTTCACACTATAAATTTCATCAAATCTACATTTATGCTATGAAGTCCAATTTCTTATGTGTATTCCTCTATTGTGTGCATTGTTTGCAACTACCTTATTTAAAATGAAAAATTAAAAAAAGTGTTAGTGTTTTAATCCAAAATTATATTTTATCATGATTAGAATAAAATCAACAACACTCAACAAACCTCACCAAGAAAAACTTTCCAAAAAGAAGATTTGACCTAAGTGTTTGGAGTTTGAGTGCTATGATTGTATACACATTTTCAAAAGAAATATATGTATGTGTATTATGTAGGTAAACTTTCCAAGTAGAAGGTTTCAATTTTCCAACATATTAACATCTAAAAGAATATCTTTTATATTATAAATTATGATATTTATTATACACTTTAGGTTAAGTATGTTAAAGAGGACTTCGTGTATAGATGAATGTTACATCTTAGCATGTCAATATGTAGATATGAATAACATATAGTCAAATATATTAGAATAAATTTAAATAGATTATGTAATGAAATGACAGAAGGGACAAATGAAGCGAACCTCAGAGAAGAACATGTCATTTATCACAATGACTTTTCCTCATTATTCTTTCCTTATGCTTTCCAATTTCGACATTTAATTATTGTTAATTTTTTATTTCTAAATCTATTAACTTAATTTTATTATATATTATAATTTTAATTATATGATAAAAAAATCTTAAACTTTCTAACTCTTCTTCAAATGGCTTTTAATTTTATTATTAAAATAATTTGTATTAATTGAAAGATCCTCTCCGCTCATATAATTTTCAAACATATTTAAATAATTAACTTTTGAATCAAACATAGAGAAATGTTTGTATTAATGATTTCATCATTCATAATTTTTTCTTCAAAGATATAATAGATGCCTAAAATGTATATATATATATATATATATATAAACATTCCATTACTTTGATAGTAAATTAGTAATTAGAGAGAAACTATTGTATGAAAAAGCTCTCTGGAATGGGAAAGTTTCAAATTCTAGAAGCAATCAGACTTGCTTTCTCTCCCTTTCAGTTTACAATTTCGACCCTCCCAAAAGAACCACTGTCACGCGTTGATCTTTGACATACATATTTTGTAATTAATTATATACATTTATCTTCCAGAACAAGCGACATGTGACGTGGTTATTTATGTAATTAACTATATAAAAACCTTGTTGGGGAGTTTTCCAGTCGCTCTGGTCTTTGAAATTGATAAAGAAAAATCTTATCCCATAATGTTGATCAAAGTTTTCATAGGCCAGTCTCATAAAGTCTCTATGAGAACGTGTATATCAATCAAATCCAGAGGAAATCAAAGTATTTTATTGTGATCTGCTCTACAGACAATATTATTTATACACCTACCCATTGAGACTCTCTCCTTCTATTTCGTTAGGGAACATGTCACTCGCAATTTAAGCACAGTGGACAGCAATTTACGGGATTCGAACCCGGGATCTTCAGACCTGAAACAGGATTTCGATTTTAACTGGAGTTTGACCAGACTGCTGTTCAATGAAAAGCTGTAGGCATGGAGAACGGATTCCTCGGAAATGCAGTCCAATGCCTTGACCAATGACCAAGCTTTACGAAGAAACAACTTTTATTTTGCTTTTGCCAAAATATTCAAACACGGCAATATCGTAACTCTGAGTAGTAATTCAACATGTATGGCAAATCAGGCATCAAAGCCGCTCCCTTTAAAGTCACATCAAAGACAACATTGACAACTTTTAAGTCATCAAACAAATGCAAAATTTTCACCGGTTCTGTGAAGAATTGCCTGGTTAAAGCGGATGAAAATAGACAAAAGGACCTCGGCACGATGCTTCTTTTTAAGGAGGCATTCACCAGAAGGGGGTGCAAGGATTAGGTCCATAACATGAAAAATTCAATTGGATTATCAAATTAAAGCAACAAAAAGTAATAGGAAAAAAACATATTATTAAGAAAAATGTATAGCTGGTAGTTTGCGCTTATGAAGAAGAAAATTGAGAGATTATGATCGAAATTGTGAAGTTTTTTAGAGACAATAGAGTGATGAACTATGTAGAATAATCATATTGGACTTATTGAAAAATTTAATAAAATTTACCCAATTAAAACAATAAAATGTAATAGGAAAAAAAAATGCTATTAAGAAAAATACATAATTAGTATCAACTTATGTATTCAATGGAGTTTGTGGAAGACATTTTGATTCCTCTTAATAATATGCAACAAAACAATAGAGTGAGTTAAAAGCCAACTATGGTTAGATATGACACATTGCTTCTATATTGATATAACTTTCAATAAGGCGAGTATTCACTATGGTTTTATCCAATATGGTGGCTTAGCAAGTGAGTAGAGAAATTAGTTTAAATCTTACCTTGAAATGAATACGAGTGTAGGGTAAAAGTTGAACCTAATTTGTAGCAAGAGAAGTGAGAGATGTACTTATAGTCATGTGCATCCCCTTGACGATCTAGTGTAGTGAAGTATTTCAACTTGTTGATTCAACAAAAGTTAGTATGATTAGTTAGAACACTACCCTAGCTTAAGTCAAAACTTATCCAATGTTAGAAAGTTGTATCTTATGTTCTTTTAAAAAAATGGGTGGATTTTCTTGGTTAAATTTTGGGCATTTAATGTATTGATGTATTATATTAATGTGTTCTTATATATACATTAATGCATCGATGTAATGTATTAATGTATTACTGTCATAATGTATTGACATATTATTGATGTATTAATGTATTGATGTGTTATACTTATATATATTATATATGCATCTTTTAATTTGTATTGTTGTATTATTGTATCTATGTATTATTAATGTACTAATGTGTACATGTATTGTATTGATGTATTATTAATGTATACATGTATTAATACTTTGAATTCCATTCTTAGCATATCCTGCAATCAGTGAATTCCACGAAACCAAATTTCTTTTCTTCATCTTGTCAAAGACTTTGAAAGTCATATCTATCATCCCACACTTAGAGTACAGAGCTATGCGGGAATTCCCCACAGAGACATCTACTAATTGAAACCTCTTCTTGATGATCAAATTATGGATACCCTTTCCCTCTCTCAAAGCTTCTATGCTAGCACATGCCTGCAAAGCACTGACGAGGGGCACAAAATCAGGTTTCACATCACTAATTCTCATCTGATGAAACCGTACTATCAAAGCCTTAGAGGCAAACCCATTTGGGTATTCACTATAATCGTTGTATTGCATGATATCACATCTGTCTCAGGCATATTATCAAACAACTAGTGAGAAATGTTGAAGAATTTAATTCCAACAGTTCAATAAACTTTCGGTGCATTATTGCTGACTGTCACCCAGCACATGGAGAGTTGACTGTCACTCATAAACATGTTTTACATGGAAGTCACCATCCAGTACAACCTGCCATCCACCTACTCTGTCGTCCAGAAGCCTCTCTTTTTACTGCAGATTTCAAGCATTTTGCACATGTTTGCAAACCGTTGTTGACTAGAATATGCAAGCTCATCTATAAATTTGTAGATGAAGGCATGTATTTGTAAGTGTGAGCCCAGATTTGGGGTTTCTTCATTGTAAAAATTCATTGCTGTTCTAATTTGTTCTGTTTCTTAAATTGTTTCATTTTCTCATAGTTAGATCTTTGAGCAGCATTAACTGTAAATTTCTACATGGTATCAGAGCGGGTTGCTAAGAAGGAGAAAAGAAAACTCTTTACTTGCAGGTATTGCAGATCAGAGCTATTTTAGAATGAATTTTTCATTGTTTTGGGGGTTTCTCTTATTTTCTTTTCTGTATTTATGAACTGAAAATAAAGTTCCAAAAAGGGATAGTCTAATATTACAATGGGAATTAAATATCATCCATTTGTCATTAGTTTGGAAGAAGGAAATTATAAGTCTTGGCGTGATGGAATCCTAAAGCATTGCCGATGGATTCATCTATTGCCACATTTGTATGGGCTTATTCCTGAACCAAGTTCATGTTGGCAGAAATCTGTTTGGGAAAGTAGAAATGATCATGTCTTAGGATTAATTGGTTTAAGTGTTGGTGAGCACACATCATGGGCTCTATCGCACATTGAGTTCCCTCGTACTCTTTGGACCATTTTGTGGGAAAGATATGGAGATCCCACTGAACCTCCATTCTCAAATGATCCAGCTACAGACATGCTTCTCTCCCTTGAGAAAGATGATGATCCTATGTACGACGATGACACTGAAGAGGAACTTGCTTATTGGAAGAGTCTTGATTGTCTTGATTGCAAAAAGACATCTCCTCCTGATGCTCCTCTTTCTACATCTCCAACATTGGAAGCTATTCAGTCACCTCCACCTAGCGGTTTGATAGAGATCTTGGCTTCTTCAAATGCTACTTCAGATTCTCTTCAACAGGTTCACTCTTGTCTTCAAGATTCAGTTCATTGGGATGAATTTCTATCAGACATATCTTTTTTGTTTGTAGAATCCCTCATTTCGGATCTAGATGACACCATTGATTGTCTACATCTTCTCTTTGATGATGGCAATTCTTCTCCAATAGTTGTGAAAGAACATTGTGATCCTCTTCCTTATTCTCTTCATTATCAATCCTCATAGTCTGCTATGAGTGTGGATCACTTGGCTCAACATTTGAAGGAGATTTATTTGCCTTGTGAGGAGATACATGAGTTTTTTGATCGTGCTCTACATCAGTTTCTAAACACTTCTAGATTGTCATATTCAACATTATATGATTTTCTAATGACAAGTTTCAGGATCAACATGGAGACCATGGAGTAGTTTTCAAAAGCCTCATACATCTTGAAATCTCTTCCCACATATTCCTTTCAGGATTTGGGAGATTTCATTCAAGCATATTTGGTTTTATTTCTTCCCAAAGGAAGGAATGTTGTTCGAAGATCATGGACCAGCATCTACATCCAGTTTCAAGCATTTATCATTGGCTAAACATTATGGAAGACTACATCGCCTCTTATATTTCACTTTCTTCGAGATCTTCTTGAAGTAAAGAATGCTATAATACAGTAGTCTCATTTTTATGTTGGCATCCATTTTGAGGGGGAGTTTTGTTCCCATTGGGTTTTCCCTCTTTCCTCATTTCTCTTTTCTAGTTAGTTAGAATTAAGGGGGGGTGTTGAAGAATTTAATTCCAACAGTTCAATAAACTTTCAGTGCATTATTGCTGACTGTCACCTAGCACATGGAGAGTTAACTGTCACTCATAAACATGTTTTACATGGAAGTCACCGTCCAGTACAGCCTGCCATCCACCTACTCTACCGTCCAGAAGCCTCTCTTTTTACTGCAGATTTCAAGCATTTTGCACATGTCTGCAAACCTTTGTTGACTAGAATATGCAAGCTCATCTATAAATTTGTAGATGAATGCATGTATTTGTAAGGGTGAGTCCAGATTTGGGGTTTCTTCATTGTAAAAATTCATTGCCGTTCTAATTTGTTCTATTTTTTAAATTGTTTCATTTTCTCATAGCTAGATCTTTGAGCAGCATTAGCTGTAAATTTATACAAGAAATATCCACACACCCACACTTAGAATAGATAAATATGAGTACATTCCCCACAAATAAGTCAGACTAAAAACTATTTCTGATTATATGATCATGAATATCCTTTCCCTCTTCTAAATCAGAGAGCAAAGCACACACCTTGAGCAGAAAGGTAAAGGTCAAATTGTCAGCATGTACGCCTTCATCTTGCATTTGCTAGTATAATCTAAGAGCTTCCTAATAGATCCCAATATAGGTATAGCCTCTGATCATGGTGTTCCATAAAAAGACATTTCTCTCAAACATTTTATCAAATAGTTGGCGGGCTTCTACAATGCTGCCACAGACTGCAGACATTGTAGCAAGCTTGGATTCCAAAAAGACATGCTGATGAAGTCCAGTGATTAATAAATGAGAATGCACTATCTTGCCTTGAGATGGTGACTTGTTTTTGAAAGAATCCAACAATAGGGAAGCATAGGATTATATATAAGTTCAATTCACATCATCTAGCCTAACCTAGAATGTGCAAGGAAAAACAATAGCGACAAATAGGAAAAAGAAATGAACGAAATTTATCTCTTCCCGTCTAGAAAGAAAAAAGTGACTTAATCTGATCCAATTTCATTTGGAAAAATATTTGATATGATTTGAATCAATCAA
Organism: Chamaecyparis obtusa; assembly: GCA_027943335.1. NCBI lineage: Eukaryota > Viridiplantae > Streptophyta > Pinopsida > Cupressales > Cupressaceae > Chamaecyparis > Chamaecyparis obtusa. The sequence continues at coordinate 329,723 of BSBK01009117.1, forward strand.
CATCAGTGGTTTTCAGAATTTGGCAAAATATTGAATGGTAAGTTGTTCAATTTCAGAGCATCAAATAGGTATTAGGTGAAGCATATATAGGTCTATCGACCAAATATATAAATATATAGTTACTAGCAATCGTATCTTGGTGTGTAATGGGTACGTCGTATTAATGTTGGAGTAACTAAAAATCGCATTAGTTTTGACTTACTCCACACATAGGTAAACGAGTTTAATTAGCTCAATAAACTTCTTCTAGAACAACTTCTAATTATGTTTTTAATTATATTGGGAAAACTGGAAATCGTGCACATCTCCTTTTCATTATTATAAAATTATACAGCGGTAATTTAAGTTTTAGTGTTTTTTCCTTTCTATTTACTTTTAAGGATCTAAATTGACTATTAATTTATTTGTTTTCTATTTAATTTTGGATTACAATTATAGGATGGCATTTAAATTTGAATTAATTTCAATTGAGAATCAACATATATTCTTTAATTTATTATTATTATCTTCGAATTAATGCGACAAACATTTCATTTGATATTTCTATAGTTGTATTTAGAGATACACCATGGTGTATTTTACAAATTTAGAAAACAGGAACATAGATGTTTACAATCCTATTCTTTAAAAAAATAAAATTAAAGAAAAGTGGAGCATCCATAGTCTATTTATGTCCAATTTGCATCAACATAAAGTATTTGTAGATGAATACTTGTTATGTTACCAATATGTAAAACAAGGGAAATATGTTGAAATTTGATTCACGTGCATTGTTCATGGCTAAAAAGTATTTGCACAAGGTTCCTTTCCCATTGGTTCCAAGATCATGAAAAGATGTCAAGTTTCATTAGGATTTCTTGTGCTAGAAGGCATTTTATGAATTAAAAACTTATCTTACATCACCACCAGTGTGTGTACCACCTACAAAGGGAAGACCTCTTCTATAAGGGAAAATTCTTGGGAGAGGTGGTGGACTATTTTGGACCATCCTCTGTGTAACAGAAATGAGGTCCTACAATTTATATTGAGGAATCTATCTTATGAGTTCATCCCTAACGAGATTCTGAATTACTTCGACATGTGTGATTTTTAGGTCAAAGGTGGGGAATCTACACATGATAGAGAGATGTGAACATCATGCCTGATAATAGACATGGAGACCCTTTTTCTAGACCAAACATTGAGTGTGTCATAATCCCTTTCATTTTGAAAGAGAATGTTGAGGTGGAGACTCGAGAGTCCATTGACTCCCTCACATAAACCTTGCTATAGCACACCAGGCCTTTAACATAAGATGATGAGGTCAACGATCCTAGACATTAGAATTCACCTCACTGTGTGTGTGAAAATTGTACCTAGCTGCAGAGACAACACTTCAATAAAACATTAGAGGTTAGGAAAAATGAAATCTGTAGATAAATGAAACTAAGCTAACCAAGCGATTTACTGTCTTCTAGTAGGTGCGAGTATGATGTTCTCAGATTGAAATTGAGATCAGTGACAATGCAACACCTAAACAAAGGATTTGAATGCAAAATAATGAAAAACTGTATGAATGCAGATTAATCTATATTTTTGGATTTTATATGCAATAAGATGAAAAACTATATGAATCTAATCTAGAATGAAAATGAGATCATATGCAAATTTAATCTAACAATAATATGGATTAATGAATGCTATGAACAACAAAGAAACATCTCACAAATCGTCTGTCGCAAGTGCTTAATCCTTCAATCGCCAATTCGCCAGAGTAATTGTGCAAATTTGAGAGATGTGTCATTATGAAGAGTTGAGCCTTGTTTTTATAGAAATCCAGGGCTTGAGAATGCATGGAGAAAAGCCATAAATCACTCTTGATAAACTCAGGTTGATTTTTGAGTTAACAAGAAATTAGAATTAATTAATTTATAAAACCATGCAAAATCATGCAAAAACAACTTTTAACTCAAAATAGAGTTTAGTTCAATTTTCAACTCACAATTGAATGTTGAGTTTAAATTTAAAATTGGCTATTGATTTCTAGTTGACTACTTTTCTCATTGTGCATGATTTAATTATAAATTAATTTAAAAATAAAGTGATTTATTCTCAACTTAACTGATTTTTGAATTAAAACAATTGATTTATGGGTTAATCAATTATTAAATCAAACTTTATTCAAAATTATATTATTAAATATTGACAACTGACATTAATTAATTAAATAAGAATTTAATTAATTATTCGTAGGAGATTTTGATTTATTGTCAAAATTAAATGATACAATTTAGGAATAAATAAAATAAAATTTAATAAATAATTAAGTGGCAGAATTAAACTTAATTAATTTAATATTCAAAATATTCAATTAATCAAATTTTAGGATAAATAAGATTTATCGCCAAATAATTATTAAATCAAAGATAATTAGGACAAATAGGGAATATTCAAGGAATATTCCTCTGATGCAGAATTAGGATAAAATCAATTAGGTTTTGATGTTTAGATGTGCAGATGTGCCTTTGATTGGGACTTTTGTATCGATTTCGTTCAATTTGAAGATGTAAGAGATTAATGAACTTATAGCCCATTTTTGGGGTATTACATTTTGCCCCTCTTTGAATCACTATGCGAAGTGGAGTGGTTCAAAGATTAGTTTGTGTTTGATGTATAAAACTGATTTGACAGATGAACTGATTGTGAGACCGGTGATTACGAAAAAGTATCAAAACACCTGATTCTGAACCTTATGATTACGAAGAAGTGAGTGACCTAATTCCAGACTTGATTATCCAAAAGAATCAAAATGATATCACATCCAAACCCTTCAGTTATGAAGAACCAAGGAAATAACACCAATGAACTGATGGTTATGAAAAGCTGATATAGTTTACAAGATTGATTAGGATACCAGATTGATATGGATCTCAATGAATCTGATATGCCCCAAGTGGTGTGTCCCTAGCATTGAGGACTTTTAGATGAATTAGCAACTAGACGTGGTTGTTGTCTTGATTATTGAGAGAAGATTTGATTGAGTTACAGAATTGAATGATGTGCAATACCATGCCCCCTTCGGGATGAAAATTGAAATATGACAAGAAAAGTCAGTGTTAAATGGTTTAGAAGCATGTTAATTGAGTTGAGAATTGGTTGTACACATATGGAAACAAGTTCTACATCATTTGAAGGTCTTGAAGACCAAGTTTGACTAGGTTTGACCATGGGTGACCAAGTTAAAATTTCAATAGTTTGATGTAATATAATCAGTTAAGTTAAATTCTAAATTTATGTGATGTGTAGAAGGTCGATTATGCAAGCAGTCGGTCATCCTGGGTTTGAAAATTTTTAATCGTGATTTTGACAAAGTAAACGATCTTAGATTTCAATTTTGATCCCAAAAATGGGTTCAGAACGTCGAAATTAGCAGGGGTGCCTGCTTGGTGATCTGTTAAGAGACCTTCGTTTGAGATTCAGCTCTTGCGTTAAGTTTAGCGTTTTTGTTTTTGAAGAATCATTTAAGTGTTCAAGCAATTTCTGAGACCATGCAAACATGCAAAATGTAAAGTGACATGCAAACCTAAGACCTAGGACCTAGTCACTGATCATGTGTCGATTCGTTCCCATCATTGAACTTTTTAGGTAACCGGATAAATCAATATAATATCCACTAGTTATGAAACCATAGACATATGAATATCAATTTTTACACTCAAAAGTCAATACAACGCCCACTGGTTAGACAACCATGGACATATGAATATTGGTTTTATCTTTGGAATGTCAGATTCGATATAAGCACCACGACACAAACGCTAGGATGACCTGAATATCATGTCCATTTTGATATAGCAATTTGTATAAGCATCAAAACATAGACGTCATGATGACCTAAATATGCCTTGCGGTGACAAACATATCAAGCAGTCAAGAGATCATTCTAAATCTAGTGTGAATTACCCGTAGTGACCCTTTATTGTTCACATCCTTAGGTAAGATCGCGTTTCACAGTAAGATTGAGAAATCATTCAAAAAGATGTAAGCTAGATCAAACTTCCTTGAATTTTTTGGGTATCAATGGTCGAGGTACTCATGGCCATCCAACACAAAATGGAGGCTCTTACAGATGAACACCATTTCAATCCAGAATTTCCAAAGTTATTAGATTTTTGCTCAAAGCAGAAAATAAAGAAAAGATTATACCCCCACTCATTACACTCTAAATCCTGTAAAGGACATCATCGAAGAGCTCGAAAGGGCACAATATGCAAAAATCTCAATGTGAATCAGTAAGCATACAAGGAGATAAAAGTAGTGAAGCAAAGGTTGTTTTCAGTCTTTTTTATGTTTGTTTGTGTTTGATTGCAAAATCCTTTCTGGTAAGGAGACATACAGACTGACTTGGATGTAGCTTCAAAGGACTTTGATTGGATATGAATCATCTGAGGTATATTAAAGACCATAGGATATGACATTGATTGCCCCCATGTTTGAACATTGATAGGATATAGATGTTTGAGCTGATTGGTGGACAGACCGACTTTATTGAAAACATGAATGCGAAAATAAACTGGGAGGTCTGTACAAACTAAAGCAAGATTGAAAGCTGGGAGAGACCAAGATTGCGTTGATAGATGGAGCATTTTGAAACAAGTGGCACCCGTTTGTCAGGTTTTCACCATCTTGGCAGAGATTCTATTTTTGCTACCAAGGCGCAGGTTTCCAAGTTTTCACCAAGACACTTTTTCTTTTTCTCATTTTTTTGTATTTATCATTTTTTTAATTTTTTTGTACTTTTGATATTCTTTATTTTTGTGTGATACATCAAGGTGCCTATTGCTAGGTTTTCACTAGGATGATCATTTTTTCAAGACTTTTTCTGATTGTTATAATTTTTTTAGGACATTTTTGAATGTTGAATGCCTTAGGCATAGAATTTCTTCAGATGGAGAATGTTGATTGGTTCTTGGAGCTGTTCTCCTTTAGTCATTGAGAGTTGATAGGCACTAGAGCCAAAAGTAGCAGTGATAAGAAAAGGACCTAGCTAGTTGGGTTCAAACTTCCCCTTGCATTCTCTATGTGATTAATTTTTAGGATTCTCTCTCAAGACTAGATCGCCAACCTGAAATTCTCTGTGTCTAACTTTCTTGTTGTAACCTCTAGACATTCTCTTCTGATATACTCTGAGATGATCATACGCTGCTTGTCTACGCTCATCTAGTAGTTCAAGTTCTTACAACCTAGACACTCTGTAGTAATCATCAGTTACTAGACCATGCATTATGATTCTTAGTGGGGTATGTGCAGGATCATGGTATGCCAAACTAGGCCCTTAAGTGGCAATGAAAATTCAAAAATTCAGATTTAGGCAAGTTGACATAAAAAATTGAATAAGTTATAAATATTATATCAAAAATATGTAAGAAGAGAATCTGTAGATAATTGAATTTAGTTTCTAAAAAACTAGGCCTTTTTTGAAAACTTATTATTCTATATATTGAAAATTTTTAATTTCAATGTAGTAGTACGAACATTTCAGGGAAAAATAAGAAGTAGGTGTATATCTAACCACTTTAAACACAATCAAATGATAATTTTTTTTGCATGATTCTAGATATAAGTAGTAGACTCATGTCCGGATGTGACACATATTTTTTTGCAATTTATTTGTTAGTAAATAATTAATTATGATTTTTCTTCTACAACTTTTCTAGAATACAAAACACTCACGTCTGACCACGTTAACTTAGTCTAAACTTTATTAAATTGAAAATTTTTTTTTTTCTTGTAGTAGGAAAATCATAGAATGTGACACATGTTTTGGATTTCAAAATTTTTATACAATTTGAAAGTTATAGATATTTTTCAATAAGTCTATCAATCAGGACTAGAAAGATAACAAGTAGGTGTATGTCTGACTACATTAAACAAAATTAAATAATAATATTTTTTTATAATATTCTAGATAAAAGTAGTAGACTCATGCCCAGATGTGACATATATTTTTTTGTATTTTGTTTCCAAGTAAATAATTAATTATGATTTTTCTGCTACAAATTTTTTTGAATATAAAAAATCTCATGTCTGACCACCTTAACTTAGTCTAAACTTTATCAAATTGGAAGAATTATTTATTATTATTGTATTAGGTGAAGCATAGAATTTATATTTCAGATTTCAAAAATGTTATAATTTTAAAAAGTTATAGTTATTTTTCAAAGAGTCTATTTGTATATGATGAAAATACACTTGTTGAGAATAAGTTCAAACATGCAAACGTTAACAACAAAAGTCATAATCAATCTAATCTAACATGTTCATAAACTTGTAAAAAATATTAATTTCCACCATAACCTTGGATGAGCATGAAGCAAGTGCACCCAAGACTTGCTTGATTTAAGCTCTTAGAGAGGTTGTGGGTGTGCTCTCCCAACACAAGTATTGATCCCACTATGAATGCAAGTATGATGAAGATTTGAGATGCTTAAGAAGAAGCTATATAAGCAACTCTCAAGCATTCAAATGCAATAGGCCAAAGAAGCTCAAGGAGGAGCTATAAAATTAATCCTCAAGCTCTATGGCATGTAAGTAAAACAAATGAAGCTAAAAGCATGGAATGAGACTAAATCTATAATGAAAATCTAACAACTACCAAATGGTTAGTAAAGAAAATTCTAAGAACAATTCTAAACATATACTAGCATAATAACTCTAATGCAAGAATGAATATGTCCATTTGCTTGAGACAAGGGTCCTATTTATAGGATTTTGAAGGGTTGGGGTGAGGTGGCATCTATGTGGAATCCACATGGGTGCCATCAAGGAGACACATAAGCCATGAAAAGTCTAAGACTTGCTCACACATGTGTGAGAAACTTGGGATGTGAAAGGTCAATGTGTACTTCAAGTACATGTGCAAGTGTGTGTAAGAGATGTGTAAGTGAAAAAGTCTATTTTCACCATTTTAGAATGCGTAAGACATGTCATAAAATGTAAGATGCCTTGTTTGTGCAAAGTTTAGTAATTTTTGAAAAAGTCATTTTTAGAAATTTGTTCACACATGTGTGAGCAAATAATTAGGACTAATGGATATAGGAATCCAAAAATTAGCCTAATTAACCTTAGTTAATTAGTGAGTAGGCTTATTAGACAAAAAGTGATGTGTGTAGGATAGCATCTAGGTTGGATTTAAGATTAAATTAAATAAAATTTAATTTAATCATGATTTAGTAGAAATCAAGAATGTGAGAGAATTAAATAAATTAAAAATTTATTTAAAAAGGGACTATGGAGGAACATGTATTAAATTAAATTTAATACATTATGGAAGGTAGTAATTAAATTTAATTCAAATACTATGATTAGTGAATTTATTTAATTAAATAAATTTAATTAAATAAATAGATGAATTTAACAAATATAATTAATTAAAAATTAACTATAATGTTATTTAAATTCATTAATTAAATTAAATTTAACTAATGTTAAAAAGATGAATTTAGGTGTCTACATTTTGCCCCTCTTTGATGCGGTGTCAAAAATGACATCGCGTCAAAGAAAAGAAAACATAGATGCCCCAGAGGAAAAAAGGGACCTAAAAGGTGTACAGAGGAAAAGTCAGTAGGAGGATGTGCCCCCTCAGGAAAATAGGCCAAAAATAATTTTTTTGGTCAATTTTCACGAAAGGAAGGAAGAAGACTTTGCATGACCTATTGGGAAAAAGGGGAACATTAACCGGTGGCCAACAGACAGGAAGGATAGCAGAACGGGTGTCGCCAATGGGCGAAGTGAAGCATCCAATGGCAATGGAGCCATTGACTACAAACAAGAATGGATGGATGATGAAGAAGGGGAGAGCCACCCATTTAGAGACAAGGTCCCCACTCAAGGAAGAGTCACTGGATAGTCGTCTCCGCCTAGGGTGGAGCTGCCCATCTATCAACGGACGTCTTCGCCTATGGATAGGCGTCTCGGATACAAAATTCATTACTATTCTCACCCAACTTTTCAAATCAGATTCTAACCACCACCATTACAATCGTGGTGTTTTGGCATTTCCGAAAACATATTACATGACCATATTTGGGCAAATATGAAGCACTAGGCATCATTTTTCACAGACAGGCGTCTTTGCCCTAGCGAAGACGCCCATCAAGCGGAGCCGCCCATCCCCACATGGGCGTCTTCGCCAAAGCAGAGCCGCCCATCCCCAGATAGGCATCTCCGCCTGGAGAGAGGGAGGGAGGGGGAGAGAGAGAGAGAGAGAAAGAGGGAGGGAGAGGGAGAGAGAGAGGGAGGAAGGGGGAGAGAGAGAAAGAGGAAGCTTATAGCGGAGCCTTGGGTTGGCAGACAGGTGTCTCCGCCTGCTAGAAGAATGAGGGCAAGGAGAAGTGTCCCATTCACCAAGGGGGAGTTTTCTGGGAACAAGATTAGGAGGGATGAAGGAAAGGAGGAAAATGGGAGGTTGGATTAGCCGAAAAAGGAGGGAGGGAAGGGTGAATAAATAGAATCCTTGGCTCAAACAAAAATGCAGAAAAAAGAACAAACTAAAATGCAACCTGGCTACATGATTTAGTGGGATCACTTGTGTTCATGTTGGAGAGTACACCCTAGTTTGATATTGCAATAGGAGGTATGCATCATGTGTTATAAAAGCATAGATGACATTGTTCCATTGCGTGGACTAGACTCTCAGATAGCTGTAGGAACAAAGATGTAGATTTCCTGCCTATGATGGAATCTATGACATATACTTATTGGAGAGGTCTGGGCACACTTAGGTCTTGTAAAGGACATAAGTATGCTAACCCATTGCCCCCATTAAGGTACGCATAATCATAACTGGGAAATCCATAAAAATGCACCTAAAGTATCCACAAATAGATCATACCGCAATCGACACTTGTATCATATTTCACCAGTCACAATGCACCAAGATATGGAAGATCGAGATAATCATGAGTAGGATCTACTGATACAAAAAGATAAAATCAACAAAGAAGGTCTCCTGACCAAGTGGTCATTCGGTCCACAGTTCTTGTCATGAACGAGATAGGATTGATGAGGTTGATTTGAGCTGACTGAGGAAGGAGGCATCCTGAAGGGCAAAGATTGATTGACTGAAATGGATATTCACTGGCAATAGATGTGAAAGGAATAATAACTTAGATATTTGATTTAGATGTTGATTTTGATAAGCACTTTTGCAATCACTGTGTCTGGGAAAAGCTCAGTGTGATGGGGTTAAGCTCAGCTTACTCAGAATTGCGGTTGGACCTTTATGGCTATGCGGGAAGCAATGACTGAAAACTAGGACTAGGATGAGGAGGGATATGTACAATGGACGGGGAGACAATGGATCCAAGTCTGCTATCATGGTGCCTGAGATAGGTTTTCACCATAATACTTGTCCAGAGTGCTTGGTTGCCAAGTTTTCACTGTTGGACGATTTTTTTTCATTTTTATTTTTTATGGATTTTCTATTTTTTTTATTTTTAGGATTTCTTCAGGACTTTTTCTGATGTTTAGGATTTATTTTTTTTAGGTCTTTTTCCAATTTTTAGGATTTTTGTTGAATCATTCATGCTTTTTTAGGATTTTTGTTGAATAACACTGTACAGGAACTGAAATGTTGAGCTACGCATAAAAGTGCTTCAAATGCACAATATTTATAGGATCAGGGAGTGGATCTCTCTCAAGTGTTGCAATTTGATATGCCCCAGATAGGCCAATCTCACTATTCTTTTGTACACCAAGTAGCGCTAGTGCTTGAAGTGGGAAGATTCTGTAGTCATCATCAGAAAGGAACTTTTGCAGAGACACCCTAAGTGAAGGTATCGTATCCAAGGAAAGACCATTCTAGAGAGATCCATAAATACACTCTTGAATCACTCGTAACACCTTGTCAAATTCCTTGCATTCTAGACACCTAAGGAAAGTACTATCTCAATTTCTCTTGAACAAGTCATTAGTGATGAGGAGATACATGGATGCACTTTGGATTGTAAAGGAACTTGCAGGGGTGATTTTGTTTTGGAGAGAGTGGTAATGGTAGCAAGGAGTAGCGGAGGTAATGGTGGTGCAAAGAATTTGGGAGTGAGGCGAGTCATAGGAAGGAGAGGCGAGCTTGAATGTCAACATTGAGTTTTATTTTATATCCAAGTCTTTTAAGAGAGACATTGATATTTCTTTTCTTTGAGATGCATTTGATTGAACTTCTTCTAGGATGGATTTATGAATCCATAATTTCTTTGTTTTTCTTCTTTTCTTGAAGGACCCTTGTGGTCTCTTGAATATTTCTTGTGTTTTTGTAGTCACATGTAGATTAGATAGGACATAATGACCTTTATATGTCAGTGGATTTTGATATTTTTTATTTTTATGTTGCACATTCAAGCTTCTTCTGGAAGACTCAAGAATTATGGATGAATGAGGCTGATGTGATGGGTTTGAATGGATGGATGGAAGAGAAATGGTCAAGCCATTTAACTCAAGAAGAATGAGAGATAACTATTCAATAGGTTCAAGTGCAAAAACACTAATATCATCCTCATCATTCATGAATGTCTCAGATAGATCTAGAAAGTTATCCTCCATAAAGTGTTGTCGATCACAAGTCATCCTAGAAGAGTTAGAGGAGTTTAGAGAAGTAATTTGTGAATCTAATCGAGATGACCTAACCCTAGAACTATGTCCTTCTTCTAGTGCTCGAGTAGCCATTTGTTTCAAAATTGTGCGAACATGAACCATCTCAATTCGAGACCTCCCTAAATTCCATGTTGCTATCGTAGGATTAGCGGTTTGAATTTGTAGAAGTCTTGCATAAGTCATCGGTTGAATCTATGCTTCTTCTTCCTTAGATGAGTCCTCACATGTAGGAGTACTATTGCTAGGCTGGTCAGCTTCATGTTTATGATAGCCTAGACTAGTCTGGTCTTTGGGAGCTCTGAATTCAGGATGAAGAGGTTCTAGGAAATCCATTCCTTTTCAAAGTGTAATTTGTCTATCATATCCCATGTTGTGCATAAGTTGGTAATCCATATCATATTTTTTAGGCAAGATATCACCATGTTTTATTTGTTCAGCCTCTTTATGTAACACAACACTCTCTTCCATTTCTAGTTCTAAGGGAACTTTAGCCTTGGTCACGCCAATGTCATCATCAGGTCTGCATAGGATTCCCTTCCCACAAGGTTATTTTACCTTATCTTGATGAGACATATTTTCTTTAGAAGAAGTGTGTTGGATGGGAGTTTCTTGTGGAATAGGATGAACATATTCATTTAGTGGACAATAGTTTGATTGCTTTCCTTCCAATCTCTTGCAATACTTGAAGGGTTCATGATCTCCTGGGATGGTTATTTTAGCTCCATGATATGGGAATTTTAAACACTGGTGAAATTTGGATGGGACACCTGAGATAGCATGTGTCCATGGCCTACCCAAAAGGATATTGTATGGTAGATCCAAGTCAAGCACTTGACAAACCATTTCAATAAGAAATGGGCCCACTTGTAAGGGGAGTGCAATGAGACCTTTACTCACCCTTTCTTTGTCATCACATGCTTTTATTATTATACTCTTATTTACATCAATGAGATCCTCAGAAAGACCGCTATTGCGAATCATGCTTAAAGTACAAAGATTCAAACTGGATCCATTGTCTATAAGTACTCTTTTGATTCGAGTGTTATGGATGGTGACTTCGATATGCAGGGGTTTATTATGATGGGGGTCAGGACCTCAGAAATTTTTGTCAGTGAATACCAGGTGTTGTTGGGTAGCCAAATTTTTGATCATTGCTTGGAATTGAGAGGCATTGATATTTTCTGGGACGCGAGACTCAGTCAAGGCATTCTCAAGGACTTCTTTGTGAATGGGGGATGTATGCAAAAGTTCTAGTATGGATATCTGTGCAGGGGTCTTCTTCAACTGGGAAAGCAAGTCATAACGCGATGCAAGTCATGTCGAGGTAGATGGTGTTGCAGGTGGATCTACAACAGGTGGATTGGTAGCAGCTTGTATAGTTACGCGAGGACGGTGAGCAGTGACATTGCAATCTGCGCTCTTTAAGGTCAATGTGTTTACATGCGCATTGGATTGTTCAATATGGCCACACAATGTGTCAAAACCACATACATCATTTTCAACTAATTTTCCACAAGTGTGTTCATCTCCCGAGATTTTGTTTGTTGAATAATCATAAGAAAAACCCTTGGATGTGGATGCATTGTTTTGATTATGTTTTGGAAAAGGTTTAGTATACATTTTTAATTGGGCGTCAGAAGTAGAGGCATTTTGTCCTTCTACTTCAATTTTACCATCATCGATCAAATTTTGCACAAAATTATGAAACTTCATGCATTTTTTAATCTCATGCCCTTTTATGCAATGATAATCATAGTATTCATTATCCTTATACCAGTGGGGTTTAGATTGATTTTCATCGAAAGGCTTGGTGTTAGGATAAACCATCATCCCTTGGTCGACTAGGTCTCGGAAGATCACATCAAGGGAATCTACCAGCTGTGTAAATTGTCATCATGGTTGTTGTCGATTGTTGTTGTTATTGCCATCATATCATGAGAATAGAGAACCACGATAACCAAATCCTTGATTTTGATTCTGGTTATTTGAACTGTTCTGATTGTTTTGGTTATTTGAATTGGTTTGATTATAGTTGTGATTGTTCTGATCATTGTTATTGTGATTGCCTTGGTTACTATTGTTGGATACTTGAACATTTTGGAAATGTTTAGCATCAGTCACTCCATCATTAACAACACCTTTGTTCTTAGACTAGAACTTGGGTTTATCACTAGTATTGTTAGATGAATTAGGGGTGTAGTGTTTAATTACTCCTTTCATCAAAAGTCCATCTTCAATAGACTTCCCCTTTTTAATGAGTGCCTTGAAGGAATCTAGGGCAGACATCTTCATCTAAAATGACATTTTCCTAACCAGATTCTTAGTAAAGATGTCAAGAAGATGTAAATCTAGGATTTTCCAAGGCATGCGGTTTGCAAGATGTCACCATCTTTAGAGAAAATTGGAAAAGGTTTCTCCATTTCTTTGTTTCATGTTACACAAATCGCTAAGGGATGCTTGATGTTCCATGTTATAAGAATATTGTGTAACAAATTTTTCTACAAGATCATGAAATGTGGAGATTGAACCAGGAGGAAGGTTCAATAGCCACTCTAAGGTTGGTCCTCCAAGACTTCTAGTAAAAAGTCTTAGGAGAAGATGATCATTATGGGAAACTTCTTGTACCGCTACATAAAATTCCTTGATATGTTGTGTAGGGCATGAGTCTCCCTTGTATTTATCAAACTTTGGCATTTCAAAATTGGCAGGGAATGGTTGGAGAGTGATTGATTTGTCAAAAGGATAAGGACATATTTATGCAAAAGAAAATTCCTTCTTCCCGCCTTTCTACATAGCCAACATCATGCCCTTGAGCTCATCAATTTGTTGGACTAATTCAGGAGGATTAGTAGTGATCGTATGGTCTTGAAGTGTTCCTCTACCTAATGATGCATTATGTCCCCCTGGACGGGGAAGATTGGTGTTATGTCTCTAGTTGGTGTTGTTTCCTTGTGTAGAATTTTGATTTTTGAGGACTCCACTAGGCTTCGAGAAAATAGAAGCAGAGCATCATCCTGAGGACCCTGGTTGTGTTTCGGGTACATAGCCCGCATTCGAATCATTGTTACTCACCCCATTATTTGAGTTAGGCTTGTTTAGGAGTTGTTGGATTAACTCAAGCGTATCAGGGAGAGGTTGGGTTACGTTATCAGATGTTGATGGTGCTACTTTGCTTTTGTTGGTTCTAATCAAGTTGTTCTCAAGCAAAGTTTCATCGAAATTATCAGGGAGGGTAACACCTCTTTGAACAAGATTCATGAAGATATTGACAATGTTGACTTGGATTAGGTCTTCCACTAAGCTTAAGTTGTTAGGATCCACAAAAAATTCTTTAGCTCATGGATTAGCACCGACACTTTTAGGTATTACTATCTTAGATTCCATATGAGGTTCTTCTTCGTCATTAAAATCTTCTTGATAAACAGTTTCTTGATCGTTATCCATGATGAGAGATTCTTGTCTTGGCTTTGCTTATGATCGGGTAAGTACCATGCATGAGTGAACTTAGAATGGTTGAATTTGAACAAAGGTGAATAGCTGATAAGATGTGGAAAGAAAAAGGATTTGGTGAACTAGGAGCAACTTGGACTAATGATTAAGTCTGGATGATTGATTGGATTGATTGAATTGGATTGATTGATTGAAGATTGGATTAAAGAGGGACTAAGCCTCAAGAATTGTGGTGTAGGAGCACCCTTCTAAGGGGTCCCACCATCTATTTTTGTTGTGTTGAACTTCTTCAATGAATCTTGTAAGTAGAAATAAGAGTTTTAGTGCTCACTTATGTATGAAGGCCTGGTGGAGGTCTTGGTTTTGTAGTGTGTCCTTAATTTTCTGTACATTGACTTAGGGCAGGTTGTCATCCTGAGATCACTTCTTTTCTAGAGTGGTCTAAGTCTTAGAACATGGATTAGGAGATTTTTATACAATAGAGTTATGGAGAAGGCCTTAGTATGGTCTTAGGAGTTTGGATGAGCAAAAAGTTTCTCGAGCAAGAAAAATTGCTCTAAAAGTTGCTAGCAACTTTTCCTATTAAAGAGCTAAACCTTACCAAGATGGTTAAAAACCATAACTCAACTCTACTCCCCTGGAAAAGACTATATCTGACATGAGAAACCCTAATTCAAGGGTTGGATATCATTTTGTGTATGGCTAATGTACAAAGGAACCAGACTATGTATGAAAAACCAGTGTGTAACAGTTAGTTTAATGGCATGAAGTGTTGAATTAACAAGTTGCAAGTGATATCTTGGATTCTGTGAAAGTGTTTAGTTTCATTTTCTTCATTTCTTAGTATTTAGACTAGGTTTGATTTCATTTGTTTGTATATATTGTGTTTGATTACTCTGTCAGTCCCCTGTCCAGTTGGAAGGGTCTTATGATGTAGGGCTTGTAGCTCCTATCCCCATCATGCAAACACCATGGCTCTTTGGGATAAGGTAGTATAGACCCTACCCTATAAATATGTGCAAGCAGGGCCCAAGTTAGTAGGTGCAAGCAATTGGTTGAGCCAGCCCTAGACGAGTTTAGTAGAGCCCGGCTAGGAGCGGTCAGCAAAGAAAGAACTCTAGCAGACAGAGGAGTGGGTTTCAAGACTAGCCCTTTGGAGGGAGTCTAGTGGCATGTATGAAGGTTAAATGGTGTGAAGGAGAGAGCCTTAGCAATCTAGGAGAGGTGATGTTGTAGTCAAGTTAGCTCTGTGACCCTTAGAGGCCTAAAAGCCCTAAAAACCCTTAGTTTTGGTAAAAGCATTGTACGGACAGATGGAGGCCCAAGACCCAAAAAATATTTGAGGGCTATGAATTTTTTATGAATTTCCTTTAGAATAGGAATTTTGATTCTATGCAGAAAGAGGACTAAAAGTCCTACAAATCCGGAGATAGGTCTAATTGGGGCTCTTCTAGTAGCCCTGATTTCTAAAGGAACCCTGCAATTGGGTATCAACCCAACCTCATAAACACCATGGAGATGATCCAAATTCCTTAAAAACTCCTTGAAACTCATCAATTTCTCAATCAGAGCTTGGAAGGTGTTTGAACCCTAAAAGACCCTTATAAGCCTATGTAAGGGATGGTGCTTGGAAGCAATGTTTGGAAAGGTGCAATATGAAGCAGCTACACTTGGTGGTCAGGTTAGGCTAGGTTAGGGTATCCTTGATAAGAGGGGAGTCCTATAGACCATAGTAGGTGTTTGGAGAACACTAGGATCCTAGTAGAGGATTAGAGGCATATACTAGCTAGTCTATCCTAACCTTCCCATCATATTGGTATCAGAGCCTCTTAAGGCTTGGGAAGTGGAAATTGGATGTTTCAACCTTCAGAAGAGTTAGTTGGATCATCACACAAGAAAAAAATGGTGACTAATGTAGAGCTTGCTAAGAAGGTGGAAGATCAGGAGGAAGCTAATAGACTCCTGCAAGAAAGATTGATGCAAATGGAACAACTCTTGGATGATGTCCAAGCAAAGGTAGATAAGGTGAAAGATAGGATGGAGGAGCAGGATGCCAAAGGGAAAGAGAAGACCATTGATGATGATGTGCCTACACTTGATCCTCCAACCCAAGATGAGCAATTTCTTAAAGCTTTGAAGGCTATCACTGGCAAGGCACTTGAAGGTGTCCCATTACTTACCAGCAGGATGGATACAGAGCTTGTGATGCAATGGATTGAAGGCATGGAGAATCACTTTGAATGTGAAGAGATCTCAGAGGCACATAAGGTCAAAGTGGCCAAGTTTAGGTTGAGGGGTCAAGCTTTAACCTGGTGGAACTACTTACAAGATGAAAGAGAGAAAGAGGGAAAGAACCCAATCTCCAATTGGAAAGCAATGGTCAACAAAGTGAAAGAAGCATACCTACCTACAGATTATGAAATCTAGTAGCATAGGAGGAGATTGAACCTCAAA
This sequence comes from Chamaecyparis obtusa, assembly GCA_027943335.1. Classification (NCBI taxonomy): domain Eukaryota; kingdom Viridiplantae; phylum Streptophyta; class Pinopsida; order Cupressales; family Cupressaceae; genus Chamaecyparis; species Chamaecyparis obtusa. The sequence continues at coordinate 346,256 of BSBK01009117.1, forward strand.
CAAAAGGAGATGGATGTAGCCACCTACATTGAAGAGTTTCACAAGTTGAGCTTAAGATCCAAGATCAAAGAAGAGGAAAGTATCAAAGTGGCAAGGTACCTAAGTGGTTTGAAATGGAGCATAGCAGAGGAGATGAGTTTGTTCAATCCCACCATAGTATTTGGATGTTAGCATATAGCACAAAATCTTGAAGATAAACAAAGAAGAAAGCAAGAACCTAATTCAAAGAACAAGGGAAGAGGTAGAGACTCTAGAGGGGGTCAAAGAGGAGGTTCTAGTGGAAGAGGTGGTGACTCAAGAAGCCAAGGGGAGAGCATACTTTTGGAACAAAGTTTAGAAATTAGTACAAGAGGATCTTTTGGTAGAGGAAGAGGTTCTCAAGGAAATAGAGGAAGAGGTGTAGGAAGAAGTAGCTCCTACTTTGCCATAATGAAATGCTATCAATGTGGACAACTTGGACACCCTGCCTATAGGTGTCCTGACAAGCCATCAAACTCAAGAAATGAAAAGAGGGTAGCCTATACCCAAGAAGACAATAGTAGCTCATGTACCAATGAGGTCAGAAAACTAGAATCAGAAATGGGTGAAAACTTAATGTTTAGAAGAGTACTCATAAGGCAGCCTAACCAAGGTGAACCCAAGCAGAGGAGAGCTCTTTTTAGAGGTAGATGCAACATACAAGGCAAAGTTGTCAAAGTTATAGTGGATTCAGGGTCCACTGATAACATCATAGCATAGGAAGCAACAAAGAAGCTCAAACTTACAAAGGTTCCCCATGTAAACCCCTACAAGGTGACTTGGTTGAATCGGGAGCAGAGTGTTTTAGTGAATGAGTAGACATGGATGGAGTTTTCAATTGGAGGCTATAAGGACAAAGTGCTTTGTGATGTCCTGCCCATGGATGCATGCCATCTTCTATTGGGAAGACCCTGGCAATTTGATAGGAAGGTGATCTATGATGGAGAGGAGAACTCCATTTCTTTCAAGAAAGATGGAAGAACATTCAAGATGCAATCCATAACAGAGAATGAAGAAGGTACTTCTAAGACACTTAGTGTGTTGCTTAGCAATGGTAAGGAGTTCCTACATGCACTACATAATGAAGAGACCATAGGATGTGCTATCATGGTGAAACCAAAGGAGGATGACAAGAAGTTGCAGGTAGAAATACCATTAGAAGTGCAGCAAATGTTAGAAGAATTCAAAGACATTGTAAGTGATGGAACCCCTGCAATACTACCTCCAAGAAGGGCCATAAGTCATCAAATAGACTTTGTACCTAGTGCATCCCTACCTAACAAAGCAGCCTACAAGCTTACCCCTGATCAGAATAAGGAAGTGGCAAGACAAGTGCAAGAGCTATTGGATCAAGGACTGATTAAGAAGAGTATTAGTCCATGTGTAGTCCTAGTGGTCTTGGCATCCAAGAAAGGAGGAAAATGGAGACTTTGCATAGATTCAAGGGCTATCAACAGGATCACTATCAGGTATAGGTTCCCAATTCCAAGAATAGAAGATTTGATGGATTGCTTAGGAGGTGCTATGTATTTCACTAAGCTGGATCTAAAAAGTGGTTATCACCAAATTAGAATCAAGGAGGGTGATGAGTGGAAGACCGCTTTTAAAACCATAGATGGATTGTATGAATGGCTTGTGATGCCATTTGGGCTTACCAATGCCCCAAGAACCTTCATGAGGTTGATGAATGAGGTCTTGAAGGAGTTCACATGCAGATTTGTAGTGGTGTATCTAGATGATATACTCATCTATAGCAAAACCAAATCAGAACATCTTGAGCATTTGAGGCTGGTTATGAAGAAGCTACATGAAGAACAATTGGCTATCAACCTAGAGAAATGTGAGTTTATGCAATAGGAGCTGGTTTACTTGGGATTTGTGGTGTCCAAGGGTACTTTGAAAATGGACCCAAGCAAGGTGGAGGCAATCTTGAATTGGCCTGCCCCTAAAATAGGGACTAAAGTCAGAAGTTTTCATGGGTTAGCCCAATTTTATAGAAAGTTTGTGAGAAACTTCAGTGGGATTTGTGCACCAGTGTTAGAAACCATCAAGGGAGGATTGAAAACCAAGTTCAAGTGGACTGAGGCAACTAGGAAAGCATTTCACACATTGAAGCAAGAGGTAGCTGCCAAACCTATTTTACTCTTACCTACTTTTGATAAATTGTTCACCATTGAATGTGATGCAAATGGTGTAGCAGTAGGGGGTGTATTGAGTCAAGAAGGAAGGCCTATGGGATTCTTTAGTGAAAAACTCAATGAGGCAAAGAAGAAGTATTCAACTTATGACTTGGAGTTGTATGCATTGGTACAATTTCTCAAGAAGTGGAGGCATTACCTCTTGCCAAAAGAATTTGTTGTATTTATTGATAATCAGGATTTAAGCTATATAAACACTAAAGAGAAGCTTAGCAATAGGCATTTGAAGTGGATGGATTATCTCCAATCCTTTACCTTCACAATCAAACACAAGAAGGGGTAGCTCAACAAGGTAGCAGATGCCTTGAGTAGAAAGCTTTTGACTGTCCAAGAAGTACAACTGCAAAGCATTGGAATAATAGGTTTTAAAGACTTATATGAGAAGGATGAAGACTTCTCACAAGACTACAAGGTGTGCCAAGAGTTTGAGAACCATTTCCATGGTGAGTTTGTAGATTATACCCTACAAAATGGATTGTTGTTCAAAGGTAATCAATTATGTGTACCTAGGGGATCCATGAGGGAAAATCTGATTCAAGAGAAGCATAATGGAAATCTAAGTGGACATTTTTGGCATAAATAAAACATTTTAGTTGCTGCAAAGATACTATTTTTGGCCTAAGATAGCAAGGGATGTGAGAAGATATGTAGAGCAATGTGGAGTGTGTCAAAGAGCCAAAGGAGGTTCAAGAAATGCAGGACTCTATCAACCTTTACCAATTCCAAATAGGCCTTGGGAGTGTGTGAGCATGGACTTTGTGGTTGGTCTCCCTAAAACCAAATTAGGTATGGATAGCATCTATGTTGTAGTAGATAGGTTCTCTAAAATGAGTCATTTCATTCCATGCAAAACTACTCATGATGCAAGCTATGCAACACATCTCTTCTTCAAGGATATAGTTAGGATTCATGGACTCCCTCTAAGTATTGTGTTTGATAGAGATAGCAAGTTCATGGGTCATTTTTGGAAAACCTTATGGAAAAGGTTGGGAACTAATCTCTCTTTCAGTTTAGCATACCATCCTCAAACTGATGGCCAAACTGAAGTCATAAATAGAGTGCTTGGCAACTTGCTAAGGTGTTTGACAAAGGAGTATGGGTAGACTTGGGATCTTGTTATATCTCAGGCTGAATATGCTTACAATGACAGTGTAAACAGGACCACAGGAAGAAGTCCTTTTGAGATAGTATATGGAAGAAACCCTAGAGGAGTGTGTGAGTTGAGGGATTTAGGTTCTATGGAGTTGAAGAGTGGACAAGCTGAAGATTTCACTCAAACCATCAAGGAGGTTCAAGAGTAGGTGAAGAAAACCATCATGGAGTCCACTCATAAACTCAAAGCTAAAGTGGATGAAAAGAGGAAAGAAGTACAGTTTCAGATTGGGGACTATGTCATGGTCCATCTGAACAAAGCCAGGATGTAGAAGGGCATGCCCACCAAGCTACAAATGAGTAGAGTAGGCCCATGTCAGATTTTAGCCAAATATGAGAGAATGCCTACAAGGTGGACTTGCCATCAGATTTAGCCATCTGACCAATGTTTAATGTTGTAGACCTAGTTATGTTCAAAGGAGACATCAAACAACAAGGTATGGATCCACCAAAGGTGCTGCAAGACATAGACACCAATGCAATGCCCAAGAGGAAGCCAACCAAAGTAGAGAAGATCTTAGAATCCAGAGTGAAGAAGACTACTAGACATCAAGTTTACATGGAACATCTGATCAAATGGATGGATCAGCCTGAATCTAAAGCCACCTGGATTGAGGAAGGATAGTTCAAGAAGTTTGGAGTTGACCTGGCTCGTCTTGACCCTAAAGTGCCTTAGTTTGTGCTAAGGGGAGTATGGTGCAGGAGCACCCTTCTAAGGGCTCCCACCATCTATTTTTGTTATGTTGAAATTATTCAATGAAGCTTGTAAGTAGAAATAAGAGTTTTAGTGCTCACTTGTGTGTTAAGGCCTAGTGGAGGTCTTGGTTTTGTAGTGTGTCCTTAATTTGCTGTACAGTGACTCAGGGTAGGTTGTCATCCTGAGATCACTTCTTTTCTAGAGTGGTCTAAGTCTTAGAATAGGGATTAGGAGAGTTTTATACAATAGAGTTATGGAAAAGACCTTAGTATGGTCTTAGGAGTTTGGATGAGCAAAAAATTGGTCGAGCAAGAAAAATTGCTCTAAAAGTTGCTAGCAACTTTTCCTATTAAAGAGCTAAACCTTACCAAGATGGTTAAAAACCCTAAATCAACTCTACTCCCATGGAAAAGACTATATCTAACACGAGAAACCCTAATTCAAGGGTTGGATATCATTTTGTGTATGACTAATGTATGGAGGAACCAGACTGTGTATGGAAAACCAGTGTGTAACAGTCAGTTTAATGGCATGAAGTGTTGAATTAATGAGTTGCAAGTGATATCTTGGATTGTGTGAAAGTGTTTAGTTTCATTTTTCTTCATTTATTAGTATTTAGACTAGGTATGATTTCATTTATTTGTATATATTATGTTTGATTACTCTGTCAGTCCCCTGTCCAGTTGGAAGGGTCTTATGATTTAGGGCCTGTAGCTCCTATCCCCACTGTGGAAACACCATGGCTCTTGGGGATAAGGTAGTATAGACCCTACCCTATAAATATGTGCAATTAGGGCCCAAGTTAGCAGGTGCGAGAAATTGTTTGAGCCAACCCTTGGTAAGTTTAGCAGAGCCTGGCTAGGAGCGGTCATCAAAGATAGAACTCTAGTAGACAAAGGAGTGGGTTTCAAGAATATCCCTTTAGAGGGAGTCTATTGGAATGTATGAAGGTTAAATGGTGTGAAGGAGAGAGCCTCAGCAATCTAGGAGAGGTGTTTTTGCAGTCAAGTTAGCTCTGTGACCTTGAGAGGCCTAAAAGCCCTAAAAACCCTCAGTTTTGGTAAAAGCATTGTATAGACAGATGGAGGCCCAAGACCCCAAAAATATTTGAGGGCTATGCATTTGTGATGAAGTTCCTTTAGAATAGGAATTTTGATTCTATGTAGAAAGAGGACTAAAAGTCCTACAAATCCGGAGATAGGCCTAATTGGGGCTCTTCTAGTAGCCCTGATTTCCAAAGGAACCCTACAATTGGGTATCAACCCAACCTCATAAACACCATGGAGATGATCCAAATGCCTTAAAAACTCCCTGAAACTCATCAGTTTCTCTATCAGAGCTTGGAAGGTGTTTGAACCGTAAAAGACCCTTTTAAGCCTATGTAAGGGATGGTGCTTGGAAGCAGTGTTTGGAAAGGTGCAATATGAAGTAGCTACACTTGGTGGTTAGGTTAGGCTAGGTTAGGGGATCCTTGATGAGAGGGGAGTCTTATAGACCATAGCAGGTGTTTGGAGAACACTAGGATCCTAGTAGAGGATCAGAGGCATATACTAGCTAGTCTATCCTAACCTCCCCATCAGATTGATTGGATTTAAAGGTTTGGAACAAACCTAGGTGAAACAAGACCTGGTGATTATGAAAACATAGGATTGGTTTTGATTTAAATTCTTCTTTTATTTGGGTGATGGACTAATGATCCCAAAATAAAATAGGACTTGATTAGGACTACTAGAGAAAGACTTAGTTCTCAAAGTAGTAAAGGATTAATGTTTGCTTTGGAATTAAGGTCTATGAGACACTATTGGAATGATTTTTTCACCCTATGGCTTGATGAAGGTGTGAAAGATGGATTGATTTGGTTCTAATATAAAGTCCAAGATTTTAATTAATTCTCCTAATGCTTTGAAATGTGGATGAAGAAAGGGGTGTTTAAAAGATGAGAAAGGGATGAATGTCTTGAAGAGGATGAAGAATGAAGGTCAAAGGTACTTAGTCATAGGATTCCCAACTGAAAAAGGCCATGTTCAATTTGTTCTTGGAAACAAAATTGGCAACTCGATTGTTGTAAACAATTTTATCTGATTTCTTGACAGCTTCTAGAAATTCTCGAATGGGTTTCCAATAAGATTGGTTGGCTTTAATCCTTTGATCGATGATTTTATTCTCTCTATGGGCTCGTGTAACTAGGAGTTTTGATTTCTTATGTTTAACACTATCTGTCATGACTTGAGGATAATATCTTGATAGATCAAAGGATGTTCTTGGCAAGAACTGATTTCATACATACATCAAATGTTTGGGTTACAATAAATTTTTTTGAAAATAGTCCTACAAGGGACAAAGCAACCTTGCAGGATTCAAGTGTACGGATTTATTTTTTGCAATGATAGTAACAAGCACACTCTTTATCCCTAAAAGGAAGTTGGCTGAGATTGAAAAATTTTACTCACTGACTTAGGAACACACCCAACAACTCCTTAGAATATGGCCATCACCAAGCATGTAATGGTTCCATGATGCTGTATTATTAGAGTGTTAACATTGAAGGGGGCTCGATATGGTGAGTGTCTTGGGGAGATTACTATTCTCCTCGCATGTAGATTATCAACCTTTCAGAGGTGAACCAGGTGGCTTCTAACTAATGGCTTTTAATAAGGATCTTTGTTTGAACACACTCTTTGTGTCCGCGCAAGCGCCACTAGGACATATAGCCCCACAAAGCACCTTGGCACAAGTAGTCACGTAAACATGATTCAGACCGCGAGGCCCTACTAAATGTTAGGTGAGAGCCGTGTTTAAGCTCAAATGTCATCTGGCTTCTAAGGCTTTAACCCCAAAAAGAAAATTTTATTAACGTGAGTTGGAGTGGTGGGCTTACACCTTGTTCTCACATGGGTTGTTCCTAGGAACTTTTTAACTCACCGGCAAGCCCATCTGAAGGATTGAAAATAAATGCATGGATTGGCCCCAAGAAGGAGTCTAGATTTTTGGTTTTCCCTCAAGGGGAAAAGAGCATAATCTCCTATCCAAAGAGGTTTTCTCCCAAACACACCAAACAAATGATTAATTCCAAGTCTTTTCTTCAAGAAAATAATCCAAAAGGTTCTAGGTTTCTGGTTTTCTCACTTGGAGAAAAGAGCATAATCCCCTAGCTAATGAATAATTTATCTATAGAAAAAGAATTCCTATTTAATGCTAGGTGCGTAAGAAATCATTAAGAAAACACAATGTTTGATTGAATCTCCTTGGCAACCTACAAAACAACTTTCATAAGTAGTTTAGTGTGTTTGGTCTTCTAACAATGTCCTGCAAAACAAGAAAGTTAGTAGTTTTAGAGTGGTCAAATCTTGGTCAACATTTGACAAAATTACTATTAGAAGTCACAAAATGTTAGTATCTTTCAAAAACTTAGATTAGAAAACTCAAAGTGCAAGATATTATGAAAACATGCAAAAATCAGACAGAGACGCCTGTTGACAGGCAGAGACGCATGTCTGTCAAAAACACTTATTTACTGGCAGAGACGCCTGTTGACAAGTAGAGATGCCTGTCTGTCTAAAATTCCTGTTGACAGGAAGAGACACCTATTCATCCGAGATGCTTGTTTACAAGAAGAGACGCCTGTCTCTCCGAGACACCTGTTTACAGGTAGAGATTCCTGTGTACTGGCAGAGACACCTATCTGCACAAAAGTAGAAGTTAAACACCAATGTTTCAAAGTTTTGTCTTCTCATTAAGCCTTAAATGCATAAAAAAGTTTGTTATTGCAAAAAATATAGTGATTTTAAACCTTAATATGTCAAAAAAGTTTTACTTAATGAGCTTAAAAAAATAACACAAAGTAAAACTCCCTCTTCTAGTAGAGACACCTTTGTGTATGTAGAGACACCTATTTGCACAAAAACAAAGATTTCATTAGATTCATTTAGTTTTCTTCATTTGTAGATACAATTAGGTGTTTTACTATTGATCATTAGCTTTAATGTGATTATGAAATACAAGGTTATGCTAATTAAAATAGACTAAAATGAGAGAAAAAACCTTTCTGGCAAAGACGCCTGTCTAGAAGTGGAGATGCCTGTATAGGTAGGGATGCTTGTTGACATGTAGAAATGTCTATTTCTAGGCGGAGACACCTCTAGTCGTGTGGAGATGCCTATCTAGAAAATTTACGGGAAACCTACACAAAAGCGAGAGAAAATAGTTAGTAAATGGGATTGTGGGTCCCACCGGGTGTGCCAAAATGTATATGATGAAAATACACCTCTTGAGAATAAGTTCAAACATGCAAACATTAACAACAAAAATCATAATCAATCTAATCTAACATGTTCATAAACTTGTAAAAAACATTAATTTCCACCATAACCTCAGATGAGCATGAAGCAAGTGCACCCAAGACTTGCTTGATTTAAGCTCTTAGAGAGATTGTGGGTGTGCTCTCCCAACACAAGTATTGATCCCACTATGAATGCAAGTATGATGAAGATTTGAGATAATCAAGAAGAAGCTATAAAAGCAACTCTCAAGCATTCAAATGCAATAGGCCAAAGAAGCTCAAGGAGGAGCTATGAAAGCAATCCTCAAGCTCTATCACATGTAAGTAAAACAAATGAAGCTAAAAGTATGGAATGAGACTAAATCTATAATGAAAATCTAACAAATACCAAATGGTTAGTAAAGACAACTCTAAAAACAATTCTAAGCATATACTAGCATAATAACTCTAATGCAAGAATGAATATGTCCATTTTCTTGAGACAAGGGTCCTATTTATAGGATTTTGGAGGGCTAGGGTGAGGTGGCATCTATGTGGAATACACATGGGTGCCATCAAGGAGACACATAAGCCATGCAAAGTCCAAGACTTGCTCACACATGTGTGAGCAACTTGGGATGTGAAAGGTCAATGTGTACTTCAAGTACATGTGTAAGTGTGTGTAAGAGATGTGTAAGTGAAAAAGTCTATTTTCACCATTTTAGAATGTGTAAGGCATGTCATAAAATGTAAGAAGCCTTGTTTGTGCAAAGTTTAGCAATTTTTGAAAAGGTCATTTTTGGAAATTTTCTCACACTTGTGTGAGCAAATAATTAGGACTAATGGATGTAGGAATCCAAAAATTAGCCTAATTAACCTTAGTTAATTACTGAGTAGGCTTATTAGATAAAAAGTGATGTGTGTAGGATAGCATCTAGGTTGAATTTAAGATTAAATTAAATAAAATTTAGTTTAATCATGGTTTAGTAGAAATAAAGAATGTGAGAGAATTAAATAAATTAAAAATTTATTTAAAAATGGACTATGGAGGAACATGTATTAAATTAAATTTAATACATTATGGAAGGTAGTAATTAAATTTAATTCAAATACTATGATTAGTGAATTTATTTAATTAAATAAATTTAATTAAATAAATAGATGAATTTAACAAATATAATTAATTAAAAATTAACTATAATGTTATTTAAGGTCATTAATTAATTTGAATTTAACTAATGTTAAAAGGATGAATTTTTCTGTCTACACTATCAATCCGGACTTCTTTTTCACATTGCCACTTTTTGGCATACCATAATCTTGCACAAACGCAATGATGGGATTTCAACCTCAATAGGTAGTACCGCTTCAGACCCATAAACTAAATTGAATGGTGTAGCCCCATTGGGTGTTCTGATACTTGTTCTATAGGCCCAGAGAGTTGGATTGATCATGAGATGCTAGTCTCTTCCTATTTTATTAACTGTGCAATGTAGGATTTTCAATAGATTCTTGTTTGAAACCTCTACTTGTCCATTGAGGATAGTAGATTGATGACCAATGTTGTGTAATCTTGAATTTAGCACATAAATCATCTAAGTCTCTGTTCTTGAATTGTCCACCATTATCTATGACTATAGAATGTGGAATACCATACCGACAAATGATGTAGTTCAAGATGAACATTGATATTTGTTTTCCGGTTGCTTGAGTCAAAGGGACTGCTTCTACCCACTTTGTGAAATAGTCTGTAGCTGTAATAATATGGGTATGCCCATTAGAAGAATGAGGATGTATGGCTCCTATAAGATCAAATGCCCATTGGTGAAAAGGCCATTGTGTAGTAAAGGGAATTAGATCTCTCCCTAGTGCATGAATTAAGTTACCATGTACTTGGCACTTTTGATAGTTCTTAGCAAACTTGATAGCCTTTTTTTCCATTTTAGGCCAATAGTACCCAGCCCTAATAAGTTTTCGAGCTAGTGTTAAACTATTGGAATGTGATCCAAAAATACCATCATGGACTTCCTCTAATGCACATTGAGACTCTTCCCATTCTAAACATCTAAGGAGTGTACCATCTAGACCTCATTTGTATAGATCATTACCAGTGATGACATGCCGAGATGCATTTCAGATAAGGTATCATTTCTCATGGTGGTTGAAGGAATCGGGAATGATTTGGTCTTGGAGATAGGAGAAATTTTTTTTGTACCTGGATGAATCATGACCAACAATAGTGCAGATCATGCGGGTTTTAGGGGAATCATATGCAGGATAAGATAATGCTTCTACTAGGAACTCATAGCATAGCTCATGTTCGGGGTGTTGTAGTAAAGTAGATAGTGTTGCCATAGCATCAATAGCCTTGTTCTCCACTCTAGGAATTTGTTCAAATGTAATAGATATGACGTATTTCTTTAGATCATCTACCATTCTCTTGTATGGGATCAATTTCCATCTTTCATTTGATACACATCATTGACTTGGTGGATGACAAGTTGTGAGTCTCCATAAATGTGTAGTTCTGTTATCCTCCACTCAATTGTTATTTTCATGCCATTAAGAAGGGCTTCATATTCAACAATATTATTTGTGCAAGGAAACTTTATTCTGAATGCTTTAGGGATTGTGTATTCTTGAGGAGTGATAAACAATATGCCTCCTCTGGATCCATTCTGTGTATAGGAGCCATCAAAGAATAACTTCCATGCTCTAGAAGAAAGATTCATGATAGAGGAAATTCTATTTGCATTGGTGTATCATCAAACAAAGGTGCATCAGCCAATTGATCAACAATGGTTTGGCCCTTGATAGCTTTTCTTTCAACATATTCAATGTCAAATTCACTGAATAGCATCACCCATTTAGCTAATCTACCTATGAGGGCATCTTTTCTTAGTGGGTACTTTAGTGGATCAATCTTAGCTACCAAATGTGTGGTATGAGCTAACATGTAGTGTCTCAGTTTTTGTGATGCAAATATCATAGCTAGACAATCTTTCTCAATCATTGAATAGTTCTTCTCATATGCTACCAATGTTCTACTAATATAGTATATAGCTCTTTCCTTCTTGTTCTCATCATGTTGTGCTAGTAATGCCCCCAGTGATGTATCTGTGGCGGAGACATATAACATCAATGGCTTCCCTTGTATAGGAGGCATCAAAATAGGAGGATTTGATAGATATTTCTTGATATGATTAAAGTTCTTTTCACATTCCTCATTCCATGCAAAGGTCACACCTTTATGTAATATTTTTGTAAAAGGATGTGATATGTCTGCAAGCTGTGATATGAAGTGTTTGATAGATTGTACTCTCCCTTGCAATGTTCTCATTTGACTGATATTCTTAGGAGGTTGCATCTCCATGATAGCTTTAAACTTAGTTAGATCAACTTCAATACCTTTCGTTGAAACAATGTATCCTAGGAGCTTTCTAGAAGTGACACCAAAAGCACACTTCTTAGGGTTCAGTTTGAGGCTAAAATTTTCCATTCGATCTAGTATTTTGCTCAAATCATTCAGATGTTCAGATCTTATCATATATTTTTCTAAAGTATCATCAACACAGTCCTCCATAGTTCAATGCATCATGTCATGGAAGATAGATGTCATAGCTCTTTGATATGTAGCACCAACATTCTTCAATCCAAATGGCATGACATTCCAACAAAAGGTACCCCACACACATGTGAAAGCAGTTTTCTCTTGATCCTTTGGAGAAATTTTGATTTGATTATATCTAGAAAAACCATCCATTAAATAATACATCTCAAAGCTCGCGGTCATGTCCACTATCATATCAATGTTAGGTAGTGGAAAATCATCCTTAGGGCATGCTTTGTTTACATCTCTAAAATCTATGCATACTCTAATTGATTTATTTGGTTAAGAAATAGGTACAATATTAGAGATCCATTCAGCATAATCAATAACATGGATGAATCTAGATTTTAGTAGTTTCTCTAATTTAGCTTTGACCAAGAGTGCAACATGTGGATGAATCTTTCTCAATTTTTGCTTAATAGGTTTGACCCCTAGAGCTATAGATAAATGGTGCATTATAAGATCAGGATACAACCTTGGCATATTTGAATATTTCCATGCAAAGTTGATCTTCTTTTCTATTAGGAATGTGGTAAATTTTTTCTTTTCTTCTTTTGATAAGGATTGTGCTACATGGATCAACTGTGGTTCTTCTGTTGTTCCCAAGTTGATGGATTGAGTGGGTTTAATTAGTACTGGAGACCTATCTTGTAAATGAATTAGAAGGACATTTGATGCAAGATGCTCCTACATGGCATTTCAAAAATTTGTAAAAAGCTTTTGCATTTAATATTTGTAGGTAGGTAGTTATACCTTTCTATTTTCTTATTGGCCCACAAAGGCAATGTAATTTTGTAATTAGCCCACATGGTAGTGCTTAATATTAATTGGATGGGTATTTAATATTTGTATCAAGGTAGTTGCATTTACCTTTTACCCCACATTGGTTGTGTTGTAATATCTTGGGTGGTAAATGCCTATATAGAGAATGCATAGGAGCATTCATAAGCAAGCTCTCAAGTTGTAGGATCTTGTATTGGGGAAGAAGTGCTCAAGTTGTAAGCTCTCTCATTGCAAACTCTTAGATTGTAAGTTCTTGGGTTGTAAGCTTGGAGGATGTAAGGTCTCTCATGTTGTAGATCTTATATTTGGAGAAAGCTCTCATGTTGTAAGATCTCTCAAGTTGTAATAATTTTCAAGTATTAATGTATGCTTTGTAAAGAATTTTATCTTCTCTTTGTCTCCATGTTGTTATGTCTTTGGTTATGAGTTGGTAAGGGTGGTGTGCCTCTTCATCAGTGGTATCAGAGTAGGATTTTTTGAGTGTGTAGACAGATTGCCGAGCGTGAGGTAGTTTGCACCAGGATCTCAAGTTGGGTGAAGTTTTCCTTAAGAAGATGCAAGTATGGAGAAGAGAAAGAAGAAGATGACTTTTGTGATTGGATGGATTCTTAGAATTCCTAGACTTGAGAAAATTAGAGAGAGACATCAAGAAGAGACAAGATTTGCAATACTGGATTTGAGGAAGCAAGTGGCTAAATTAGAAGCAGAGCTGAAAAAGAGATGATGAAAATTCTTTGGATGCAGAAAAGAAAGAAGATAAAGTGAAGTATCATGCATGCAATACAAAAGAAGAGGAAGAGCATGAAGATGAAAAGATTTACAAACCTAAAGTTGATGAAGATGATTTATTAATGAAGATTGTAGTAGTTGAGGAAGAGTGGAACGTATTGGTTGGAGGTCAAAGGAAAGAAGTCGTTACATGCCTTGTTGAAGACACAAAAGAAGAAAACAAAGATAAAGATATGAAAGAGGTAAATTTTTATGAATCATGGGATGCTAACTTTGAGATGGATTTGAAAGATAATGATGATGGTTTATATGAGGACTTTTCAAGTGATGTTTTGTATGCAATCGAATATTTGTATAGTGTTCTAGAGTTTATTACAAATGCATTAGACCCTAGAAGATTGGAGGAGAATGAGAGTTACAGATGGAGAAAGTTGATTGCAGAGGAGTATTGTCAACAACATATACTTGTTCCAACTAGGTGTTGAAAAAGAAGAAAAAAGGAAATATATCAGCAGCGGATACTTGTTCTAGCAAGGTGTTGGAAGAGAAGGAAAAATATATATATATCAACAGTGGTTATTTCATTTTGTGAATCCATATCCACAAAATTTTTCCTACCTTGGGTGTCTGATGTAGGAGCATCTTGCATCACAAAATAAAATGGGGCATGATAAATTAAAAAAATTAAATGGAAGAGAGAGAAGAAGAAAAAAAAAGAGAAGAAAAAAAAAAGAGAGAAGAGAAAAAAAAGAGAGAAAAAGAAAAAAAATAAAATAATTTCATTTACCAAGGTGCATAGGTGGGAAAGATAAATAAAATATAAATATAAAAAAAAAATTACATTTATCGAGGTGTGTAGGTGGGATTTTAAAAATTTGTAGAAAGTTCTTGCATTTAATATTTGTAGCTAGGTAGTTACACCTTTCTATTTTCTTATTGGCCCACAAAGGCAATGTAATTTTGTAATTGGCCCACATGGTGGTGCTTAATATTAATTGGGTGGGTATTTAATATTTGTATCAAGGTAGTTGCATTTACCTTTTATCCCATATTGGTTGTGTTGTAATATCTTGGGTGGTAAATGCCTATATAAAGAAGGCATAGGAGCATTCATAAGCAAGCTCTCAAGTTGTAGGATCTTGTATTGGGAAAGAAGTGCTCAAGTTGTAAGCTCTCTCATTGAAAACTCTTGGATTGTAAGCTCTTGGGTTGTGAGCTTGGAGGATGTAAGATCTCTCATGTTGTAGATCTCATATTTGGAGAAAGCTCTCATGTTGTAAGATCTCTCAAGTTGTAATAATTTTCAAGTATTAATGTATGCTTTGTAAAGCATTTTGTCTTCTCTTTGTCTCCATGTTGTTATGTCTTTGGTTATGAGTTGGTAAGGGTGGTGTGGCCCTTCATCAACATCAAATATCTCCTCCTTAGGTGCCTCAGAGAGGTTTTCACCTTCGAATATGTCTTTTATTTTTACTTTTGTAGGTTCTGAGACTGCCACAAAGTGGTTTTCACCCTCAGAACTCTTTTTCTTTTTATTTTTACTCTTATTCTTTTGACTAAGATACTTCATGTCCGACTCCATCATGATAATGCTCAGTTCACTGATGGAAGTCCTCATAGGCTCAACTGCATTGAGGTAGCAAGCAAGGGCATAGTCATTTGGAAAAGTATAGATACCTTGGCTTAGATTCATGGAGGTTTGGTCAAGAAGTTCAGGATGTTGGATAGTCAAAGTGGTGAAAGATTGGGAAATAGTGTTTACAAATATGGATTTGTCATCATTGGTCCTAACCTGACTCTCGAGTTCAAAGGTGATATTACAACTCAAAACATTCAATTCATGAATATGCTCAACGTCATTGTGGGAGTCCAATTCAGCCATAGGTGGATCAGACTCATTAAGTTCATTATTTTGCTCTAGACTTACATTGGGTTTAGGTGCATATTGGTAAACAACATCAATATATTTTTCTGTGATAAGCTCATCTTCCTCTGGAATAACTCCCCATTCATAGTCATTTGATTCCTTGTCTATACCTCTAGGAAATTTGAGAACATGTATAAAGTCAGGATGAATACCCCAAGAAGGGTTACCCTCATATTCTAATTTGAATTCATACTCATGGGAATCTATTTTAGAATAGCCACCACCTTCTTCTTTGTCTATTTGATTATCTTCGAGATCAGTTGGTTCTTGTGGTACAATTGTCTTTTGTTCTACAGTAAGTTCTTGTGTTTCTACTACATTGATTCTTTTTACTAGATCATCTTCAGCTTCAAGGAGGTCTTTTATTTCTTTAGGAAAACACTCGTAAGGAATGAGCTCATTAGTGGTGTCTGAATCATCACTATCAGATTATTCTATTTCTTCCTTTAGTTGAATGGCGATCGATGGGTCAATCTATTCTAAGACATGTGGAGAGTTGTTGCTAAGATAGAAAGGCTTCTTCTTATAGCCTAGGCCTATAGTATTCTTTTTGGTTCGACCATGATGGTCAAGAGGTGATAGAAGACCTTTTCCTTGTAGTCCTAGAGGTCCTTTTCTAGTATATCCCATTTTTGTGATCAATTTATCCCCTGGTCCATATGACTTTTGAGGAATTTTTCTTGAAGTGGAATCACATTTTTGGACTGATTGGGATTGGGACTCATCCTTGTATAACCATGCAAGCACAACTTCTTCCTCCTCAAACTCTTGTTTAGATACTTTCTCTATACAAAGCTTCCATTGAATATGACTTGGGATTCCTTAGCTGTAGGTTTCACTTTGTCAGATTGTTGTCCATAAGATTTAGGGGACAAAGGGAGAGATGTGAGAGATAAAATAGGTTCCATTGTGTATTCTCCCATGCCATTGTCTTTGATTGACTTCTTTAGCAAGTTCTTCTATCTTGGAAGTTGATGCAATGTCTAGCTGCTTAGTGGAAGATTCTCTATTATTAGGAACAAGTTTATCAACACTTTCTTTCAATGCATTGTAAGTTGTGTATAGGTCCATTGGAATCATCACCTCTACTCCTTCATAAGTAAATTTCACACATTGATGGTATGTGGAAGGAATAGCTCTCATTTCATGTATCCAGGGTCTCCCTAGAAGGATGTTGTAAGCCAAAGGTAGATCAAGAACTTGACATGTGATGTCTTTGATAACTGGACCTATTCTGATAGGTAAGACAATTTTTCCTTTGGAAGATCTTTCTTGTTCATCATATGCCTTGATAGTTATCTTCTTCTTAGGATCAATGGCAGCTTCAGATAATTCCAACTGTGTGATCAAGCTGTAAGAACAAATGTTGAGACCAGTGCCTCCATCTATCAACATGCGTTTGACACGATGGTTTTGGATTAAGACTTCAATGTGAAAGGGCTGGTTATGCGGATGACTCAAGGAGTTATCATCTTCCTCTAAAAAGAAGATATACTGTGGAGACGTTAGATGACCAACCATAGTCTAGAATTTGTCTAAGTCAAGATTGTCAAGAACATTGGATCCTGTACACACAAAATAGTGCACTTCTATGAATCATTACAATCAAGAACACTCAAGAATGAGGTCTCAAAAATTGATCCATAGCTCTCTATGTATGGAGTTGCAAGATTGTAAAATTTCTCTCAGCTAGAGCTAATAAACTTAATGACCTTGCTAGTCAACCACACAACGAGAGATTCAAGTGAAGACAAGGGAAAGAATGCCAATATCTCCAAGAATCAAATGAGATTCAATGCAAGTAAGCTAAGAATGAATATGCAAATATGCAAACTAAAACTGAGAGATGCAAGCTAAACTATGGAAATGAAAGTACAAGCTATGCTATGAAAAGGAAAGTGCAAACTAGGCTATGAAAGGAAAGTACTAGTCTCACAATCCCTCCTAATTAAACTATGTGAGATTAATCTATAGCATAAAGGAAGTCTATACTAAGAATGCCATGATTATGCAACTATGAAAGCAAGAAAGCAAGCTAAATGAAATGCAACAACAATGTCTTCAAAGCTTGAATTCAAGAATGTCTTCAAAGAGCTCCAAATGATTTAGAAAACCTACAGCATAATATTAGCATAAAAGAGAATGACCTAGAATGAGGAAGAGAGCTCTTCTTTTATAGGAAATGAGGAGAAATGGACCATGGAGATTAAGAGACAAAAGACTTAATCAACGGTGGAGCATCAAAGAGGAGCAATCCATGTGCACAAATATCCTCCAATGGGAAAATAAGAGTTGACTTTTGTGTCCATATAAGACAAAAAGTGCTTTTCTTCTTTTTTATAAAATAAGAATAATGCTTTATTTGTGTAACTTAGGATAAGAGGAAAAGTGGGGGTTTTTTATTTATTAAAAGGGGAGGAGATTCCAATTAATTAAATAAAGACTTTAGGATAAGATGGTTAGCTCGAGGAAAATAATCAAAAATGATAAAATAGGATTTGATCAAGGAAATTGATATAATTGATAAAATATTGATTCAAGGATTTGATAAATTGCTAGAATGGGGCCCAAAGTCTAGGCGACCATTTTAGGGTGCATACATTTGCCCCTCTTTGACTAATGTGTGATCATTTCAGGAACACATGCAGTCAAAGAAGAATTGAAATGTGAGATCGATTTGGGATCACAAAACAACTCAGACGTGTGTTCATTTTGGGAACATGCCAGGACAAAGATAAGCAAAAAGCTAAAAGACAAGACTAACACTGTCGCTGCTAGGTGCAAATCAAGCCTTAGACAAAACTATCACCGTCACTGCTAGGCAATAATCAAGTCTAAAAAATAGGAGATAAAAATTGAAAGACAAAGTCACCACCGTCGCTGCTAGGTGATAATCAAGTCTAAAAATAAGAATCTAAAGCTGAGCTGAATGATAAAGCTGAATCAAAGATTAAAGCTGATAGGTACTGCCCCCTCAAAATTGAAATTGAAATTAGGTAGAAGTGAACAGGAAATTGATAAAATTGATCAAAGCACTAGAAATCATAGTCGAAGCATAGGACAATAGGATAACCATCAAACAGTGAAGACATGCCCCAGGTTGACTAGGTTTAACTAGGAAAGATATAGGATAAAAATTAAGTCAACCCTTAGAGAAATGAAGCAAATGAAAATGAATGGTAGAATAGGAGTTTGAAAGAGATGGGGGTGAAGAAATGAAGATGCCCCAACAAAGATCGAAGGATCAGGCCTCAAATGGTCAGCCAACTACGTAGATGAGGGTGAAATTTTGAAATGCAATTTTGACTATCAAGATGAACTCATATTTTAATTTCGAGTCTAAAAATGGATCCAGGACGTCGAAATTAGCCAGGGGTGCAATTTTCACACAATTTTGAGGTATTTTGAAAATTAGGTCAAAAAGTCAAAATGCTATATAAGGGTTAAAAGTGTCATTTTCAAAATCATTTGTCATTTAGCCATTTGAGAATTTCAAGAGCTTAGAGAGAGAAAATGTCCCAACAAGTAGTGATTCCCATCCACAGGCATCGGTTTCAGTGCGGTCGGTTGCACAACCGGCCTCCACACTATACTGCCCCGATGAGTTTTCAAAAAAACTTCACTTTTTTGAGTCATTAATGAGATTTTAAGATATTTAGCACATTTTTAAAAAAAAATTTTAAATTTAAAAATCTTAATTTTAAGAACTGGATGATATATCGCATGATACTTTAGAAGTATCGCACCCTTTAGAGAGAAACATCGTGCGATACTTCACGGGTCCCAGATGTATCGCATGCGCGTAGACACTAGTATCGCATGATAACTGGTGAACTATCATGCGATACCTTGTGAAGTATTGCATAATCAAAGGTATATCACACTACTATAGGGAGAAGTATCACACGATACTTGTTCCAAAAGTAGTATCGCCCAAGTTAAAAATTTGATATTTTTAAGTATTTTTGAGCAAAAATGACATGGGTCTAGATAATTTTATGTTGTATATGTCTTGTACTAATTTTTAGACATTCATCATGATATGTATTGACATCTGGCTTGGTTTAATGGTTTGCAGGAGCACTTTCTAGTGCTACTCATCAGAGCGCCGAAGGTGGTGGGATTGAGATGCACCCAAGATCTAGATGATCTGGGTGAGGCTGATATCCGAGCAATGGAATTCTAATACTTATTGCAGTTCCCATATATCTGGGCTGATCACAGTCTACTAATAGCCTTGGCCGAGCGATGACATAGTGAGCATAACACCTTTCACTTGCCCACTGGAGAGGCATCCATCACATTATAGGATGTCTATCAGATTCTCAGAGTACCATGCCATGGCGAGCCTGTAAGTATAATCATGCTTAAGGATATAATCATTTAAGTGTAATGTTTCCATATGATGAAAAATAACATGACTATTTGCTGGCACAGGTATATTATGATCAGGATGCCACTAAGGGCCGACATGCTATCCAAGGCATGTTTTAAGATGTCACAATCATTGACAGACACATCAGTTGGGAGTGACTGATGGATGATTTTGGTAGAGACTTCCTAGTGCCATGCATTGTTGCTTCCATCATCTCACAGGCCCTGATGACTGATCGCAGTCATAAGGGATTCCCTCTCGAATGGGGCAGACTACTGGTTTACTTGGTAGGCAGACCTCGGTGCATGGCATGGGGACCTGCTATACTTGTAGAGATGTATCATGAGTTAAACGAGATCATCTACAGGGATGGTCAGACATGGGCTTGCGGTGCCATCCTGGCACAGGTGTGGGCTTGGGAGCACATCGCTATGGTGCAGCCTAGGGTTCAGCTGAGAGAGCGGAGATATCCATACATATATAGGTACAAAGGATTTATATCATATTCTCATACTGGGGATGTGACATACTACTAGCGGATCTTGGATGAGATGACCTCTTTCACATGGAGGCCATACAGGGAGGTTGAGTCTTGGGGTGATGTAGAGGACAAGCTGAGCTACATGCTATGCAGTTGGCCATTAGTAGGATGACATGCAGAGATAGTTGAGAGATTCTACATCACTTGGGTATGGAAACAGTTCGGGTGGCAGTAGTGGGTCTTGGCAGAGACCACCACTTATGTGAGGGCTAGGGATGAGGAGGGACATGGGTGGCTACCCATGTTAGACCATTAGCTGGCCATTGCAAAGATAGATGGCATTAGGAGGGAGCCTTGGGAGTACCTTCCTAATATGGTTGATGTAGGATCTGATGCAGCATACAGAGCTGAGCGGCGGAGGGCACCATTCCCTCATTTCATAGTACCAGATGCCTCGATAGTAGTTCAGGGTGGGGATGGGGATGATGGGGGAGACAAAGGAGATGGAGGGAGAGGGATGGAGAGAGGTGAGGGCTCTAGATCAGGTGGCTAAAAATGGTCATAGGGATGGAGATCGGTGACGCCAGAGGATGAGGCGAGACCAGCTCATTGACAGGCAAAGGTACAATAGGATCAACCTGTGGGAGGGGAGGACCTGAGAGCTAGGATATAGGCTCTAGAGGCTAAGATATAGTAGCTTAGGATCACCATAGAAGTTAGAGAGAAACAACTCACTAATCAATAGGCAGAGACAGAGCGGCGAGAGAGAGCCCTACAGGTTGCTCTTACAGAGAGACATAGAGAGGTAGGGTGAGCCGCATATTACCATGGTCTCTACATACATGCAGTACCAGTAGGTCAGAGGGCTCCTTCCTACTCAATAGTAGTGGGCAGATTAGATGTAGTACCAGATGTGGCACCACCTCCCCCACCACCAGGTCCTCAGGATGGTGGCAGCGAGTCCTAGGTTTAGGCTTAGGTTTAGATGTCTTGGACATATCCTAAGATTTTTTAGCCAGCTTTTGGGATGTCATATTCTATATTGTATGATGACATTGTTATATATATGAGATTACTAGATGTTTGATATATCTTGTGTTTATGTCTCACTTGTGATGGATGTATCAGTTTATGTATTGTCTTGTCATTTTGCTCAAAATGTATGTTATAAATGCTCATGTATATTCTCTCTCATAGATGTATGGTTGATTCTCATGTGTATGATATAGACTCATGTTTCTGAAAATGACATTTTTGATATATAGATATGATGATATGATTAACCCCTTGTGATGACAGGAACAGGTCGTGATGAAAGATAAGGAGTGAAAGACATGATTGAGAAAATGGAAGATGAGTGCAGTTGACCGATAGGTCCATGAATGATAAAAGGAGAGCTCTCTCCATATGAAAAGTGAAAAACTAATCTAACATGACCCTAAAAATGCAAGCTACTATGAAAAGTGGTTGACTTGCAAGGTCACAATGCTTATAGACATCTAATTATCATCATCGAGCTTTATTAGTAGCGTCGTAAGATCATACAATACACACTAGTATGACTATGGGTATATGAATATGATCTATATCAGATGAAATGTGGAAATCCCACCTAGGCACCAAAGACATGTAGGTCAAGATGACTAGTGTCTTGAGATTACCTAAGTTTTCTATAGCGAGATTATGCTTACATCAGGACACAAGAAGGTCAAGAGGGCTATAAGCATGCACTCATGAAATAGTCAAGGATAATACCTTGTTAATCCCTAGTGTCAAGTAAGACCAACATAAATGCTCATGATAGTTAGGATCAATGAAATATACCCACAAGCAGATAAAGAAATAAAACATGTTCTCATACCCTCAGTCTTCTAGCTATGCATCATCAAAAACTTCTCAGGGAGAGACTACTCATCAAAGAAATCCTCATAGACAACACACAAAGAAAAATAAAGTCAACATATCTCAGCGAGTCAAGTGTTTAAGTGCGTGTGTAGGTCATAGAGTCAAACTTTGAGTATCAAATTTGCTAATGAGCGATATCGCATCATACTTAGACTGGTGGGTAAGAAATCTAATAAGTGTTGAGAAACACTTGACGCTGGGGTAGTGTTGAAAAACACTATTTGGGTTGGTGTTGAAAAACACCTGTTTGTGAAATGCCCCAAGAGACAAACGCACCTAAAGGACCTATGCTAACATGTATGCCCCCTAGACAAAAATAAAGACCAATTCTAGACCAAGTCAAATAAGGTCAAGGCATGATGGAGAATGGATAAGTGTTGAAAGCGCATGCTAAAAGACAAGGGTGCAAAGGCCTCAAGTAGCACCTATTTCCAAGTTTTCACCACTTGGAGATTTTTTAAATTTTTCAATTTTTTAAATTTTTTATTTTTATTTTTGCTACCAAGGCGCCTATTTCTAGGTTTTCACCAAGGCACTTTTTTAATTGTTTTTTGAATTTTTTTGCATTTTTTGATTTTTTTTTGTATTTTTTCAAGACTATATGCTTTTTAGGATTTTTTCAACATCATATATGATTTTTTTTGGAATTTTTTTAGGATCAATAAATATGTACAAAGGATGCCCCTAGACAGAATAGGCATCATAGATAGAACTTCTTGAGGTGCAAAACATTAATAGGATCAGGGAGTTGTTCCCCCTATTCATCAGATAGTAAGTAAGCACCTGTCCCAAAAGCAACAGTAATAATGTATGGTCCAAGCCAATTAGGTTCAAATTTTCCCTTTTGTTCTCGATGTTGTTGGTTCTTAGGATTCTCACACAGGACAAGATCTCCTACTTGAAATTCTCTAGGGTGAACCTTCTTGTTGAATGCTTTGGACATGCGCTTTTGGTAGACTCTCATGTGATCAAAAGATGTTCTATGTTTCTCATCAAGAAGTTCCAATTCTTGCAATCTCATGGCACGATAATCTTCATCTATAATCAAACCTTTGAGAGAGACTCTACGTAAGGGAATCTCAACTTCTAGACGTAATATTGCTTCAGCACCATAAGTGAGGGCAACAGGAGTAGCCCCCGTGGGAGTACACATACTCATTCTGTAGGCCCATAAGGTTGGATTGATCTGTAAGTTCCAGTCTCGACCATTCTTGTGAACTATTCTATGGAGAATCTTAAGAATGGTTTTATTAGAAGCCTCTGCTTGTCCATTTCCTTGTGGGAAGTAAATGGAGGACCAATGTTATTTTATCTTGAATTTCTTGCATAGGTGTGTAAGGTCCTTGTTTTTGAATTGACCTCCATTGTCAGTGATTATCTCAGAAGGTATCCCAAATTGACAAATGATGTGATTCAATATGAATAAAGAGATTGTCTTTCCTGAAGCAACAGACAGTGGAATGACTTCTACCCATTTGGTAAAGTAGTCAGTAGTAGTAATAATGAATTTATGTCCACCTGATGAGTTGGGATGAATCTTCCCAATGAGGTCAAATGCCCATCGCTAAAATGGCCAATGAGAAATAGAAGGAATAAGCTCCCTACCTGGAGCATGAATTAGGTTTCCATGTTTCTGACATTTTTCACATGATTTGGCAAAATCTATAGCATCCATCTGCATTGAGGGCCAATAGTACCCCACCCTAAGCAACCTTCAAGCCATGGCAAGACCATTGGAATGTGCTCCACAAATGCCCTCGTGGATGTCAACTAACACTCGGTTAGACTCATCCTTTTCCAAGCACCTAAGAAGTGTCCCATCTAAACCCCTCCTATACAGATCACTAGAGATAAGGGTATGGCGAGAGGCATTATGGACAAGGTTTCTTATTTCAGAGCGATTAAAGGATTTGGGAATGATGCCATCATGAAGATATTAATAGATAGCACCATAATGAGAAGACTCATGAGTGACCAAGGTACAAATGATGTGGCTTTTAGAGGAGTAAAAAATGGGGTGATGTAGCTCTTCCACCAGGAATTCATATCTAGATTCATGTTGCTCTAGCTGAAGAATGGAAGCCAATGTAGCCATAGCATCAGTTGCTTTGTTTTCTACTCTAGGGATCTATTGAAATGTCACAAATGTGAAGTAACATTGCAATGAATCAACCATCTTTTTGTAAGGTATCAGCTTATCATCCTTAGTTTGATATTCTCCATTGACTTGGTTGATAATCAATTATGAATCCCCATAAATATTTAGCTCTATAATTCCCCATTCTATGGCCATTTTCAATCCATTGGTCAAGGCCTCATATTCAGCAATATTATTTGTGCATGGAAACAAAATTTTATAAGACTTAGGTATGTTGTACCCATGGGGAGAAATAAACAATACTCCAACTCCTGATCCATTTTGCATATTTAAACCATCAAAGAACATTTTCCAGGTACGCGTGGTCATGTACATGATATGCTCATCTAGGAATTCCACTTGAATAGGCATGCTATCCTTGACTGGGAAATCAGCAAGTTGATATGCAATAGCTTGCCCTTTTATAGCCTTATGCTCAATGTACTCTATATCAAATTCTGACAAAACCATCATCCACTTAGCAAGTCTACCCGTGAGAGTAGCCTTACCAAGCAAATACTTAAGAGGATCAATTTTTGTAATGAGATGTATAGTATGGGCAAGCATGTAGTGTCGTAAATTTTGGGAAGAAAACACTACCACAAGACAAGACTTTTCAATACTATTATAATTGATCTCATAAGATATTAGAGTACGACTAATGTAGTAAATGGCTCTTTCCTTCCCAGAATCATCAAGTTGAGCCAACAATGCCCCCAAGGAAGATTCTGTTGCTGAGATGTACAAAATTAATGGTTTTCTTGGGATAGGAGGCATTAAAATTGGAGGATTAGCCAAGTATTGCTTTATTTGATCTAGGCTCTTTTGGCAATCCTCATTACAGGCACATGTGGTTCCTTTATACAATGTCTTGTTGAATGGTTGTGCTCTATCTGCAAGCTGTGAAATAAATCTCTGTATGGATTGGAGTCATCCTTGAAGACTTCTCATCTGACTAATGTTCTTAGGAGGAGGCATATTTAATATAGCTTGAACCTTTTCAAGATCCACCTCTATTCCTTTGGTTGAAATTATGAATCCTAGAAGTTTACCTGAGGTAACCCCAAATGCACACTTTTTCAGATTCAACCTTAACTGAAACTGCTCCATTTGATCTAGAATTACTTCCAAATCTTCTAGGTGTGTATCCCTTTTCTTAGACTTGGCCAAGGTATCATCCACATAATCCTCCATGTTTTTATGCATCATATCATGAAATATTGTGGTCATAGCTCTTTGGTATGTGGCTCTTGCATTTTTTAATCCAAATGGCATGATGTTCCAACAATAGGCTCCCCATGCACATGTGAAGGCTATCTTTTCTTGATCCTCAGGAGCTATTTTTATTTGGTTATAACTGGAAAAACCATCCATTAAAGAGTATATCTCATAGCCCGCAATCATATCCACTATCATGTCTATGTTAGGGAGTGGAAAGTCATCCTTTGGGTAAGCTTTGTTAAGATCTCTGAAATTTGTGCATACATGAATGGACCCATCATGCTTTGAAACTAGAACAATATTTGAGATCCACTTGGGATAGTCGATAGCTCTAATAAATCCTGCTCCTAAGAGCTTTTCTAATTCAGCCTTAACAAGGAGAACTATGTGAGGATGCATTTTCCTCAACTTCTATTTTATTGGTTTAATTCCTAGAGCTATGGATAAGTGATGCATAATAAGATCAAGCCCTAGCATGTCTGAATATGTCCAAGCAAAATTGATTTTCTTCTTTTGTAAGAACTTTGTGTATGCCTCTTTTTCTTGCACTGACAAAGAATGAGCTAGATGAATCACCTGTGGAGCCTCTTCCATATTCAAATTTACTAGTTGTGTAGGCTCAATAAGAACTGATGACCTATCTTGGAAATAACTTGGCAGGTTATTAAGTACCCCATCCTTAGGTGCCTCAAAGAGGTTTTCACCTTCAGATATGTCCTTTCTTTTTACTTTTTTGGGTTCTGACACCGCCACATAGTGGTTTTTGCCAGCAGAACCATTTCTCTTTTTTTATTTTCTTTCATTTTGTGACTAAGGTACTTAATATCCAACTCCACCATACTTGTTGTAGGTTCACTGGTGGAAGAGACTACGGGTTCAAGAGCATTTAGGTAGCAAGCTATTTCATAGTCATTGTGAAAAGTGAGGAGCTTAGGCTCTTGACAAAGTTGTGACCAATCAATCAAATGATGGTTTATAAGGGGTAGGTCAATGACTGGTTCAATATTATTGATATGAAAGGCATTATCTCTGATGATCACACAGTTAGGATCTATCAATTCTCCTTCTAAGATACCTAAATTAGGACTCATCCTACCAAATGAAGCGTCGTCCACTGAGGCAATTCGAAGAGTCCAATCTTCTAGTCCTACACTAGGCTCGTTGGTTACATCGGGTTGAGTACTATAGGTGTGGACAACATCCATGTCCAAATCAACTATTTCATTTGAGAGAGAGAGTCCCACTCGAACTCATGTGAATCTATTTCTGAATCTCTGTTGGGATGTTTACACTAGAAGGCTTAGGATGCCTTGATGTAGAAGGTTTGAGATTGTGAAGGGTATCCCCTTCTCTAGCATTTGTGTTTGTGCTTACAATTTTTATGTCAGATGAATCCCCCCAAAGGAGATTTGTAGAAGGTACCCAATCATCAATCATGTCTTGTTGGTTTTGGAGATTAGGTGTATAATCTAAGTCACTATCACTATTCATCACAGCTAGGATAGGAACACTTTTGTTCTCTCCATTATCAAACCCCAAGCCAATCATTGACTTAGTCCTATGAACAAAAAGAGCATGGTTGAGTGGTTCAGCTTTGGCATCTAACCTATGATTGAGAGGGCCATGACCTAGGTAGCCCATGTTGGTGACCAATGTGTATCCTCTCCCATAAGTCTTAGGAGATGGAGAAATTTTTTCATTATGTAGGTACTTTTCTTCTCTGTATATCCAATCTCTAACAACCACCTCTTCTTTCTCATCCTGAATAGGTACTGAAGACTCTACAAAAGTATCAAACAAATTCATGTCTGAAGATGAGGGGTGCATCTTTTGTGACAGTTTACCATAAGACCTAGGTGAAATTGGCAATTTTGTAAAGGAGTCAATTTGATATCCTCCCATACCAAGGTCTATGGACTTGAATTTATCCTTACATTGCTCAAGAGCTACCCCAAAATTGTTTGCTTCTCTATTTAAGGGAACATGGGCCCCTACTGAAATGGCATTAACCAATAAGGTACTATCACCTAGTAGACAGACTTCTATGCTATTGTATGGAAACTTGACACATTGGTGATAGGTAGACGGTACTGCTTGCATGTCGTGAATCCATGGTCTACCTAGTAGGATGTTGTATGCTAGAGGACCAACATCAATGATTTGAAACAAAATGTCCTTTTCAACAGGACCAATTTTGACTGGAAGAATAGCTAACCCCTTAGAACTTCTTTCAACCTCATCATAGGCTTTGATAGTAATTTTCTTCCTGATATCAATAACATTTTCTGAGTATCCTAGGTTTTTCAAAAGACTTAAAGAACAAATATTGAGCCCAGCACCCCCATCTATCAACACACGCCTAACACAAGTTTTATTGATCATGACCTCAATGTGAAGGGCAAGATTGTATGGGTAGCTCAAGGCTTTATCACCTTCTTCAGAAAATGTAAGGTAATGTGGGCTAGCAAGGTGGTTGACCATGTTCTAGAATTGGTCACATCTATATCATTAGGGACATTTTCTGCATGCAAAGCGTCCTCAAGAATATGTTTGTGCCTTGGAGACAATTCCAAGAGTTCAAAAATAGAGATCTAAGATGGCGTTCATTGTAACTAATCAACAAGGTTATAGCTCATCTCTGGAGTGACTACAAGCTTGGTGACATTCTTGGATGTCACTTGTTTGGGTTTGGAATTAGGCCCTCTAATGACCACAGGACCTTGATTCTGACTCCTAGTAACAACATTGAGAGGTTGGGATGATCTTTGAGATTGAGGACCTCTAAACAACAATGGGTCCTTCATCAAATATGGGAGGTGAGTTCACATCATAGCCATAGGGATCTTTTCCCCTCATCATGTTAACATCATTGTCCACAATTTCAAGCATATTGATGACATTATTTGCAGATGGGTATGTATAATTGATTGTGGCCTTGCCATTCTTGTTTGTAGAGGTCTCCCCCTTCTCATACTTAGGCAAGGGCTCCTTAAAGGCCTTGTGGTCTGCGTTTGTGGTCAACCCATCAACTTGTAATTTCCCATTCTCAATAAGGTCTTGAACAAGATGTTTGAGTTTAAAACAACCTTCAATGTCATGTCCAATCCCATTGTGGTATACATAGTAAGCTTCCTCATTCCACTAATAAGGTTTAGGATCCAGTATGCAAAATGTTGTAGGATCCTGAGGTTGTGCCAAATTGTGAGCAATCAAGGTCTTAAAAATGTCTGCATAAGAGTCTCCAAGCTTAGTGAATTGCCTCTTTCCTGACTTAGGTTACCTTGATTTTTGGGCTTGTGCTCTTGTTGGTCTAAGGATGTCTACAACTTCATAGCTTGAACTGTGTTAGATAAATTAAGAACTCCTTGTTCCTTAGGTTGTGGAGAGTCAACAACTCCGTCATTGACTACATGCTTATTTTTGTTCCAATATGAGTTCTTTTTATCCTTATTGTTGTTGTTATTGTTTTGGCCATTGTTGTTGTTACTTTGTTTGGCCAAAATACCTTGTTCTTTTAGAACATCCTCGATGCAACATGCAGTTTCTACCATAGTGTCAAAAGAATTAAAGACCATTTTTCTAACTTCATATCTTAATTTTGGCACTAGATTGCTCACAATTATATCAATCCTTTCTTCCTCAGGGATGGTCCTAGAATATTTGGAACATAAGCGTCTCCATCTTTGTAAAAATGTCACAAAGGGTTCCCCTTGATTCTATTTTAATTTACACAAATCAAGCATGGTGATTGACCTTGATAAATTCTATGAAAAATGTTGCACAAATCTTTGAGCAAGTTCTTTAAAAGTTTTGACAGGAGGGGTAATGTTGGTAAACCACTCCATTGCTTGACCTTTTAGACTCCTTGGGAATAACCTCATGAGATAGGAATCTTCATAGTGGAATTCAAAACTCATAATATAGAATTGACACACATGGTCATGGGGGTCACCACTACCATCATATTTGTCATATGTAGGGATTTCAACCTTTCTAGGAAAATCTACCATAACCACACTTTTGTCAATGGGATTAGGACATATAGAATCCAAGTTGAAGGAACTCTTAGGAATCATCATTTTTTCCATAGTCTTTTGCATCTTCTTAATCACCTCATCAGTTGAAGGGTTTTGCTTCTTAATCTTTTGGTCCACATCAAAGTTGTATGGGACTTTTGCACCCTTATTGATTAGACTTTCCAAGAACTGATCCTTATTTTGCTCCACATACTTCTCCACATATTGTTGGAAGGATGGTTCTTGTTGCATTATCATGAAATCAATAGTGTCAAAGTTGGCATTACTTCCTCCATGTTGAGAGCCATGATGAGCTCATTGGGAGGGTTGTCTTGAAAGTCTAGGAGGTGTACGTCTCCTATAATGTGCATGTCGAGAAGTCCTTCTTCCTCTAGGACTAGGTGATCTTGATGGGGTCCTTGACCTTCCTCTAGCTCTTGGACTTGGTGAGGGAGTAGATGGTGGAGAGTTGGTTCCACTGTTGGTACCCCTATTGTTGAATTGATCATGGAGTTGTTGCACTAGGAGCCTATCTTGTTCTTCTTGTGCGGCTCTTCTCCTTATGTCTAGCAAAGTTTGTTCCTCATCCTCCAATTGTTTGATCCTTTCTTTCTTAGCAGCTTGTTCATCCAAGAAAACTTGTTTTTCTCTCTCAATGCTCTTTAACCTCTTACTCACGTATCGTGAGGTGTCTCTAAGTGGAGAAGGTTGTCTTGAATGTTTGGATACATTAGCTACATTGATATGAGCATCACCAAATTTTTTGTTTTGGCCTTCATGTTGTGACCATGCATCTGAATGAGCTTGCCTACGATGTCTCTCAGCTCATTGATGAGCATCTAGATACCTTGTGTTGATAGGAGGTGATCCAGGTGGACTATTAAAATAAGACCCAACAGACATCATGTCAACCCTATGTCGTTGGAACATGTCATTAAGAGTTTGATTCATTGCTTCTCTTTGTTGTCTAGTGAAGGTGTAACTCATGTCCATATTTGATGAAAAAGGTGAGCTAAAGAGGAACTCAATTCATTGGGATTAATCTTTGGGTCAAAACAAACCTCAGACTCACTCTTAGGGGATTGATCGAAAATGGGTTCTTTTCCCTTTCGTTGTTGATGAGTCTTAACTAAGGGTAACTGATTAAAGACAACCGGGGGTTGTTTTCCTTGATTCACTTGGTACCTTGTTTTAATTGACATGAAAGAAAATGAGTCTTGATGATAAGGTGACCTCTCAAAGTGTTAACACCAAACTAAGATAATTAAAGTTCTCTAATGTCCAAAAAGAGATGGTAAGATAGGAATTACAAAAGGTGTTACCAACATTGTCAAAGAGGTGCTTAAATCAAAGGATTAATATCTGTGCACATTTGAACTAGGAGGATGGACTTAGCCAAATTGTATAATTAAAATTGAATTTGAATGGAAATGATTTGGACAAAAAGAGTACTAGAATTCTCCAAGAATGTTTTTGATTAAGGAAAACAGGTTTTAAAGGGGCCCTGAAACCCAAACAATATTAAACATAAAAATTAATAAGGCAGATAAAGTTCACCAAGAAGCTACAGCCAAAATAAAAATGGTCTAGACTTAGGCCAACCGTAAAACAAATAGTTAAAGCCAGGAAACAGAGCCAGAAATAGAAAGCAAAAAACTAGTCTAGGCCCAAAAAAACCAGGGGAGCAGCTCAAGCGAACTCTTTGAGGATCTCCGCCGCTTGAAATTCTAGCTCAGACACCTTGTCCGCTACATCCTTGAGTTCAGCTAGATCCTTGTTAGGTTCCTGCATGTCTTTCTTCATTGTACTTGACCTTTTTCTCTTCATCGGCCCTTCCTCCGTGTTATTATCTTTGTTGTTGCTTGGAGAGTCCTCCTTGTTGCTCTGGTGTTCCTCAAATTTATTTATCAAGACTTTTATATTATCATTTGAGGCTTTGAGTATGCTATGACTCTGCTTAGCTATTTTCTGTAATGTCCCCTCCAAACTCTGCATTCTTTTCTTCACTCCCTCCATGTTACTCTCCATCTTTTTCTTCTCCTCCGTAAGTGTAATTTTTCTGCTATTACCCTCCCTCTCCAAGAATTCTCCAAGAATGTTACTAACAACTCTAGAGATATACTTTCTCAATAGGAATAATCTTCTAACTTGACAATTCTTCCCAAAGTGACTTTGTAAATCGAATGACACTACCCCAAGAGAGCTAAAAAGAGAAATTCAGAGTAAAGACAGGCTTCCAGTGGCAGGATAAGTTACCTTCCTAAAGACCTAGCCAACTAAAAGCAACTGCAAAATGACTGAAATGAGGTATATAGCAAAAAATTCTTAGGTGACACTTTCCAGGCTAACCAGGTGATACTTCTCATTGAGGTGATATTTTGCCTTTCACCAGGCAATAGACCTCACAATAACCAGGTGATAGACTCGAGGCACGTTGGGCGATAATCTAGAAGAAATGAACTATCGCACGATATTTCTTCTCAAAGCAGGTGATACTGTTGCTAGTTTGCACGACACTTGACCAGAATTGTGTGAAATGTGCATTTTCAGGTTTGTTTGATCAAATATTTTAGTCTGAGGGTTGATGTTTTTGATCTCAATCACAATATCAGTAGAAATTTGACAGGTTTGCAAACAGTAAGGGATGAAACATGTCTTAAAACACTTGAAACAAGGGAAAAAGCAACCTTGCCAAGACAAACACTTGTGATATCAAAATAGAAAAGTACCCTAGGAATACTACCGATTGTTTGAATGTTCAAGAACGTTAA
Source organism: Chamaecyparis obtusa (assembly GCA_027943335.1). Classification (NCBI taxonomy): domain Eukaryota; kingdom Viridiplantae; phylum Streptophyta; class Pinopsida; order Cupressales; family Cupressaceae; genus Chamaecyparis; species Chamaecyparis obtusa. Next base: position 378,534 of record BSBK01009117.1, read on the forward strand.
CATTGGTATTACACAAATGAAGACACTTCAAGCAATTTCTATCCTAGAAAGTCAAGGCTCAATACTTAACAACTTGGCCCACACTTGATGCTCCCTTGCCTCACACAAAGTGGTTGCCCACAATAGATATTGGCTTTGTCATGGAAGTGCCAAAGACACAACCAAAGGAACACATATGGTGAGTAATCTTGGGGTGATCCGGGTTATTCCACTTGGATCAATCCTTGCACCAAGAAGCTAAGAAGAAAAATAGGGTGGCCTCTAACTATCATTCTTAATAAGGGCTTCCATTCGTAGTACCCCTCTTGCTCCCCAAATGGACTCCTTACCTTGTGGCAAGTAACGGACCTCGCGGCCTCAAGAGTACCTTAAGCATTCTTGCTCAACATTTTTCTCATGGTCACAATCCCACAAGTACTCACATCAAGTGAAGACAAGCACTACGTCTACCAAGGTTTTGTGTCCTTGATAGCCTTGAGTTTATAGTGGGTTGGAATAGCCGGCAAGAAGCTTGTCCCCACTTGGGTCATTCCTCTTGATTGCTCAAGAGTAGGCCTGCTAAAGGATTCTAACAATCTAAACAAAAATGGATCAACTTATGAGATTCAAGGATTTTGTTTCACCACAAGGGTGAAGAGCATACTCCCCTTATCTCAAAGCTTTCTCCCAAACACACCAAGAAGAGGTTCAATTACCCTCTTGCTTCCAAAATCCCAAGATGGGTCAAGATTTTCTGGTTCACCACAATGGTGAAGAGCATACTTCTCCTACCACCTCAAAATATTTTCCACAAGATATTAAGTGCCTATGAAATGAAACAACTAGTATATGCCGCACTCAATAAAAAAAGCAATTAAACAAGCACTTGATTTGATCTTTATGCTTAGGGTAGCCTTGCAAAAATCATTAGTAGCCCTTTTTTTTTTGTATGCAATATGGAAAAGCTAATGCACCTACAACCACAACTTGTTAGGCCAACAAGGTTAGAACAATCCAAAATCCAATTAGCTCCAAAAATTAAGCAATCCACTATCAAAAGTATTTAATGCACTAAAGGTGGAACACTTAACTCTTCAAATAAATATGAAGTGAGTTCAAAAAGTGGAACATTTAACTCTTCACACAAACTCAAAGCAAGTTAACACCTTAGAAAACTAATGAGATCAAGTGATGCAGAGCCTTCCATAATCCACTTAAGGAACCTAGAATCAACTTGAGGATTCATCAACGTCTTGGAATCAACTCAAGGATTCAAGTTCAACTCAAGGTTCAGATGAAAGTCTCTAACTTGTTAGATCACTTCCACAAACCATTCTTATGAATTCATTTCCTACTTCGTTGCCACAATCTCTTATTGCATCAATTTCCTCCTAGGTCACCAAGTGTACCTAGCACCTCCACCATACCAAAATCCAAATCAGGCTTCTCACACTGACCCTAACACCTTGGATCATCTTATGATGGCCTATCTACCATGATCAAACTCTTCACCAACTCCAAACAACTCATATTTCACCATTCTTTACTATAGCCCTTCTAGGCCTGGCTAGTAGCCCTATCTAGACAGAAATTTACAAATTCCATGAAAAGTTTCCAAAAAACCTGGTAAGTTGATTACCTTTCCAAATACCCTTTTTGGATTTATTCAACCCATCTTAAACTCAGACATTCATTCATTGACTGGTGAAGTCTTTTATTTCTATTTACACATGCGCCTAGGCCTAATTCTCCACTTTTACAAAGCAACCCCTAACTCCACTTGCTCCCATGACTCAAAACACTAAAAAAGTATTTCTAGAGGCTTCGAAACCATAGATTCTTAAGGTTATAAGACTTCATCACATACCCATTTTCCTAGCCACTAAACCCTTGATTTTAGGGACATACCATGAGGGTTTGTTCAAACAGACTACTCCAGTCCACTCTAGGCCAAACTAATTGCAAAGACACTTCAATTTATAGCCAAACATGAAGGGTCCACCCCAAAACATCTTCAAACATTAAATAATCCACTTTCTATTAGACTGGTGTCTAATCCGGGCATGGTCTCTATCAACAAACTACTACCCAACACTGCTCTTCTGCCAAGTTTGTTTACTCTTCTGCATTAGATTAGTATAATACACATAAATTATTATAATTTCATTCTCTCCCACCAATCATAGTGACTAGAGGGGGTGGGAGAGATTCAACATGTTAAATCTTCAAAACAAGAACAGTTGACTGTGTCTAACTAGTCACTGGCTATACAACACCAGTCACTCCTTTGTTGTTACAAGACAATGAAATGACAAAGTACTTGCATAAAGAAATGAAACTAATATTAGGATAGGTTCCTAGATTATGAACAAGCAAAGATTACATTAAATAATAGTCATTCCAAGTCACTATTGCCAGGACTGTACCCACGGGACAGTGAACACAGAGTTGCAGGAAATTTAATTTTTATTCATCTTGAACTTGTTTCTCCATTTCATATTACAAAGTAGATCATACTCTCTCCTCTTTTTCATGTATCTCCCCCAAATAAATATAAATCTCCCAAATAAGCTGACAACAACCTTGTAACTATCCCTAACTGTCATCATAACTGACTGTTAATCAACATAAACAAGTAAATTGTTGTTAAGTTGACAACACAAGTTGTCAACTCAACAACTCTACATCCAAGACCCCTTATAAATGTCTAAAAGGTTTTAATGAAAACCTTTAAAACAAAACTAACTTATATACCTTTACTACTAACCCCAACTAAGCCATGTTTAGGCTCTTATTGCCAATTTAGGCAATTTACAACTTATTGTGCAACATTTATGCATATCTTGTATCTTAACCTTGAATGACCTATGACTCCTCCATACAATGACTTTGATGAACCAAATACATTACATTTGACTATGACATTAACATTAAATGACTTTTAACTCCTTAAACCTCACTTGTGCCATTTTGGCCTAAGTTTGCCCATTCTTGGCAATGTATTACAAATGTGACAATTTCATGCTTCCCTTACATTTTGATGGCTTCAATAGCCATGGTTCATCATCAAATGAATTTACATATCTTCATTAGGCATTTATTTCCCTTGGTACCTTCATGGTCTCCTTCATAGGTCTTGGTGTACCTTGTAGTCTCATGTGTCCACTTGGTGCGCCTGCACCATCAAGAAAGCATAAAAGGGAGAACTTTGTGGAACACTAAACGCTCTTTTCAAGTAGACCCCTCCCCTATATATGAATGCTAACTTTGCATCCAAAGGGTAGAAATGAGGGGTGATTAGAAATAAGGGAGTCCAACAACCCAATGTAGCTAACAAGATCAATCAAAAGTACTCTTCAATTGAGTGTGAAATGAGTCCACAAGGTGGAACATTTAACTCCTCACACAAACTCAAGGCAAGTCCACACCTTAGAAAACTAATGAGATCAAGAAAGCATAAAAAGCGGGAAACTTTGTGGAACACTTAACGCTTTTTTCAAGTAGACCCCTCCCCTATATATGAATGCTAACCTTGTATCCAAAGGGAAAAAATGAGGGGTGATTAGAAATAAGTGAGTCCAACAACCCAATTTAGCTAACAAGATCAATCAAAAGTACTCTAAAGTTTCTTATCAATACTACTCACAAATGAAAAAGGGTTGAATCAATGGAATATTTAACTTTCCAAGCAAACATAGAGTGAGTCTACAAAGTGGTGCATTTAACTCACTATGTAAACAAGGAATGGATCCATGCCCCCAATCACTTAATGAGATATCTGATATTGGAAACCAAGAAGCATTCACCTACAAAAACTTGTAAAAATAAATCTATGTTTTTTCATTCACCATTAAGAGCATAAAAGAGATGTGCCTATGAAAGAAAGTAAACATTCAAGCCAAACATATGAGAGGTTCTTTTTAGATCCAAAATCCAAATGAAGGTGGAAGAAACCAAGTACAACTATGCAAATTAATTCTATCTAAGTGCAGGAAATAGAAACAGCAAGCTAACTAAATCAAGATTCGGCCAAAAAACCTCAAAAAGGCTCATTGCCAGGTACAGAAATAGACTGTAGACACCAAAATTATCGCGTGACACTTCTTAGTGTATTGGAGTGATATTATTAGTCCGAGCGATACTCTACTCTATACCCAGGTGATACTCCGTCTGAGACCAGGCGACAGTTCCTGAAACACGCGAGCGATACTTCCGACAGGTGAAGTATCGCTCATGTATACAAAGAACTATCGCACAATATTCTTGGAACTATCACATGATACTCTGACATAGAAAACCCAAAGACCATGAATAGTGTCCAAAAAATCACCGAATATATGATGGAAATGCAAAATTTAAAGGACAAAGCTAATCTACTCTGCCCCACAGTGGGCACCAAAAATGTACACACAAAATAGTGCACTTCTATGAATCATTACAATCAAGAACACTCAAGAATGAGGTCTCAAAAATTGATCCATAGCTCTCTATGTATGGAGTTGTAAAATTCTAAAATTGCTCTCAGCTAGAGCTAATAAACTTAATAACCTTGCTAGTCAACCACACAATGAGAGATTCAAGTGAAGAAAGGGCAAGAATGCCAATATCTCCAAGAATCAAATGAGATGCAATGCAAGTAAGCTAAGAATGAAGATGCAAATATGCAAACTAAAAATGAGAGATTCAAGCTAAACTATGGAAATGAAAGTACAAGCTATGCTATGAAAAGGAAAGTGCAAACTAGGCTATGAAAGGAAAGTACAAGTCTCACAATCCCTCCTAATTAAACTATGTGAGATTAATCTATAGCATAAAGGAAGTCTATACTAAGAATGCCATGATTATGTAGCTATGAAAGCAAGAAAGCAAGCTAAATGAAATGCAACAACAATGTCTTCAAAGTTTGAATGTAAGAATGTCTTCAAAGAGCTCCAAATGACTTAGAAAACCTGCAGCATAATATTAGCATAAAAGAGAATGACCTAGAATGAGGAAGAGAGCTCTTCTTTTATAGGAAATGAGGAGAAATGGACCATGGAGATTAAGAGACAAAAGACTTAATCAACGGTGGAGCATCAAAGAGGAGCAATCCATGTGCACAAATATCCTCCAATGGGAAAATAAGAGTTGACTTTTGTGTCCATATAAGACAAAAAGTGCTTTTCTTCTTTTTTATAAAATAAGAATAATGCTTTATTTGTGCAACTTAGGATAAGAGGAAAAGTGGGGGCTTTTTATTTATTAAAAGGGGAGGAGATTCCTTTTAATTAAATAAAGACTTTAGGATAAGATGGTTAGCCCAAGGAAAATAATCAAAAATGATAAAATAGGATTTGATCAAGGAAATTGATATAAATGATAAAATGTTGATTTTTGAAAATATTGATTCAGGAATTTGATAAATTGCAAGAATGGGGCCCAAAGTTTAGGTGACCATTTTAGGGTGCACACAAATCCAAGCAGAGCTTTTTCTAGAATGGTTCTATGAGCTGGAGATATCCGAAGCAACTCAAACATGAAGATTTTGGCATTTGTATGCTGGAGTTGTTGGACAATACTGTATGATGTTGGCCTCGTGTCTTTAGGATTTGATGATTTAGAGGAAACCTTCTATTTAGAAGAAGATGAAAGATTGAAAGGAATCTTAGGGACATTTGATGAATCTGGGATTTGTCCTTGCAGATGCGCCTGAGCTTGTGATCGAGTAACTGCATTTGCTGATTGATTTTAACTATCTTTTCTTACAATTGTGATGACATTGCAACACTCAGATAGGCATGGTTCAACCATATTTATGATAGCATTGTTTCCAAAGTAAGCATAATTAACTTTAGCACCCACATTAGGCTGAGAAGATGAATCTCCTTGACCATGTTTTAGAAATGGCTCTGTGAATGCTGTATGATTATTATTGCTTTTATGATTGTCAATTACAATTTCTCCATTATCAATTTTTTCTTGTATGATGTGTTTCAAGCATATGCAGTTATTAGTCTTATGACCCTTATTACGATGGAAGTCATAGAAATCATTCTCTCTCCATCATTTTGGTTTAGGTTCAGGATCAAAGACTTTTATCTCAAGCAAGGTGATGATGTTGTTAGCCAACAGAGTTTTCATGGCAGATTCCAAGGACTCTCCAAGAGGAGTAAACTTGCGTTTAGGATTCGTAGCCGAAGGTTTGTAGTCAGATGGTTTCTTGTTTGATTTGTTTGCCTTTGCCTCTGAGGCTTTGATGGCTTGGGTGCCAACAGTGAGATTGAAAGAGGGTGCCTTAGACTGGGCACAGATAGTATCAATAATGCCATTTGTGACAATGCCTTTATTCTTGTTCCAATTTTTGCCTGTCTTTAGAATTAGATCTAGATTCATACTTGTCCTTTTGAAGTGATATGTCTCCTTTTTTGTACAAGTAATTTTTCAATTTTGATTTCATTCTCTACCATTTTATCAAAGGATGTATGATTTTGCATTTGCAAATGGTAGTTGATTTCTAGAACAAGATTGTTGATGAAAATTTCCAGCTTCTTGGTTTTCGGAATAGGTCTAGCATATAGAGAAAACTTCTTCCTCCATCTTTTGAGAAAAGTCAGGAATGGTTCTCCTGAGTTCTATTTCAGATTGTAGATGTCGATCATGGTGACTGGATGTTGAATGTGTTAGGATTATTGTTGATAGAATAGTTTGATTAACTCCTCAAAAGTTTTGATTGTAGGCGGCATTTTTGAGAACCAATGAATAGCCAACCCTCCTAGAGATCGAGGGAAAAGATGCATTAGGTAGGTTGGTTCATGCATGAACTCCATAGATTGAGTATAAAATTCTCTGACATGATCTTGAGGATCAGAGTTTCCATCATACTTATTGTATTTAGGTATTTCCACTCACTTAGGGAATGGCGGCATGTACAAGTCTTTATCAAATGGAAAATGGCATAGAGTCTCCATGGAGAACTCTTTAGGTTCCTTTTCCTTTTCCAGTTTGTTAAGTTTGACTTGCATGGCATGCATCTATTTCATCATAGTGGTGATTGGAGTTTCTTCCTCATGCGTAATGATATCTTCAACATTAAAGTTGGGAGAAAGTTTGGCCCCTTGACGAGCTAACTCTAGGAAGTATGTTTCTCTGTCTTCCTTCAAGAAATTCCTCATCATTTTCTTGAAGTCATCATTGTTTTGATATCGAGAAATTTCAGAAGGTGTGGGTTCTTGATCTGCACCATGTTGATAGTGATGTCCTTGAGACTCATGGTTTGTCCCTCCTTGAGACATGTTAGGATTTTTAGGACTCCCTAGGATAGATTGATGTGGAGTTTGTTGATCACCTCCATGGGTTGATGGAGGGGGGGTATATAACCAATTTTTAATCAAAGATTACTGAGACTGTCATTTTCATAAAGACTTGAATTGTAGAGTTTCTCAAAGGTTGGACACACATGAGTAGACAAAGGTAAGGTATTGGGTGCTTCTCTAGATTTCTTGTGTGAGGAAGCTCTAGTTTCCACCATTAACCTTGGATGAAGCAAAAGAGAAAGATGAAGACACTGAAGAATGACTTGATTCAAGAAGATCGAATGATGCAAGCTTGTTAAGATTGGATTGATTGAAGATTAGATTAAACATAAATGAAGAATACTGTGCCCTAGTAGTATGGGTAGATGCCCAAAAGATGGCAGACACGACCTCACAACACTTAGCCGTTTTGTATGAAGACTGAATTTGAAGATAATTTTGACAAGGTTTTGACACAAGATGAAAAAGACTCAAATCGATAAATCAGAAGGCTAAATCAGACTCAAGAGACCCCCTTAGGAAAATGAATGGATTTTTTCTAGTTTTTGCTATGTTCTTGACACAATGATTTGTTTGATAGAATCTGGAAATAGGCTGTAAAAGCTGGATTTCTGGCAATTTGGACAAGTTTCTGGAAAATTTTCAAAAATTCTCATACAACATTTTGTAGGCTCGTACGATAGTGGGTATGCTTTGAAATGAACATTGCAAAACTCTTATGACAATTGCAAGGCTTTCACGATAGTTGCTTAGCAGATTTTGACTTTTTGCTGGTGTTTTTTGACAACACTCGTACAACACTATACAAGCTCTCATACGATAATACAAGGGTTCTAATATGACAAATGATCAAGAATCATATGACAACCTGATCTTGTGGGATGACTTTTGACTCCAGAAAGGAATTTTGTTTCAAATTTTGCAATTTTTAGGTTTTTAGTTTCAGATTGTTGGCAAATTGTTTTGTCCAGTTTTGAAGATCTATATAATAGTTCATCTCAAATAACCAAGTAGATATCAAGCACACAAAACAACAAGCAAGGGAAACAAGCAATCGTATGAAAACAAGAAAAAGTAACCTTGCGCATAAACAAGCAATAGTGACTTAATGTGCTAATCCCTAGGAGTGCTATTTGTGTATGTTCTCAAAAGTTTTTCAATAACACACATAGTCCTAGAAAATAAAAATTTTTGGCCTCACTAGGGTATGTAGTAATGGTCTAACTCTGCAAATTTTATGATCTCAAGAGGGTGAAATCCAATCCAGGCACACTGGGGTTTTGACACAGTCTGAGAATTTAATCAATCAGGAGCTACCAGGGAGATCTAACAGCCCAACAAGAGATCACACCTGTGAAGATTTCCTCCACAAGGACATTTATATAGCGGCTGCTGCTACCACAGTGAAAATGACTATTACTGCTTGAGGTTCCATCCATGTGGTTGATCCAATTAAGAGAATTTCCACTACGGTTAACCCTCTCTAAATGTGACTCACAAAAGATACCATAGGGGGACTAGATTGGATTCAAGGATCTGGGTTTCTGGTACTATCCAAAAAAGAAGTAGGGCATAATCCCCTAGCCTCTTCACTTCACCGAAAAAAAGTAGATAGATTAATCCGACACGCTAAGACTAAAATTATCTCACTATGATCTATGATGTCAACAACTTATGTTCTATCAATCTCTCCGAAGAGAGAATGTACCGATCAAAATCTGAAGACTCAAAAATCTAGTAGAATGCAAGACAATCTCAGTATCCTCCATACCTACAAGGGGATCCTTTGTCAAGAAGAGCTTCACATGTATGAACAAGCGAAAGAAGCCCACTCTTTTAAGATCATCCACAAATAGTGTTCATAGGGCCTATTTACTATGTGTAACAGATATGCAGAAAGCAAATCTATGTTCATTTTATAGCCCAAAAACTAAAGTCTGTGATATGAAAGTAGGAAAAGTAACACAAGCTTGACACAAGAGAGTTCATTTTAGATGTCCAAATCAAAGTGTTATCAGTTGTAGAAGAATACCTAAATTCCTCACAACACGCTTAGTAGATTTTACTTGTTTTAGCAATTTAGTTATGCTTTCCCAATCAGAATCAGGAAATATCAATCAGAAACAACAGAGTTCAATTGTTAGGGTTAGCTGTTAGTCCAAATTTATAAATCAAATCTGATGAACTGCTAAAAAATTTGAAATGACAATTGAATCCTGGTACCAAAAATCATACGATAATGAGTTACCTCTCATACAAAAATGGGTCACCTTTGGCATGACTTTCAAGAAACTCGTACGATAGTGGGTACCTGACTGTACGACAAAAAAGCCTCCAAATGATAATTTTTAGTTGCTGATATGAGCCTCAAAAAATGTTGAATGTCGTACGACACTCAGAGGGTCCTGGCACGAGTTTCTGACAAAACTCATACGAAAATTGTACGGATAGAGAATAAAATCATAGAATTGATTAGAAAATGATAGAAAATAGATAGAAATTGATAGAAATGAAATGAAAACCCATTTCAGGGCCCCATGGTGGGTGTCAAAAATGTGTGTGTGAAAATTGTACCTAGCTACGGAAACAACACTTTAGTAAAACATTAGAGGTTAGCAAAATCAAAAAATGACACTAAGCTAACCAGGCGATTTACTGCCTTCTAGTTGTACACTCAAATTATGTGCACTTCTCTAAGTCATTACAACCAAGAAAATACATGAAAGGGAAACCTTAGAAAGTGACCTAGAGCTCTCTATGTATGAAGTTGCAAGATTATTTGATTGTTCTCAACTAGAGCTATTAAGCTAATGACCTTGCTAGTCAACCACACAATAAGAGATTCAAATGAAGATAAGGGCAAGAATGCCAATATCCCCAAGAATCATTATGAAATGCAAATGAAAGCTAGATTAAGAATGAGGATGCAAGCTAGTCTATGGAAATGAAAGTACAAGCTATGCTATGAAAAGGAAAGTACAAGTATTACCAAGCCTTCCTAGTTAAGCTAGATGAGTTACTCTAAAGCTTGAAAGGAAATCTATACTATGAAAGCATAAACATGAAGCTACTATGCATGAATGAAACTAAGAATGGAATGTAGATGCAAAAACTAAGAATGCTCCAAATCTTCAAGAGCTCCAAAGTGACCTAAAAAACTTGCAGCATAACATTAGCATAAAAGATTGATATGCAAATGAGGAAGAGAGCTCTCCTTTTATAGGAAATGAGAAGGAATGGACCATGGAGATTAAGAGGCAAAAGATTTAATCAAGGGTGAAGCATCAAAGAGGAGAAATTCATGTGCACAAGTATCCTCCAATGGGAAAATATGAGTTGACTTTTATGTCCATATGAGACAAAAAGTGATTTTCTTCTTTTTATAAAATAGGAATAATGCTTTATTTGTGCAACTTACGATAAGAGGAAAAGTGGGGGATTTTTATTTAATAAAAGGGAAGGAAATATTCTTTTTAAATAAATAAAAAATTTAGGATAAAATGGTTAGCCCATAGAATAATCGAATAAGTGATAAAATAGGATTTGATCAAGGAAATTGATATAATTGATAAAATGTTAATTTTTGAAAATATTGATTCAAGGATTTGATAAATTATTGAATGGGGGCCCAAAGTCTAGGTGACCATTTTAGGGTGCATACATTTGCTCCTCTTTGACTAATGTGAGATCGATTTGGGATCACATGTGGTCAAAGAATGGAATTGAAATGTGAGATCGATTTGGGATCACATGTGGTCAAAGAATGGAATTGAAATGTGAGATCGATTTGGGATCACAAAACAACTCGGATGTGTGTTTGATGGATGGGAACACATCAGGACAAGCATAAGCATAAGCTGACTGAAAGACAAGATCAACACCGTTGCTATTAAGAGATAATCAAGTCTCAAAATAAGAGATAAGAATCTTAAGCAAAGCTGATTGATAAGTTGAATCAAAGATTGAAGCTGATAGGTACTGCCCCCTCAAAATCAAAATCAAAATCAAGTAGAGGAGAAGTAGCAAATAGATAAACTTGATCAAGTCGCTAGAAATCATAATCGAAGGTTAAATATGATAGGATAACCATCGAGCAGTGAAGATATGCCCCAATTTAACTAGGTGTGACTGAGAAAGATATAGGATAAAAATAAAGTCAAATCTCAGAGAGATGAATCAAATGAAAATGAATGAAAGACTAGAAGGTTGAAAGACATGGGGGTGAAGAAATGAAGATGCCCCAACAAAGATCAAAGGATCAGGCCTCAAAGGGTCAGCCAACTGTACAGAAGAAGGATAAATTTTAAAATGTGATTTTGACTATCAAAATTAACTTGGATTTCAATTTTGAGTCTGAAAATGGATCCAAGACGTCGAAATTAGCTAGGGGTGCAATTTTCATGCAATTTCAAGGTGTTTTGAAAATTAGGTCAAAAAGTCAAAATGCTATAGACAAGAAGCAAAAGACATGATCGGGAAGAAGTGAAAGGTGAGTGCAATTGACCGACAGGTCCTCAAAAGATAAAAGGAGAGCTCTCTCCATATGCAAAATGAAAAACTAACTAACATGAGCCTAAGAATGCAAACTACTATGAAAAGTGGCTTACTTGCAAGGTCACAAAGCTTTTAGACTCTAATATTCATCATCGAGCTTTATTGGTAGCGTCGCAAGATCATACAATACACACTAGTATGACTATGTGGATCTGAATATGATCTATATTAGATAGATATGTGGGAATCTAACCTAGGCATCAGAGACATGTAGGTCAAGATGACTAGTGTAGTGAGATTGCCTAAGTTTAATATGGCAAGATTATACTCGCATCGAGACACAAGGAAAGTCAAGATGACTATAAGTCTGCACTTGCGAAAATAGTCAAGGATAATACCTTATAGACCCTAATGTCAAGTGGAACAAGCATAAATGCTAATGATAGTTAGGACCAACAAATATACCCACAAGCAGAAAAAATAATAAAACATGTCCTCGTGCCCCCAGTCTTCTAGCTCAGCATCATCAAAAACTATTAGGCAGAGAACACTCAACAAAAAAATCATCATAGTGTATGCACCCAAAAATGGTCACCTAGACTTTGGGCCCCATTTATTTGATTTATCAATCCTGAATCAGTTTGATCAATAATCAATATTTTTCAACACTATCAATTTCTTGATCAAATCCTAATTTCATCATTTTTTATTTTTCCTTGGATTAACTATTTTATCCTAAGCTTTAATTTACTTAATAGGAATATTTCCTCCCCTTTTATTTAAATAAAAGCCCCACCTTTTTCTCTTATCCTAAGTTGCACAAATAAAGCATCATTCTTATTTTATAAAAAGAGAAAAAGTATTTTTTTTCTCATATGGACACTAAAGTCAACTCTTATTTTTCTATTGGAAGATATTTGTGCACAAGGATCAAGCTTTCATTTTTCTCCACCGTTGATTAATTATTTTGCCTCTTAATCTCAATGGTCCATTTCACCTCATTTCTTATAAAAAGGAGAGCTTTTTCCTTCATTTGCATATCCATCTTTTTTATGCTAATGTTATGCTGCAGATTTTCTAGATCATTTTGGAGCTATCTTTGAAGACATTCTACATCAAGCTTTAAAGACTTGCTTTTCATTATTGCATCTCATTTAGTTGCATATTTCCTTTGTTTAGTTGCATAATCATGGCATATTAGCTTAGTTTCCTTTTATGCAATAGATTAGTTCACATAGTTTAATTAGGGGAATTGTAATCTATTGCTATTTCTTTTCATAGTTGCATTGTACTTTCATTTTGATAGATTAATCTTGCATACTCATACTAGTTTCATTGGCATTTGCATACATTTGATTCAATTTGGGGATATTGGCATTGTTGCCCTTGTCTTCATTGTGAATCTCTCATTGTGTGCTTGACTAGCAAGGTCACTAGTTTCATAGCTCTAGCTGAGAGCAAATCTATCAAGTTCCTTGCAACTCCATACATAGAGAGCTATGGATCAATTTTTGAGGCCTCATTCTTGAGTGTTCTTGATTGTAAGGATTCATAAAAGTGCACTACTTTTGTGTGTACATTTTTGGCACCCACTGTGGGGCAGAGTAGCTTAACTTTGTCTTTTATTTTCTGCATTTCCACAAAACATTTCATCAATTTTTGACTTTATTTTTCGGTCTTTGGTTTTTCTGTCTCAGAGTGTCGCGCAACATTTTTTTAGTGTCATGCGATAGTTCTTTGTATATCGGTGCGACACTTTACCAGTTAAAAGTGTCACCCTGTTTGATAGAAAGGGTCGCACTATTTGAGGAGTTTTGTCACCTGCAGTAGGGTGAACTGTTGCACAGGAAAATTCTGTCACCCCAGTATACAGAGAAGTGGCGCACGACAGTTCTAGTGACTGTACTGTCACCTGTACCTGATAGTGAGTTTTTTTAGCCCTTTTAGCTGAGTTTAGATTGATTTATTTGTTAGTTTGATTTGTTGTGGCTAAATAGATTGCATTTCCATATTTTAGTTAGTTTACTTGCTTTCATAGGCACATCTCTTTTGGGTTAATAAAAGGACATAGATTTGTTTTTGATAATTTGTAAATGCTCTTTGGTATCCAATATCAAACATCTCATTTGAGTGATTGAGGGCATGGATTCATTTCTTGTTTACATACGGAGTTAAATGCACCACTTTGTGGACTCACTCTATGTTTACTTAGAAAGTTAAATATTCCATTATTCAACCCTTTTTCATTTGTGAGTAGTATTGATAAGAAACTTTAGATTACTTTTGATTGAGCTTGTTAGCTAAATTGGGTGTTAGGCTTGCTTATTTTTAATCGCCCCTCGTTATTTTCCCTTTGGGTGCAAGGTCAGCATTCATACATGGGGGAGGGGTTTACTTGAAAAGAGCATTAAGTGTTCCACAAAGTTTTGCCCATTTTATGCTTTCTTGATCTCATTAGTTTTCTTAAGTGTGGACTCACTTTGAGTTGGTGTGAAGAGTTAAATGTTCCACTTTTGGGCTCACTTTGAGTTGATGTGAGCAGTTAAATGTTCCACTTTTGGACTTACTTTGAGTTGGTATGAAGAGTTAAATGTTCCACTTTTGGACTCACTTTGAGTTGGTGTGAAGAGTTAAATGTTCCACTTTTGGACTCACTTTGAGTTTGTGTGAAGGGTTAAGTGTTCCACTTTTTGGACTCCCTTCACATTCTCTTGAAGGGTTAAATGTTCCACTTTTGGATTCGCTTCACATTTTCTTGAAGGGTTAAATGTTCCACTTTTGGACTCGCTTCAAATTATCTTAAAGGGTTAAATGTTCCACTTTTGGACTCGCTTTGCATTCACTTGAAGGGTTAAGTGTCCCACTTTTGGACTCGCTTCGCATTTACTTGAAGAGTTAAGTGTTCCACCTTTAGTGCTCTAAATACTTTTCGATAGTGGATTGCTTGGAGCTAATTGAATTTCAGGATTGTTCTAACCATTGTGGAGCTAACAAGTTGTGCTTGTAGGTGCTCTCATTGCTTGAAAATTCGCCAAAACAAAATGCATGTCAAAGAGGGCTACTAATAGTTTTTGCAGGGCTGCCCTAAGCATAAAAACCAAACCAAGTGTTTGTTTAATTGCTTTCTTTATTGAGTGCGGCATATAATACTTGTTTCATTTCATAGGCACTTAATACCTTGTTGTAGGAATTTTGAGGTGGTAGGAGAGTATGCTCTTCACCCTTGTGGTGAAACAAAATTTTTCACCCATCTTAGGATTTTGAAAGCAAGGGGGTAATTGAATCTTTGCTTGGTGTGTTTGGGAGAAATTTTTGAGATAGGGGAGTATGCTCTTCACCTTTGTGGTGAACCAAAAACCTTGAACCTCAAAAATTGATCTACTCTTTGTTTAGATTTAGAATCTTTTAGTGGGTATGCTCTTGAGCAATCAAGAGGAACGAACCAAGTGGGGACAAGCTAATACCAAGCTATTCCAACCTACTATAATCTCAAAGCAATCGAGGACACAAAACCTTGGTAGACATAACACTTGTCTTCGTTTGATGTGAGTAGCTTATGGGATTGCAACCATGAGGAAAATGTCAAGCAAGAATGCTTAAGGTACTCTTGAGGCCGCGAGGTCCTAGTCTTTTATGAGGAGCAAGAGGGGTGTTATGAACGGAAGCCCTTACTAAGAACAATAGGTTAGAAGCCACCTTTATTTAGCTGCTTATCTTCTTAGTGCAAGGATTGATCCAAATGGACTAACCCGGATCACCCCAAGATACTCACCATATGTGTCCCTTTGGTTGTGTTGTTTGACACTTTAACGACAAAGTCAATATCTCTTGTGGGTAACCACTTGGTGTGAGGCAAGGGGGCATCAAGTTGTGGGCTAAGTTGGTAAGTAATGAGCCTTGACTTCTTAGGATAGGTAATGCTTGAATTGTCTTCGATTGTGTTATACCAGTGTAAACATTCTTAACATACAAACAATCGGTAGCATTCATAGGGTGCTTTTTCATTTTTGATATCACAAGTGTTTGTCTTGGCAAGGTTGCTTTTGCCCTTGTTTCAAGTATTTGGAGACATGTTTGATCCCTTACTGTTTGCAAACATGTTAAAATTCTGCTGAATTTTTGATTGAGATCAAAAACATCAAGCCTTAGACCAAAATTTTTGACAAGCCAGACCTTACAAACACAAAATTTTCACATATTTGGTCAAGTGTCACTTGAGAGTTTTCTACTGTATACTTGGTTCTAGTCAGTTTTCAGTTATTTTTAATTGGCTAGGTCTTTAGGAAGGTTATCTACCCTTTTGTTAAAGGCCTACCTTGGCTCTAAATCTCTAGTTTTTTCTTTCTAGGGATAGCATCATTTGATTTACAAAGTCACCTTGGGAAGAATTGCTGAGTTAAAGGACTATTCTTGGTGAGAAAGTTCATTTCTAGAATTTTTAGCCACATTCTTGGAGAATTTTAGTGCTCTTATTGTCCAAATCACTTTCATTTTATCTCAATTTTAATTATATTTTGGCTAAGTCCAACCTCCTGATTCGAAAGTGCAAGGGTATTCACCTTTTGATTTGAAGCACCTCTTTGACAGTGTTGGTAAAGCCCTTTTTATTTCTATCTTTTCATTTCTCTTTGGACAATAGAGAATTTTGATTATCCAAGTTTGGTGTTGACACTTTGTGAGGTCATCTTATCAACAAGGGTCTTTTTCTTTCATGTTGCTCAACATCCCAATGAACATTATGGTATCAATTTGCATAAGATGACTCTTAGTCTTCTTCTTTCCTCTTCATTTCCCATGTTCTTCTGAAGTCTTCTATTCCCATGGGAAATTCTTCTTCTTCTTCTTGATTCCTTTCCTCTTATTATCTAGTCTACCTTCTTCTATTCATCTCATCTATTCATTTCTTCCATGCTTGATTCCTCCTCTTCTAGAACCATGAATTTCAACTATCTTGTTAAGGAACCTCTCTTGAGAATAGATGATCTTGAACTCATTTTTCAATTTGAAGAATTTTGTTCCTCCAATGGTTCTTTTAAATATGACATGGGTGATAAACTTATAGCAAAAATAAAAGAAAAGTTGATTAAATCAGATGCCTTTGCTAGAATCATACTCATGATCTCATCCAAATATTCTTCATCTTCTAAATCTTCTCATCATTCCTCACATTCTAAATCTTATCATGACTCTTCCAGACATCATTCTCATTCCTCATCTTCCAAGTCTCATCATGAATCTTCTAAACATTATTCAAATTCTTCATCTTCCAGGTCTTATCATGAATCTTCTAGACATTATTTGCATTCTTCAATAACCAAGTCTTCTTCTTCCACTAAGTCTTCACTTTCCTCTTCTTCACGATCTCGTTCATCTTCTACTTCTCCCAAGAGTCTTACTCCTCATATCAAAACATATCATAATGAGCAATGTAGCAATACTTATGGCACCTCTATTCCTAAGAGTCCTCCTAGTCGTCTCCTTGTGCTTACTAGAAATGGGTCCTCATATTGGAAAGATTGTGATGGTGATCCACATGACTTTGATTTTGAGAGAAATTATGATATTTGTTGTGAACAATATGATACATCTACTTCTATTGAGGAAGAGAAAGCTTTTCGTGCTGATTATAAACATAGATACTATGAGCATTTCTCCTCTAAGAACATTCATGCTGAAAATAAAGATGACACTCTCAAGAAAGATCATGTTAATGTTGAACCTTTGTCTTGTGATGGTTCCCTTCCATCCCCTACTTCCTCCAATACCCATACATTTTCTAAAGCTTCTGAGTCTTCCAAATTTGTCACAAATCCTTCATTCAACAAAGATCCTAAGGCTTTTCATGTGGTTCCCTATAGTTATCCTCAAGGGCAACCTCTTAAAGAAACTCAAGCTAACCTTCACTTGGCTGCAAATAATTTCAATAATGTTGAACCTAAAGAGCCTAAGCCTTTATGTGCTATAATGCCTACTTCAACTAGTCCTTCACCATCTCTTTCAAAGTCTTCCATACAACTCCAACCTGCTTCCTTGTCCTTAGAAGTGGCTTCATGTCAAGAGGACTTTAAAAATGATAAAGAAAAGAACATAAAGAAATATCAAGATCAAGAACCCTCGATGTCATCCAATCCTATTCATAATATCTCTCATTTGTTTCATGGTTCTTTCAATCCTTTACGCCCTTCCTCATCTATTCCACCATGTCTTAAATCTTCTCCTAAGCAAGATCAAACTACTACTTACACCGCTGAGCTTATTGAAAATAAAAATAACCTTACTACACTTATGCCTTCTGAGGATGATACTTCCATTAAGGTTATTGAAAATAGTGCTGCTACTTCCAATGTTGAGCCTATTGAAGATCCAAAAACAAATGACGTGCTTATGCTATCCAAGGATACTTGTCAAGATCAAAGTCTTCCATCTTCTTGTTCTACCACTCCATGTTCACTTCCACTCTCTACTCTTCCTAAGTCTTTGCAAGCTTTGAAAATTCCTATCGAAGAAACTACTCCTATTCAAGATGTCTAGGATCTTGTTGAAAATTCTAATGCTCACTCTAAAGATGCTGATATCCTTGGTTGTGATATAGATGCTGATGAACTTATTGATTATCCTAATTCGTAATCCATTTTGGGTCCTTAAGTCCCTCCATCTCCTATCTTTCCTCAAGATCAACATAGATGCTTACCCTTGAATCCTTTTCATCCACCCATCCATCTAAACTAGTCATATCCTCCTTCTTCCACAAGCACCAAGTCTTTTGGAAGTAACTTGAATGTTAAATACAAGAAAAAGAAGAAATACAAGAATCCATCAACAAAAGAAGATCACCATGTCTCCTCTAATCAACATGGGGGCATAAAGTCAAAAGAGATATCTAAGAAGAAAACTACAAGACAAGTATGGGTTCCAAAATCCATCATTGAAAATATTCTCTCTAAATCATCAAAAGAAAATAAAAAGCCTAAGGCTATATGGATTTCAAAGTCTCTCCTGAAAGAGTCTAATATTGAACAAAAAGTGAAGTTGACATTCAAGCTTCCAAAGGCTTCCACTTCATCTTCTTCCAAAAACATTCTTCCATTCCATGTGCTTGAACCACAACATCTGCTAAACATTCACCATATTCCTTCTCGTATTCCCACATTTCCTCCACCCTCTCACCACCCTTCAAGGTGTGTGTTGATGTTGATCTTTCCTTCCTTTCCATCTACCCTTTCACAATCCTTCCATTCATTATCCTTCTACCTTCTATCATTTTTTCTCATTTGCCTATTCCTCATATCTTCCAACCTTACTCACTTTACATAAAGCCTTATCCTCCATTTTTCTCCTCCATCTCCCTTTCCCTATCAGTGTCTTTGAGCATATCATTTTGAATCCTTAGCATATCATGGTTTATCCTTTCAAGGATAATTATCTAAAAAGCTTGCCTTCTTCCAAAGAAAAAAAAAATTCAAAAATTCAAAAATTCAAAAAATTCAAAATGTGTCATGGTGAAAACCTAGAAACAGGCACCTTGGTAGCAAAAGTAAAGAGAAATAAATTTGTCCTATGGTGAAAACCACTCCCTTGTGGCACCTAGGATAAGTACCGTGATGAAAACTTGGCAATCAGGCATCATGCATAGTTCTTCTACATATTTCATCAATTCCATCTTCTCTCTTTGATCTTGACAATGTTGACCTATACACAGACATTTGGCTATCTTGTGAGCTACCTTATGATGATCTTGCTTTCATTCCATTCATGTTTAGCCTTCATATCTATTTTCTTCCATTCATTCTAGCCTTTTACTATCATTTTCCCCTTTGGTCTTGATCTAATAAAAAAATAGTACAACACAATGCTATGAAGCCTCTTGACATGTCTACTCCTTTGGACTACATCCCTTCCTTATTTTGCAGTGCACTTTTGTGACTTATCCTATGCTAGCCTTTCATTACTTATCCAAATGTGCTTTATATGACAATTTTTCCCTAGCTTGGGTACTCTTGAGGAGTTTTTCCTTGAGGATTTCTTCCCTCCATTTGCCTTTATTCTCTTTTCCTCCATCTCATTCACCAGCTTGCTCATCCCTCTTGTTCTCCACCTTGCTAGGCACTTGGGAGTTTGATGCCCATTCTGTTTGGGGGCATCCTTTGTACATATTTTATGATCTTGAAAAAATATCAAAAAAATTGATATATGATGCTGAAAAAAATCTTAAAAAGTATAAAAAGTCTTGAAAAAAAAATCAAAAAATCAAAAAATGAAAAAAGATTTCAAGTGGTGAAAATTTGGAAACAAGCACTACTTGAGGCCTTTGCACTCCTATTTGTTAGCATGCATCCTCGACACTGAACCTTTCCCCATCATGTCTTGGCCTTATTTGGCTTCGTCTGGAATTGGTCTTTATTTTTGTCAAGGGGGCATACCTGTTAGCATAGGTCCTTTAGGTGCGTTTGTCTCTTGGGGCATTTCATAAACAGGTGTTTTTCAACACCACCCCAAATAGTGTTTTTCAACACTACCCTAGCATCAAGTGTTTCTCAACACTTATCAAGTGTCTTACCTAACAGTCTAGTATGATGCGATGTTTCTCATTGGCAGATGTGATAACCAGAGTCTGACTCTATGACCAACACACACGCACTTAAACAATCAACTCGCTGAGATATGTTGACTTTATTTTTCTTTGTGTGTTGTCTATGAGGATTTCTTTGATGAGTGGTCTCTCCCTGAGAATTTTTCAATGATGCATAGCTAGAAGACTGAGGGTATGAGCACATGTTTTATTTCTTTATCTATTTGTGGGTATATTTTGTTGGTCCTAATTGTCACTACTTGACACTATGGATTGACAAGGTATTATCCTTGACTATTGTGCGAGTGCATGCTTTTAGTTATCCTGACTTTCATGTGTCTTGATACAAGCATAATCTCACCATATAAAACTTAGGTAATCTCACTGCATTAGTCATCTTGACCTACATGTCTTTGGTGCCTAGGTGAGATTTTCACACTCCTATCTAATATAGATCATATTCAGATCCACATAGTTATACTAGTGTGCATTATATGATCTTACGATGCTACCAATAATGCTCGATGATGATAATTAGACGTCTATAGGTGTTGTGACCTTGCAAGTCAACCACTTTTCATAGTAGCTTGCATTTCTATGTTCATGTTAGTTTAGTTTTGCATTTTTGCATATGGAGAGAGCTCTCCTTTTTCATCTTACATGGACTTGTTGGTCAACTGCGCTCACCTTTCACTTCTTCCTGATCATGTCTTTTTCTCCTTGTCTTTCACATCACATCCTTTTCTATTCCTAGCATTTTGACTTTTTGACCTAATTTTCAAAACACCTAGGAATTGTGTAAAAATTGCATCCCTAGCTAATTTCGACATCTTGGATCCATTTTTAGACTCAAAATCGAAATTCGAGGTCATCTTGATAGTCAAAATCATGTTTCAAAATTTTTCCCTTCTTCTAAGTAGTTGACTGAATTTTTGAGGCATAATTCTTCGATCTTTGATGGAATTTCTTCCTTCCATGTCTCTCAAATTTTCTAATCTTTCATTTGCTCTATTTCTAGTCTTCTATTTCTATTCTTCTACTTCCTCATTGGGGCATGTTTCATTTCCTAGTGGTTAACCTATTGACCCTTACCTTCGATTGTGATTTTATTATGATTTGATGAACCTTATCGATTTGCTGTCTCTCTTCTACCTGATTTCGATTTCGATTCCGAGGGGGCAGTATCTATGGGATTCTCATCCCTGATTCTCTTGATTTTCCTGATTTAGACATCTTTTGTGAGCTTTTGCTCAAATTTGAGATTCTTATCTCTTACTTTGAATGTGATCCTGAATTGACCTCATGTTCAAAGGCCTTTGTTTATGCTTTGTCCGAATGTGATCCCGAATCGACCTCATATCTGAGTTGTTTTGTGATCCCAAATCGATCTCACATTTCAACTTCATTCTTTGACTACATGTGTTCCCAAATTGATCACACATTAGTCAAAGAGGGGAAAATGTATGCACCCAAAAATGGTCACCTAGACTTTGGGCCCCATTTATTTGATTTATCAATCCTGAATCAATTTTATCAATAATCAATATTTTTCAACACTATCAATTTCTTGATCAAATCCTAATTTCGTCATTTTTTATTTTTCCTTGGATTAACCATTTTATCCTAAGCTTTTATTTACTTAAAAAGAATATTTCCTCCCCTTTTATTTAAATAAAAGCCCCACTTTTTCCTCTTATCCTAAGTTGCACAAATAAAGCATCATTCTTATTTTATAAAAAGAGAAAAAGTATTTTTTTTCTCATATGGACACTAAAGTCAACTCTTATTTTCTTATTGGAGGATATTTGTGCACAATGATCAAGCTTCCATTTTTCTCCATCATTGATTAAGTCTTTTGCCTCTTAATCTCAATGGTCCATTTCACCTCATTTCTTATAAAAGGAGAGCTCTCTCCTTCATTTGCATATCCATCTTTTTTATGCTAATGTTATGCTGCAAGTTTTCTAGATCACTTTGGAGCTATCTTTGAAGACACTCTACATCAAGCTTTGAAGACTTACTTTTCATTGTTGCATCTCATTTAGTTGCATATTTCTTTTGTTTAGTTTCATAATCATGGCATATTAGCTTAGTTTCCTTTTATGCAATAGATTAGTTCACATAGTTTAATTAGGGGAATTGTAATCCATTGCTATTTCCTTTCATAGTTGCATTGTACTTTCATTTTGATAGATTAATCTTGCATACTCATACTAGTTTCATTGGCATTTGCGTACATTTGATTCAATTTGAGGATATTGGCATTGTTGCCCTTGTCTTCATTGTGAATCTCTTATTGTGTGGTTGACTAGCAAGGTCACTAGTTTCATAGCTCTAGCTGAGAGCAAATCTATCAAGTTCCTTGCAACTCCATACATAGAGCTATGGATTAATTTTTGAGGCCTCATTCTTGAGTGTTCTTGATTGTAAGGATCCATAGAAGTGCACTACTTTTGTGTGTACACATAGACAACACACAAAGAAATAAAGTCAAGAAAGTCTCAGCAAGTCGAGTGTTTAAGTGCGTGTGTGTAGGTCATAGAGTCAAACTTTGAGTATTGCATCTACTAGTGAGAAATATCTTATCATTCTAGATAGCAGGTAAGATATCTGATAAGTGCTGAGAAACACTTGATGCTAGGGTAGTGTTGAAAAACACTATTTGGGTGGTGTTGAAAAACACCATTTGCAAGATGTCCTAAAGACCAACACATCCTAGAGACCACAGCTAACACAATTATGCCCTCTAGACAAAGACAAAGACCAATTCCAACCCAAGGCGATAAGGTTAAGGCATGATGGAGAGAGGCTAAGTGTCAAGGATGCATGCTAAGAAACAAAGGGTGCAAAGGCCTCAAGTAGCGCCTATTTTTAGATTTTCACCACTTTGAGATTTTTTTATTTTTTCAATTTTTTTATATTTTTGCTACCAAGGCGCCTATTTCTAAGTTTTCACCAAAGCACTTTTTTTTTTTTTTTTATAATTTTTTATAATTTTTTTTATTTTTTAATATTTTTTTCAAGATTTTTTATTCTTTTTAAGATTTTTTCAGCATCATATATGAATTTTTTTAAATTTTTTTTCAAGATCAATAAAAATATGTACAAAGGATGCCCCCAAACAGAACGGGCATCAAACTCCCAAGCAAGATCACATCGTGTAGTCCCAATTTCTAGCAAGGTGGAGGACAAGGGGGAATAGCAAGCTAGTGGAAGAGATGGAAGACAAGAGAATGAAGGAGAATGAAGGTAAAAAATCCTCAATGAAAAACTCCTTAAGAGTACCCAAGCTAGGGAAAAATGGTTGCCTAGACTTTGGGCCCCCATTCAAGTATAGATTTTGAATCTCTCAAATATAAATTTTCTTTCAAGTATGCACCTTAAAATGGTTTCCTAGACTTTGGACCCCCATTCAGCAATTTATCAAATCCCTGAATCAATATTTTTAAAAATCAACATTTTATCAATTATATAAATTTCCTTGATCAAATCATATTTTATCACTTATTCAGTTATTCTATGGGCTAACCATTTTATCCTAAAGTTTTTATTTATTTAAAAGGAATATTTCCTCCCCTTTTATTAAATAAAAAGCCCCCCCTTTTCCTCTTATCCTAAGTTGCACAAATAAAGCATTATTTCTATTTTATTAAAAGAAGAAAAGCACTTTTTGTCTCATATGGACACAAAAGTCAACTCTTATTTTTCTATTGGAGGATACTTGTGCACATGGATTTCTCCTCTTTGATGCTCCACCCTTGATTAAATCTTTTGCCTCTTAATCTCCATGGTCCATTCCTTCTCATTTCCTATAAAAGGAGAGCTCTCTTCCTCATTTTCATATCAATCTTTTATGCTAATGTTATGCTGTAGGTTTTCTAGGTCACTTTGGAGCTTTTGAAGATTTAGAGCATTCTTGGCTTTTGCATCTACATTTCATTCTTAGTTTCATTCATGCATAGTAGCTTCATGTTTATGCTTTCATAGTATAGATTTCCTTTCAAGCTTTAGAGTAACTCATCTAGCTTAACTAGGAGGCTCGGTAATACTTGTACTTTCCTTTTCATAGCATAGTTTGTACTTTCATTTCTATAGCTTAGCTTGCATCTCTCATTTCTAGCTTGCATATTCATCTTAATCTAGCTTGCATTTGCATTTCATAGTGATTCTTGGGGATATTGGCATTCTTGCCCTTGTCTTCATTTGAATATCTCATTGTGTGGTTGACTAGCAAGGTCATAAGCTTAATAGCTCTAGCTGAGAACAAATTTTAAATAATCTTGCAACTCCATGCATAAAGAGCTCTAGGTCGCTTTCTAAGGTATCCCATCTCTTCTTTTATAGGAAATGAGAAAGAATGGACCATGGAGATTAAGAGGAAAAAGATTTAATCAAGGGTGGAGCATCAAAGAGGAGCAATCCATGTGCACAAATATCCTCCAATGAAAAAATAAGAGTTGACTTTTGTGTCCATATGAGACAAAAAGTGTTTTTTTCCCTTTTTATAAAATAAGAATAATACTTTATTTGTGCAACTTAGGATAAGAGGAAAAGTGGGGGCTTTTTATTTAATAAAAGGGGAGGAAATATTTCTTTTAAATAAATAAAGACTTTAGGATAAAATGGTTAGCCCATAGAATAATCGAATAAGTGATCAAATAGGATTTGATCAAGGAAATTGATATAATTGATAAAATGTTGATTTTTGAAAATATTGATTCAGGGATTTGATAAATTGATGAATGGGGGCCCAAAGTCTAGGTGACCATTTTAGGGTGCATACACTAGTAGCTGCGAGTATGATGTTCTCAGATTGAAATCGAGATTAGTGACAATGCAACACCTAAATGAAGGATTTGAATGCAAAAGAATGAAAAACTGTATGAATGCAGATTAATCTATATTT
The DNA here is from genome assembly GCA_027943335.1 of Chamaecyparis obtusa. NCBI lineage: Eukaryota > Viridiplantae > Streptophyta > Pinopsida > Cupressales > Cupressaceae > Chamaecyparis > Chamaecyparis obtusa. The sequence goes on from BSBK01009117.1 coordinate 403,774, forward strand.
TTAGATTTTGTATGCAATAAGATGAAAACTGTATGAATCTAATCTAGAATGAAAATGAGATGATATGCAGATTTAATCTAACAATGATACGAATTAATGAATGCTATGACCAACAATGAAAAATCTCACAAATCATCTGTCACAAGTGCTTAATCCTTCAATCACCAATTCGCCAGAGTAATTATGCAAATTCGAGAGATGTGTCATTATGAAGAGTTGAGCCTTATTTTTATAGAAATTTAGGGCTTGAGAATGCATGGAGAAAAGCCATAAATCACTCTTGATAAACTCAGGTTGATTTTTGAGTTAACAAGAAATCGGAATTAATTAATTTATAAAACCATGCAAAATCATGCAAAAACAACTTTTAACTCAAAATAGAGTTTAGTTCAATTTTCAACCCACAATTGAATGTTGAGTTTAAATTTAAAATTGGTAGTTGACTGTTTTTCTGATTGTGCATGATTTAATTATAAATTAATTTAAAAATAAAGTGATTTATTCTCAACTTAACTAATTTTTGAATTAAAACAATTGATTTATGGGTTAATCAATTATTAAATCAAACTTTTATTCAAAATTATATTATTAAATATTGACAACTGACCTTAATTAATTAAATAAGAATTTAATCAATTATTCATAGGAGATTTTGATTTATTGTCAAAATTAAATAATACAATTCAGGAATAAATAGAATTAAATTTAATAAATAATTAAGTGGCAGAATTAAACTTAATTAATTAAATATTCAAAATATTCAATTAATCAAATTTTAGGATAAATAAGATTTATCGCCAAATAATTATTAAATCAAAGATAATTAGGATAAATAGGGAATATTCAAGGAATACTCCTCTAATGCAGAATTAGGATAAAATCAATTAAGTTTCAATGTTTAGATGTGCAGATGTGCCTTTGATTAGAAATTTTGTATCGATTTCATTCGATTTGAAGATGTAAGAGATTAATGAACTTATAGCCCATTTTTGGGGTATTACATTTTGCCCCTCTTTGAATCACTATGCGAAGTGGAGTGGTTCAAAGATTAGTCTATGTTTGATGTATGAAACTAATTTGAAAGATGAACTAATTTTGAGATAGAAATTGATTGAAAGATTGGAAAAAGCTGATTCAGGTCCTGGTTGATCAAGAATTGTGATGATGTTAACTATAGCAACAATGAACCGATGATTATGAAAAAGTATCAAAACACCTGATTCTGAACCTTATGACTACGAAGAAGTGAGTGACGTAATTCCAGACCTGATTGTCCAAAGGAATCGAAATGATATCACATCTGAACCCTTCAGTTATGAAGAACCAAGGAAATAACACCAATGAATTGATGGTTACAAAAAGATGATATAGTTTACAAGATTGATTAGGATACCAGATTGATATGGATCTCAATGAATCTGATATGCCCCAAGCGATGTGCCCCTAGCGTCGAGGACTTTTAGATGAATCGGAAACTAGACGTGGTTGTTGTCTTGATTACTGAGAGAAGATTTAATTGAGTTATAGACTTGAATGATGTGCAATACCATGTCCCTTTCGGGATGAAAATTGAAATATGACAAGAAAAGTCAGCATTAAATGGTTTAGAAGCATGTTAATTGAGTTGAGAATTGGTTGTACACGTTCGAAAATGCATTTTGCATCATTTGAAGGTCCTAAAGACCAAGTTTGACTAGGTTTGACCATGAGTTGACCATGGGTGACCAAGTTGAAATTTTGATAATTTGAGTAATATAATCAGTTAAGTTGAATTCTAGATTTTTGTGATGTGTAGAATGTCGATTATGCAAGCAGTCGGTCGTCCTAGGTGTGAAAATTTTAAATCACAATTTTGACAAAGTAAACCATCTCAGATTTCAATTTTGATTCCGAAATGGGTTCAGAACATCAAAATTAGCTAGGGGTGCCTGCTTGGTGATCTGTTAAGAGACCTTCATTTGAGATTCAACTCTTGCGTTAAGTTTAGCGTTTTTGTTTTTGAAGAATCGTTTAAGTGTTCAAGCAATTTGTGAGACCATGCAAACATGCAAAATGTAAAGTGACATGCAAAATGAAATGCAAACCTAAGACCTAGGACCTAGTCACTGATCATGTGTCGATTCATTCTCATCATTGAACCTTTTAGGTAACCGGATAAATCAATACAATGTCCACTAGTTATGAAACCATAGACATATGAATATCAATTTGTATGCTCAAAAGTCAATACAATGCCCACTGGTTAGACAACCATGGACATATGAATATTGATTTTATCTTCGGAATGTCAGATTAGATATAAGCACCAAGGCACAAATGCCAGGATGACCTGAATATCATGTCCATTTTGATATAGCAATTTGTATAAGCATCAAAACATAGACGTCGTGATGACTTGAATACGCCTTGTGGTGACATATTTATTAAATGTAATTATAAATTCATTAGCATTGGGGTCATTACATATTTTTTGTGAAGCCAACACATGTATGTTTAGATACCAATATAAATAAAGGGGAACCTTATTGTATTTGAGTGTGATGGAATGTGGTGTAGTGGTAAAAAGTATAGTGCAGACATGTGGCAGTGATGTATGTGAGTAGTGATATCTGAGGTGGAAAATTGAAGATCTAGTCGGCACTTACATACTGATAACAGTTGGAGATCTACTAGTAATTGTGATGGTAGAGATAAATTGTTTTAATATTCATGCATATTCACATGCAATTCAATCATTTCATGTTTTTTGTTATATATACATTGCTATTTCAATTGTATAAGGGCAGTTAGCCCAAATAGAAATGATCCTACCTATAGTGAGCATAACTAGTAGTGAGCCTTTGTACAAATCACCTTAACCGGTTTCATCCTAATAGGTCTTTTCATTTCATGAGAATTAGCTTCTCCGTTATTTATCCTAGTTTGGGATTTCTATGTAAATCTTGGTGTTCTCTATGTCTATATTTCTATGTTTATGTAAATGTTTACATTTTATGTGGATGTTTAATGTTCTTAATTGATAAATCAGAAGTTTTAATTATTGTCATTTAATAGTTTACCAAAAAAGAAAAAAAATTATAAAGTGTGTGGGAATAACTAATAGTTTACCAAAAGAGAAAAAAAATAATCAAATCATGTGCCTTCAAGTCATTTAGCAGGTGCTCTGCAATTAATGAGAGAAGTGTCCAATGAAACGCTAGAGTACGCATTCCTCGGACATGCAATCCAATTCATTGACCAATGATGAAGCTTTAAAAGGAAAGAACTTTTATTTTGCCTTAAAAATATTCATTCAAAAAAGGCAATTTCATCACTATGAGCAGTAATTCTTCATCTAAGCAAATGTGTATGAAATGACAACATTATTTTTCTACCCCGGGAAGCCCAATAAGAATGGCTCGGGAAACTGTCTTGTGAAGCGGTCGGTTTCATGCGATCCTAGAGCAAGAGTAGAAAAAGGAGGACACGGCTGTGAAGTTTCTACAAAATGAAAGGTCAGTGAAGGGAAATTTGTGAGCAAAGGACACGGTCATGTCAAGGATGATGTTGGTGACTTTAAATTCGTTGAACATATGCAAAATTTCATCGATTAGGTGAAGAATTGCTTGGTTGAAGATAGAAAAAGTAGAGTGGCTAATGGTAGAGTGGGTGGTCTTCAGTGGAAGTTTCTTTTTCTCAATTTGTATTCTTGAAAGAGGGGTCACAAGTTCAAATGTTATTGGGAGTAGGGTATGTATGCCTCATTTGTAGTACAGTAAGGTACCTTCCACAAGGAGTATGGGATAGTCTCATAAAATGACCTTTCCTTTTCCTTTTCATTTCAAGAAGGAATTCAAGTGATTGTAAGGCAATGATTTTGTTATCAAAATTCAATTGTATAATTTTAAGGTTAATTTATCGACCTATGTTTTATGAATAGTAGTTTATGACAACCTATCTTTCATGAGAATGAATGGAACACTTAGCATTCATTGTATCTAGTTGATGCTCACATATGTGAAGTATTGGTATTTCGAATTGAGACATTGACTGTTGAGTTTGATCTAAAAACTACATATTTGAATCCTCATAGCAATATTAAAATTTAACTTGATGTAGAAAATATCTTGTACTTATGATTATATAATTATTGTAATGTTGCACAACTCTTTAGATTATGAAGAAATATAAGCTTTATTACAGCCTTAATGAAAATAATTTGATTATATTTATTTATATATTTTTTTATTGAAAATGTTGTATACATACTTTTTAGCTTGTCATCAAAATATTTTTATTTCCTAAAATATTTTGTCAATTCCAATAGACAATTCTAATAAAAGCACTTTGAAGGATTATTTTAGATTAGAGTTCAACTAATTTAGATATTATTTCTTAGAAACAAATTAATTATAATGGGATAAGGTATTTAGGTTTCAAAATAATGATGAAGAACAAAATTGGTGAAGTGTAGATACATTCGTTAATACTAAAAAATGATAATTTTAATATGTTAATGATTTTAGAATTAAAATAGATCTAATATTTTTTGTGACCTTGAGGTTGATTTTGACTTACATGTATTTAGTGTCAAATGTGTGGAACTAATTTTGTAGACATCAAATTTCTACCAATTGATTCATTGTGATAAACAATATCTATTTTTTTGTAAAAAATTTGATAGAATTCTAAGGTTTTGTATTTTATTTTATGTTATAAACTTCAATTTATGATGCAATAAAAATAAAGAACTTAGATAGGTAATAAGTACAAACCAAATTGCTAATTTAGAACCTAAACCCTCTATTAATATAAAAGGAAAGCATTTATGAAGGATACTATTTTAATGCCAACATCAAATGGGAATAAAAAAGGGGTTCCTAAAATGATCAAAATTATAATTTCTCCATAACTTACAAATTCCTAGGAGAGAGTAGAAGTTTTGAATCTCAAAGAAGAGAAGCTAGGGATGATGCTTTAAATGGGAGAATGGAGGCTTCAAGTGATGTAGTCAAAATCAAGAGACCCATCTCTTTGAAATACTTATTTGAGAACAAAAGTGAAGCCCAAACAAAGGAATCCCCCATTCTCATTGATATTATAGATGAGTCCATACTATCTATTTTGTTATAGATTAGTTATCAAGAAATGGTTTGAATATCATTGATGGAGTTTCTAACCAAGTGAATGATGGATCTTGACTCATACAGAACTAAGAAAAGATTATGAAGGTGGATATTAGATGAAGATTAACACCCTTTGGAAAGTGTAGGAGATGATAGGAAATTACCATGAAGCCACTCTTCAAGATCACAAAAGGAGACAACCAACCACTAGATGAAAACAAATGAGATGCAAGAAGAAATGATTGCTTAAGTTTGATTTATATTTTACATAGTGTATAAAGGCCTACTTGTGAAGGCAAGGTGGGAGTGAGAAACTACTAGAATGGGAAAAACCAAAAAAATACCTAAATAATAATTTTCCTAAGTAAACTTAAGCAAGAGTAAATTAGGAAAATCTTATTTACTCCAACACCTCACCTTAAGTACAACATAGCGAGAAGAATTATTATGCAAGATGAGAAAGATACAATATTTTTATTAGCTACAAAACCCTTTTAGGGATGCACATATATGTAATGCAAATACAAATAAATCTCACAAGTGGAGAAAAAGAGAAAATGCATGGGAGAAAACTCCACTCCAAAAGAGAAAAGAAAGAAACAAATTGATGCATGGAAGACTCAATCATACCCAACAAAGACTACATACATCATGTTTATGTAACCATGTATCCCCCCATAGGGAAAAAAAAGGAGACAAGATGTCCCACATAATAAAGAAGTTCCAAGGTTGATGAAGATTGCTTGTAAATAAAAACTAGTCCAATGATTACAAGAAACACATCTTCCCTTAGGAAGAAAAAAATCCATCAGATGATGAAGAAGACACTCCATTTTCAACTGAAAGGAGGAAGTCCGTGTCTCTAAATTGGAATCTCAAAAAAACTAATTTAAAACAAGGTCAAGAAATGATCGCATAACCATGATCAAAACTAGCAAAGAAATGTGAGAAATCAAGTGAAAATGGGAACTCGTCAATATCAATCTCTGAAGACAAATGTGATGTGACAATATCTGTGCTAAAAATATCATCAAAGAGTAGAGAAGTCTCCTCAAGTATGTCTCCCAAATATAAAGAAAAATATGAAGCCAAGTTGGCTCAGGTGAAGTCCTAGAATTCATGTTGAGTGTACATTTTAATGTGACTAAAAATAGGGGAATCTAGATTAGATTAAAAAACCTATCAAGTGGTATTGAATTACTCCTAACACTAAATGGTGGAGTTAGGGGAATATAACCTTGGATCCTTATAAATGAAATCAAAGGTATATGTACCTTGTGTAGATGATTAGCCATTCAAATTTCAATTAGATCACCATTCTCTCAATGAATGTAAATTACCTCTAAGGTGCAAACTCCAATGTATTTCCCTTCATTGTAAGGTGATAAACTGAAAGTAGATTGTGTGCGATCTCAGGAACATAGAAGACATTAGTCATTATTCCAACACCCAAATCAATATCACCTACTAAACAACATTCACAAGCTAATTTCTTGTTGTCAAGAGACAATTATATGGTGGGTCACAAAGGGAACTTGGAACCATGGAGTCAAGTGAATTGGAAATTTATTTTGATGCTCATGAATCAAGGATCCAATCAATATTCATAGGTGCATGATTTATATTTTAGGAATGACCCTTTCCCTTATAACTAGGATAAATGTCTTTATGTAGCTTGTTCTCATGTTTTGTAGAATAAGTAGATGAGGGAAATAAAATATTATGATGATTGAGTAATATTATGATTGATTGTACAATTGTGGGTTACACTTTTTTAGACATGTTGATTGTTGTTGAAATAAAACATTTTTAATAAAATATGATCATTTAAGACTTGAGAGGTTCCATTTGAAGGAATTAATTACAAATAGTTAGCTCAAAGCATCTTAGATAAAAAAAAACATTGATATAACATCTATACTCATTCATACCTACAATGAAGTCTCCTTCGTACCTATTAAAATGCTGACAAAAAATCACTTCAACTTTATCTTTTGGAAGATCAAATGAATCCATTTGACAAACCTATATAATAATTAAGGTACTACTGAGAAAAATATTTCTAATGATTATAATGTTAATATATATTAAGTTTATTATGACTTTGGATTTTTAGATTTACTAAACATAGATATTTCACTGTCTGTCTACCTGTATGTTTGATGCTTATGGAAAAATAGTAAATGAGAAAATTTTTTTATAAAAAATACCTATGTCCTAGGTATTGAAGTTCTCTTTCTATCCAAAAAAAATAAAAATGAAATTGGACAAATACACGACAAGTTATAAGCTATGTAGTCAAGGTATGTCAAAATTACAGTTTAGTCAACTTCAAATGTTAATAAAATATGTAATAGTAATGATAATGTCATAAATCTAATTGAATGTCCTCCATATGGATGTTACAAAACTAAATTCAAAAGAAGCACATTGATATATATTTTAGAAAAAAAGTGGTGCTCTATGAAAACAATGTAACTCTTTGAAAATGATGTTTTTCAGAAACATACCAGTTTTCATGGGAGAAAGAAAAAACCATTCAAATAAATTCAAAAATTTTTAAAAAATATATATTTAGAATATAGAAAAAAAATCTTAAAAGACTCTAATTTACTTCATCTTTTGGTTTCAAATGGTTTAATGACAATATGCATCTGAATCTAAAAGTTTTTTTCAAAATGTAGAGTTCAGTGTCCATTCAGGCAAAAAAGTGTAACCCACTATTGTGGGTTCACTCTTAACTTATGGATTTATTTTTGTAATGGGTAAGGTCACCAAGATGGGAGACCCAAAAGGGGTCTTAAGATGCCAATATTTTCTAAAATCAACAAACTCTAAACTTTGACGAGAAAAGAAAGATAGTTACTCTCAAAATTTGAAGATGGAATAAGAACAAGATTGGAAGTGCTTCAAATATAGTTTCTAAACTACTAATTGTTTTGAAAATGGTGGAGATTAGGTGTCTCAAAAAGAGGGAGCACACAAAGTGGTCCCATTTTTTCAAAAAAAAACTTAACATAGAACATCTGATGTACTCCCCCTAAAATGTCATTTTAAAAAAAATAATTAAAATCTCTTCAGTGAGAAATTAGCTAACACCATCTAGTTTATCCCAATTTTTTTTCATAATATTTTGATGAATATATGATTTTTAACTGATTTTCACAATAGAGAGATTCTAAAAAAGTGACATTTGAGCACCCCCCCCCCCCCGCCACCCCAAATTTTGCAAAACTAATCAAAAATCAAAATTATTTTTTTTCTAGGTGTGTAGAATAGAGTTTAGTTTCTAAAAATGTTATTTATCTCAAAATTCAATGAACGAGCCAAAATTTATGTCTAAAACACCACACATTGGTTTTTGACAAAAAATACACACTTACAAAAGAAATTAGAGCTGAAAAGCTTTAAAACATAATAAAATTTTAAAAACAATTGTAGGTGAATAGAGGTAAAATGGAATCACCTAATTGACTGTATGTATGGGGGAAATATGAGATCCACTTCTAAATCCAAATTCCCAAAGGAGAGATCCAAATTGATCAACCAAAAGGTTAATGCACAATTGAATCAATCTACGGAGAACATGAAAGAGGAAGAAAACCTTATATTTCCCTATAACGCAATTGTACTTGAAATCTAAAATAATTTAAATGCAAACACTAACCTCAAAATAGGGAAAATCTGAAAAATGCCAATTTCTAATGCCTATGTGTAGTTTCGGGCAATTCTGTAACCTATTTCGGACTGGAAACGCCGAGAGAAAGAAAACCCAAAAAAAAATTACCTTTCTGACAGCAGGTAGTCTTTGACCCTCATAAAAGGTCAAAGGCTACATTATTATTCTGAATGTCAACTTTGACTTTGTTCGCAGATCTCGGAAGTTCACCGAAAAGGGTATCCAAATCCAATCTCAAATTTGAAGTTCTACACCTGCACGTGCAAGAAAAAGGGGGTTTTGTTGTTTGTATGGGGGGTTTGCCTTGGTCAAACCCCAATTTAGGAATTAACCTTGAAATTGAATTGAATTGTAATGTGCATAAACAAAGCAAATGAAACAATTCACCTTGCTTATGTTGAAGTCCTTGTAGAGGATTCAAATCCTCAAATCCACAAGTAGGGATGCTCCAATGGATGTAGAATGAATGTAGGATGTCTCAAATCAATGGCATTTGATCTTCAACACCAATCTTAATAGATTTTTGCATATGAGGAGGCTTGGATGAATGTAGAAGGATGGATCTTCAAGGGGGCTCCAAAGAGATTGAATCCTTTAATGGATAACAATGGATCTCCTTGATGGATGAATGCTTGAACACTTGAATGATTGAAGGCTTGCTTGAATTATTGAATTCACTTGCTTGCACTTGAGAGCTTGCTCATGAAATTGTGGATGTTCTCACAAAACTTGATGATCAAAATGAGAGAGGAAGGCCTTCTTTTATAGTGAACTAGGGCACAAACCTCTAGAGAAGGCCGACATTGGGGAATTAAATCCCAATTAACCTTAACCCTTAGAAATGGACCCATATTAAATTTAATTTAAGGATTTACCATTCCAAAACCCGAAATGGCTGACCTGGAGGTGGGAAAAAAATCTTTCTGAAACCCGATACCAAGAAATTAGAAAAACTTGAAATTTGAATTGGGGGTCAAGGACAAGGTCGACTCCGCCCTAGGTCAGAGTCAAGGTCAACCCTAACCTAGGTCAGAGTTGAGGTCGACTTTGACCTTGAGGTCAAAAACCTCAAGACCCCAGCCTAGAATGCCAGGAAATGCAGATAGGAAGTGGAAAATAGGTGCAGAGGGAAGAAGAGCAGGGGGAAAAGCCAAATACATGTAAAAACCTAATCAAGGTGCTTAACATGACCCTAGACCACTTACTTGGAGGGCTAAATGCTCTGATCATGGAAGTGCTTCCATTTTAAGATGATACATTAAGCCCCCACTTTAGCAAGAGTATGGACTCGATGCAAACTCTTGGTGAAGGAGATCAAAATGAAAAGATAATCTTATTGTAATCCAAGGGAAAAAGAGAAACCTTAAGCCCCCAGGGAATCAAGTCTTCGTTGACTTCCATATCACAATAAGAGAGACATCTCTAGAGAGAGAAAGGAAGAGTGTGATTATCTCACCCAATGAGAACTCATGTCCCATTGTGAGCCACACAAGGAAATGATGCAACTGGACAGATGGAATTGAACCACCTAGTGAATGTGGCTACTCACTAGTCAACCCATCAAGGATTTAGCCTTAGGAATATTCTATTCCATAAGAATAAAACCAAAAAACAAAAGAGATCTAGTCTAAAGGACACCTCCGACCTTAAGGGATCAAAAATATATGTATATTTGAAACTAGAGGGATCAAGAGATCCTAAAGTATAAATCCATGCTTTAAGGATTAGTTACTAATCCAAAAAGGGAGAAAAGGTATCTTTAAAAATATGTGCGTATCAAAAAAATTTTTGTGTGCAACAGGTGAGCAGAGTGTATGCCCCCACGTTAAAGTCATTGCTAACACTTTAATAGGAGCAATGGCTTTAATAGAAACATAAACAACTCCACTGATTACATTTCCACATCGAGATGCCCCCAGATGAAGACAAATCAAGGGAAATATCACATAAACATACAGAGAACACAAAAGGGATCTACCTACCGTGGCGTCAGTATGATCATAAGATAATATATGTATGATATTATTGAAAATGAATTGACATCATTCCCCAAAGAAAGTAGAACTACGATCATAAAGGAGGAAAGATCACATAAGATCGATTCCTTTATCACCTTGTACCAACTGAGTAACAAGGATCGTATAAAAGAATCTAACAACATTTAGCAAACACATTATGGGAGAAGCACAGTACAACAGGAAAACACACAACAAAGCTACCATAAAGGACTGTGTGATGAGGATTATCACCTTCATGAAATTAAGATCTAATTAACAATAATTCTAAAGTAAATACAATTCAAATCTAATTTAAAAATGAAACTAAGATCTATAGCATCTCATGGCTCTCTAGAAAGAGGTGGTAAGTGAAGCTCTCAGCTCAAATCTCCACTAGTGACACTTCTAAAATGAGAATGTATGCTGCTATGCTTTTACAATGCTTCTATGATGATGATTTTAGCTCAAATTGACAAAGTATAATGCTAATTACTCTAAATGCTCTTAATTGCTCTTAGAATGCTCTTCAAATGCCTATAGTAACAATGCTTTGAAAATGAATTTCTAAGATATCAATTGCTCTCAAAATGCTTCATATTTATAGTAAATTTCCAAGGGTAGGGGGTGGAGTGAAGTAATCATGATTTACCTTAGGTTGAGTCAAATACTTTTCTTTATTCATAAATGGGGGGACAATTTAAAGGTTTATCTCAAACCTTTGGACAAAAGGACAAGATTGAGTGGTTGAGATTGAAACTTTTAAGTGAGTGATTAAGATTCATCCTTTTTGAGTGATTTGTGTCTTTTTGTCCTCAATTTTCATTGGTTGCTCAACTTTGTTGAAAGAAATTAGGAATTATTAAATTCAATTAATTAATTAAATTTAGCCATGTAAGGGTAATGGGTTCATTTTGATTTTTGATTTAAACAACTATACAATTAATTGATTAAAATCAATTATGTAGTGTTTTTCACCCCTTTAAGCTTTGATTTAATTATTTAACTTCATTATTTGATTTTTCCTTTTCTTTTATTGATTTTTGTCCAACTTTATTTAATTATGTCTCTTTTAATTGATTTGATCCATTTTTGATTGAATTAATGCATTTTGATGGTTTTGAGCCATTTATTGATTTTTGCAATTTAAAAGCACTTTGTCCAATTTTTATGTGCCTACAAATGCCCTTCTTTGAATTGATGTGTGAAGAATATTCATTCAAAGGTTCTTTTGAGTCATGATTGCTTTTAGGTCCTGATTGCTGATTCATTGATTCACTGATTCCTGCCTCTGATACTGATTGATTGCTACCTTTGATACAATAAAATTTGATCGATGCCTCTAATATGATATGATATGATTGTTGCCTCTAATATGATATGATAAACTGATATGCTTCTAATAACGATTCCAAAAATTTTGATGCCCCACTGATTCCAATGATATTTGATTTGATACTTTGATGCCCCCTCAGAAATAAAACATATTGATTTCTTGATTTGAAAAATTTGATGATGTTTGATTTATTCAATTGATTGGATCCAATATGTTTTCATTTCTGAAAATCTTGATGATATGCGATGATTTAAGAATATGCCCTGATTCGATTGATGGGTTAATATAGGTCAAAGCCATGATTAATAAAATGTTGTTGATGTTTCAGGATGATTGATTGAACGTCCAAGATAGCTAGGTCTGTTATAGTTAAGCAAACAAGTGATTAGGATATCAAGATAATAGTACCAATGAATGTGATTTGTCAATCTGATAGGATAGTAAAGCTGATATGGGATAACTGATAGGTAGGTCACTGATATGGGATAACTAATAGGTAGGTTTTGATTGTTTTACTTCTTGATTCTGATAGGATTGATTGACTTAAAATGATTCACTTGATAGAGAATACTGATATGATTCCTTTGATTTGCAAAATAGGCACATTTCCATAGGCTTTACATACGGTCCCTAGCTTCTTGTATATTAGATTTATGGATCTTCCTTGTTGTTGATTTTGTATCATGTTGATGTTTTAATGATCAGGACTTGATGTATCATTTTGTCGTTGATATTGATATTGTATCTTGATATACTGATTTGCTAGATCTTTGATGTTATGAACATTGATGATATGGACTTTTCCTTGATCCCCCCTTTTTGATTGATCAAGATTGATAACTGAACCCTTTTTCCCTTGGAAAAATAACTACAAACCAATGCACTTAATCTAACATGAAAATGCAATGCAATGCAACTAAGTGTCACTAGCTTTTAGCAAAGAAATTCCATGGAGATAATTTTTCATCATTGAGCATTGTGGGATCAGAAAGCAAGTACAACCATCATTGACTACATCATCATGATATGAATACCACTTTATTCCACTTTTTGGTAACACCTTTTTGGAAACTAGTACAACCCTCACTAATTGAATAACCAACTATGGGAGTATGAATACCGGTTTCAATAGATTCAATATTGCAAACAAACAAAGGTTAACCCTCCACCCTATATGAAAGTCCCCGATGATTCTTTGATGACCATGTCATTAGATGAATTCACATAAGTTAGCCAATTTTCCTCGAGACAGTCACTCAAAGGCAAAAAAAAAATATCATGTCTCCATGATTGCCAATCTAGTCGAAACATCATCGATCAGCTAAAAAGATGTGATAAAAGTCAATTCTATAAAAATTATCAAAAGAAAGCTTCAAGTTTTTTGCAATGTATCAAGAGTTTCAAAAAGTATTTCCAAGCATTCTGATCTTTTAAGTGTTGTCAATGTTTAATCCTGAATAATAAAGTCAATGAAGGTTCAAGGATCAAGTTGTAGGATCAAAATACTTGGTTGCGAACAATGATATCCATCAAAGGTTCAATAAATTCTCTATCTTCTAAAGCTCTAATAAATATCTCTTTGACATGATTTATTGTAGCACTCTTGAATCTATTTGTAGCTTAATGCATTGCTTCATGCAAATTGATTCATGTTTATTGAAATCTGCTGATTAAGATCAAATGCCCCTAGTTGGATAGGAAAGATGTTGGACTTGGGAAAACTTTTAAAATATTGCAAAAGCTTGATTTCATGCAAGTTGCAACTCAAAGCACTTTATGCAAGAAATTACCAAATGTCAAACAAGATCACATTGGTTTGCCTCCAATGTCTAGCAAGATATAGGACATGAATGATGGATTAGAGATGGAAAGGCCATGATGGATGAAGCATGCAAATGTGACCCATAGGACCATCTCCTCAAGATTACCCAAGCTAAGGAAAAATGATATAGCAATGTGAAGCATGTTTTTGGATAAGCCATGGAAGCCAATGATGCAGTGCTAGATAGCCTATAGGATAATGATATGCTATCATGGAAATGAGGGATCTAAAAGAAGTGGACATGTCAAGAAGTTCTTGATAACAATTTTTGTACTTTAAGTTCTTCATTTTGATCAAGACCAAGGGGTCAATTTGGGTAAGATGTGGATAAGATAACACAATTAGGATAAAGGGGTGATGGAGGTTATGAAGGGATGTTTTGGGACTATGGAAAGACTATCAAGGAATAATGAAGGTGAATTTGGAATAAGCAAGATCATGATAAGATAACATGGATGCAACAAGTACATAAGCTTATGGAAAGGATAACAGATGTCAAGATACTTAATGCTCATGGATGTGTTCAACCTTGTCAAGATGAAGGTGAGAGAGGAAACTTGGATGAAACTTGCCCCCAAGTGTGGAGTGCAAGAAAGAGGAATTATGCATGATGCCTATTTACCAGGTTTTCATCATGGTATTTGTTTCTCTTTACTTTTGCTACCCAGGTGCCTATTGCTATGTTTTCACCAAGGCACTTTTTTTTCCTTTTTTTTTCTCTTTTTTTTTCTTTTTTAGTAATTTTCAATATTTTCCCAACATCAGAGTCTTTGAACAATGCTCCTATGAAAGATATGCTATAATAAACCATAGGTATGACTAGGATGCTCAAAGATATTGATAAGAGGGATGGAAGTATGGAAAGTATGCATTGGAAAATGAATGTCAGGATAAGAAGAAGGTATGTTGTATATGAAAATGTTGGCAAGATCAACTTTGACACACTCCTTGAAAAGTGGTGGAATGATGGAGGAACAATAGATGATGGAGGTAAGGATCTTTTTGAGGTAGTGGATTTTGAGGTGTAGGAACCCAAATCAGACTTGGAAAGTGGAAGATGATAGGAAGGAGATGAAATGGAAGCCTTTGGAAGCTTGAATGTCAATTTTGATTTTTCTTTCGTGTGCCAGTCTTTCAAAAGTGACTTGGGAATCCACATAGTCTTTGATTTTTCTTTCTTTTGTGATTCTTTTGAATGCATTTATTCAACGAGGGATTTAGGAACCCACATTTTATTTTTTTATTTTTTCTTCGTGGACCTTTGTGGCCTTTTGGATATTTCATTTATCTTTTCATTCACATGTTGATTAGATGGGACATTGTGATTTTTATACACATGGATTCTTAGATTTATGATTTTTATGTTGCACATCAACATTGCTTCCAAAAGACTTAGGAATTATGGATGAATAGGAGTAATATGGAGGGTTCATATGGATTGGTGTTTGGACATTCTTCAAGTATTTGTGCCTTTTTTGATCTTGATACATGGTAGGGTAAGTGAATGGAGAGCTAGGGATGATAGGAATCGAGGATGGAGGAATATATGGACCTAATATGGATGAAAGGGATGAAGACTTTTGTTTTGGGACATAGGAACCCAAAAAGGATTTGGAGGATAATGAAGGCATATGGTTGCGTTTGAATGGAGGGATATAAGGTGTGAAAGGGATATCAATATCTTTGGAAGGAGCTGCATTACCACGGTTTGCATCTTTAATATTTATCTTTATACCAATAGGCTCATGAATAGCTTTGATAGGACTACATTTGATAGGATTAGCTGAAGCTTGAAGGGATTTATTATCATGCAAAGGATTTGGAAGAATGATGGTTTCTTGTGGTGAACATGGAGGAATATGACAAGGAAATGATAGGATACTTTAATCTTGACAAGGATCTTCAAATGGTATAGAGAGGGTATTTTGCTCTTGATTTTCAATATGCTCATTGGAAATTGTGGAAGGGATATCTTGATCTTGCTTGGGAAGTGGAGAGAATATGGAACTTGGAAGGGTACTTTGCTCTTGAATGGAAGGATATCATCTTGGAAGCCATGGAAGGATGCAAGGGGATCATCACAAGGTTCTATGGATATGGGACCTTCATCAAATATGGGAGGGGATTGTATATGATCTTGATCAATATTTGTTTCTTTTCTCTTTGTATTATCCTCTTGACATGGAGCCACTTCTAAGAACAAGGTAGATGTTTGGATATGTGTGGGGGGTGTTTGGAAGAATAATGTGGGATCCTTTTGAAGGGGTATAGTAGGCATTGAAGCACATGGAGCTTTGGGGTCCAAGATCTTTGAAGCATGAAAACAATCTGCAGCAAGATGTAAATTAGCTTGGGTTTCTTTTAGAGGTAGCCCTTGAGGGTAGACATAGTCAACGTGAAAAGTGTCATCATTAGGCTCATTCTTTGATGGAGGAATTTTGGATATTTGTAGAGCTTTGGGAGATGAATAAAAGATGAAAGGAGTACCAGCTATGGGAGAAACCTTGCTAGGTAGAGGTTTGTGCATTGGATGAAGGATGAAAGGCTTACCAACTATGGGAGAAACCTTGCTAGGTAGAGGTTTGTGCATTAGATCTTGCTTGAGAAGGGTACCTTTCTCTTAATACTCTTTATTACCTTGATCACAAATAGGTTGATCATGAAATTTCCCTTGATCAAGGATGGGTTTGTTTCTCTTAAACACTTCTTTTTGTGATGAAGATGAAGATACAGATGGACCATCATCATAAAGGAAAGAACACCTTAACCTTAACGATGACTTTTTAGATGATGTATCTTTTTTTTTTCCTCATTTTCCCACAAGGTTGATGTGTCAAAATCATGGGGAAGCTTAGCTTCTGATTGAGCTAACTTCATGAAGTATGCCTCTTTATTCCTCTCCAAAACTAATTTCATTGTTTCCATAAATACAGGATCTTGGATTGCTTCTGAAACCTTATCTTCAGACACTTCATCATTTTGATTCCAATGGAGATCTTGATCTTGATTTTGATAATTATGCTCCATACTAGAATTGATTCATTTCTCAAATAGTTCGATCATTATAAATCTTTTTCAGGAATATGATCTATTTGTTGCACTGATAAGGAGTATCTTCAAAAAGGGTATCCAAAAATGATGCCAAAATCTTTCCAAACCTTCAGAAGATGTTGACTATTTTCCCTTCTTTGTTCTTGGGTGTCACTTGCTAGAGTGTAGGCGTGACTAAAAAGTTTCTATGCATCAACTGGAATTTAGTTAGGTAGCACACTATAGGATGCAGGTGACACTTTACCAATGATAGGTGTTTTCCAGTTTTAACAAGCATGATTCAATAGGTGATAGGTGTGACTTCTCTATTGATACATGTTTTCATATAAGTCACAAGCATGACTGAGTCTTTGATAAGAGGGATTGTTTTGTGCACAGGTGGTACTTCTCTAACCAGGTTGTAAGATTTTGAATTTTTTTAAACGTTTAAGATCAAGTCTTTTGAAAATTTCTTGTTTGAAAATAGAAAACAATCACAACACACACATCAATTTTTCATCGTGTCCCTAAAACACTCTAGTGTGTAAATTTTCAATTGTTTCCACAAGTATAACACAAGAAAGAATACCAAGCTGCCTACCTAAAGTCAAATTTGGCTTTTATCATTTAGGCTCTATAAGGTGGTCTTGCTACTTTAACAAGGATTTATTTTGGAATCTGTTCAAAATGGATCTTAAATATTCATCCCCCAAGTATGTTAAGGGGCTTCCCAGACACACCAAGGTACGATTTTGCGCAATCTGTGAAGAGTACTAGAGGAAATTCAAAAAATTTAAGATCTGTTTGTCACACACCCAATTAAGGATGCATGTGTTTCATTTTATAGTGGGTCAGATTCTCGCGGTAAAATAAAGTGTATCCCACTTTGGGTTGTCACTCTCACTGGCCTCGTTAAGGCACAACTTAGGAGGTGAGCCCACTAAATCTCTATTTTAACTAGCATGTTCATATAAAGCAAGGAAAATGGAATTAAGGTTAAGCTTTTGGGAATTTGGTTGACCTAAAAAGTGAAGAGCATATCCCTAACTTTCCCTTTAGTTCCTCAAACACTCAAGCAATAAGGTTCTTTTTCAATCTCGTAACAAAGAGATTCTTAGAAATGGAACTGTTTGGTCAAATTCCTTGTTTTAATTAAGCTATGTTCAAAAGTAATGCCACAATTTAATCAAGTGCAAGCTTGAATAGAAGAATACCTTTCCTTTGTAGCTAGCCTAAGCTAGGGGCATTTTTGAAAGGTTTTGTCATTGTTTTTCAACTCACCTTGGCAATAGCCTCCTCCAAATGTGCTTGTCCACCAACAAGTTAGTCAACACTAACAAACACTATGAGGGGAAACCAAAATCGACAATTGAAGAAGCAACAATTATGTATGAATTTTTATAGAGCTTATTTGCAAATTTCCAAAGAAAACTTGATCTAAGGACTAAAAATCAAATTTAGAGAGACAAACTTTGATTTATATGCTTGAACAATTGCAAGGTAATTTTGAAATACCTGATTGTCCTCCTCTTGTGTAGTCTCAAGAATAGCCTTAATGTGCTCAAAGTTCTCCTTAATCTTTGCTAGAGCCTTTCCTTCTTGGTTAAATTTGCTTTTCCGCTTCTATACTTTCCTGTTGTTTCTCATTTACTGTTAAATCATATAAATAGGGAGTTAGACAAATGATTTGATCAATTTAACAGTAAATATAGACAACAAGTAGCAGGCGACATTGTCCAGCTAATAGGCATGAACAAATTGTTAGTAAGCGTAACTTTACTGATAGCAAGCGACACTCTACAGTGCCACAGGCGATACTAAAAATTACACAAGCATGAACAATTTATCACAACACATGAACATAACTTAAATTTGTGGAAAATGATTTATGCTAAATGATAGTTTAATCAGAGTAAGCATGAATTTGAAAGACTGTAAGCGTGACTGTTATTTAAAATGGTGAAGCAAAGCATGAAGGTAAGCGATAACATATTGCGTCAAAGTGATACTCCCTGAGTCACAGGCTTGACTTTAAGCACCAAAGGCTAAATGCATTTATCTCACAAGCGTGAGTGAATGATTTATAGGTGACTTCTGAATTCTGAAAACCACGTAGAATTTGCATGCCGGGTGGGAATCTTCAGATAACAGGGGTCAGGACAGAGATTGTTGTGTGTGTGAATTTTGTACCTGGTCTGTAGACACAACACTTCAGTAAAACATTAGAGGTTAGCTAAAATTGAAATCATGCAATAAATGAAAAACTAAACTAACCAAGTGATTTACTACCTTCTAGTAGATGCGAGTATGTATTCTCAGATTATACCGAGATCAGTGACCTTGATGACACCTAAACGAAGGATTTGAATGCAAAATCTAGATATGGAATGAATGCAATTAATCTATTTTTTTGGTTTTTCTGTGCAATTATGATAATGAAAACTTGATATGAATCTATGCTAATATGAAAATTGATATGCTAAAATGATCTAACAATAATATTTTAAATGATATGGATACCATGCAAAAATAATGAAAATCTCACAACAACTCGAATTCTCAAGATCGATTCTTCAGTCTCCAATTCGGTAGCATGAGTGTGCAATTCGTGGATGGATCCCAAATGAAGAGCTGAAGCCTTAATTTATAGAAATCTAGGGCTTTGGAGGTGCATGAAAAAAAACCATAAATCACTCAAATAACTCAGGTTGATTTTTGAGTTATTTTTAAATAAAGGATAATTAACTCACGAAAACATGCAAAAGCAGAGTTTAACTCAAAATAGAGTTTAGATTTAATTGATAATTGATAGTTGTCTGCTTTTCTGATTGTGCATGTTTTATTTATGAATTAATTTAATAATAAAGTGATTTATTTTCAACTTAACTGATTTTGAAAAATAAAACAATTGATTTATGGGTTAATCAATTATTTTTCAAACTTTTATTCAAAAATAATATTATTAAAAATTGACAACTTGCTTTAATTAATTAAATAAGAATTTAATCAATTATTCATAGGATTTTGGATTTATTGTCAAAATTAGATAATATAATTTAGGAATAAATAGAATTAACTTCAAATAAACAATTAAGTGGCAGAATTAAATCTAATTAATTAAATATTTAGAATATTTGATTAATCAAACTTTAGGATAAATTGGATTTATCGCCAAATAATCATTAAATTAAAGATAATTATGATAAATAGGAATATTACTAGGAATATTCTCCGATGCAGAATTTATGATAATCAATGAGGATTCGATGATGTTTAGATGTGCCTTAGGTTAGGACTTTGATGTCGATTTCATTCGAATTGTTGATGTATGAGGTTAACGAACCTATAGCCCATTTTTGGTGTATTACATTTTGCCCCTCTTTGAATTACTGTGCAAAGTGCAATGGTTCAAAGACAGTCTGTGTACAATGTTGATTGATATTGATATGAAATTGATATGATGTTGATATGAAACAAAAACTTGATTGAAAGATTTTAGATGCTAGGTCCTGAATGACCAAAGATAATGTTAACTATAGTAGCAATGAACCAATGATTACAAAGAACTGTCAAAACACCTGATTCTGAACCTTAGGATTGCGAAGAAGTGAGTGACCAATTTCAGACCCGATTGTCGATAAGAATCACACTGGTATCACATCTGAACCCTTCAGTTACAAAGAACCAAGGAAATAACACTAATGAATCGATGGTTACGAAAAACTAATATAGTTTACAAGATTAAGAGAATACCAGATTGATATGGATCTTGATGAATCTGATATGCCCCAAGTGATGATTGATTTGCCCCAAGTGATGAGGTCTTTTTGATGAATCAGCAACTAGACGTGGTTGTTGTCTTGGTTACTGAGGAAAGATTTGATTTCAAATTTTAGATTATAAACTTTGAATGATGTGTAATACAATGCCCCCTTCGGGATTAAAATTGAAATCTGACAAGAAAAGTCAGCTTTGTAGTTTTAGAAGCATGTTAATTGATTTGAGAAGTGGTTGTGCACGTCTGAGAATGCATTTTGCATCATTTAGAGGTCCAGAAGACCAAGTTTGACTAGGTTTGACCATGAGGTGACCATAATTGACCAAGTTAAAATTTTGATAGTTTGATGTATGATAATAAGTTAAGTTGAATACTGGATTTCTATGATGATAGAAGGTCGGTTATGCAAGTAGTAGACCGTCCTGGGTCCAAAAATTTTAAATCACTATTTTGACATAGTAAACAATCTCAGATTTCAATTTTGATCCCGAAAATGGATTCAAAACATCGAAATTAGCCATGGGTGCAATTTTCATGAAAAATGGAGCACTTTTGAAAATTAGGTCAAAAGCTATATAAAGGTTGGTTTTGTTTTTTCTTGTTTTTGTTTTTGTTTTTGGCAAAGTGAAAAATGGATAAACACACCCACACAAGACAGAAATGATGTTAATCTAACTACGCTAATATGAATGCACAAACACGCTTACAATCCTATGGTTGGCAAGGACGATATCTGCTGAATCCCCACTAGGATAATAAAATCCAGCCACGCAAATCCACAGTGGACAGCCTAGGAACTTGGAGGCACGGGCTCCTCCTTATAGTGCACTCACTTCTCAGGCACACCAAGTTCCGAATTTAATGGGTCATTACTTCCCAAAGAACTGTTATCTCTACTATGAACCGTGAGTAATGTGGGGTGTCTTCACGAGCTTGGGTGACTCCTTGAGCCAGCAGATAGAAGGTTTTTGGCCACTAAACAAAAGTTTCTAGTAAGGACATCCGTTCAGGTGGTTGTGATTTTGGTTGCCACAATGAATTCACACCTGTCTAATGTGAGACTAATCACTCTAGCATTTTTTATATACCGGTTTGGAAGGGCTTGGCTTTAGCCTGTTACCGGTTAGGTCATTCCTTGGGGTGAGTACCTCTTTTCCCACCAAAGACTGCCCTCTAAAAATTATAACAGTTTCTCTTACACCCAAGGTCCACGAATGGCGAGGGGAGAGGATACGTTGTTATAATTTTGGGATTACAGATATGCTATTAAGCAAAACACAATAGACAGTTGAATCTATGCTAAGGGAGACACACAAAGCAAAAACATGTTGTATTTTAAGCCCAAACGAGATTATAGTTTATTTTGCAAACCCCTTGACAATCTGCAATCAAACTGTTAGAAATTTTTATTTTTTTTAGCAATGGGGTCTTCAAAATTACGTCCTGCAAAACAGCCTAAAAATACTACTAGAATGAACAGACACATGTTAAAGGTTAGCTAAAATCAAAATAAATCAGTAATTTTAATCTAAAATTGTCAATAACAAATGCGCAATAACAGTGAATCAATGCACAAGATTATTAAACAAATGTGCAACACAGAATAGTTAATGCACAGAAAAATGCTATTTAAGCGCAGAAAATGGGATGTATGCGCAGAAAAGCGGGACAAATGCACAGGAAAGTGGAACAAATGCGCAGATTTTAATGAAAATGAAAATGGGAAAGATATAAAATGACTGATGTGGTCGAAAATGAATGCGCAGCACAGATGAATGAATGTGCAGTAATCGTGAATAAATGCGCAGAAACAACCTAGAAACATCTGCACACGGAAAACTAAGAAAATAAAATGTTAAAAATGGAGGCTGGCCCTCCTTCTAGTGCCAAAAATGTATGAAAATTAGATGTCTAACAACTAGAAATGATAAATTAACTATTAAAGCCAATGAATCTATCTAATGAAAACACAATGAAGAATGCAGAGTAACTATGAAATGATGAAACTAATTTAATTACCTTCACCTACCATGCAGCTTGTCTCCATTGTCCTCCTAGCTTTGATTTCTTGAAGATGTTGAGCTCTCAGATTTCCAAAATGAAGCCTTCTCCCAAGATGCTACCAAAGTGTGAAGATTGAATGAAATTGAGTGCACAATAGCTTATGCAAACTAATGGATGAAATGCAAATGAAATGGTGATTGCTATAGAATGCTTGATTGCTTGAATGCTTGAATGCTTGGATGCTTGAATGCTTGGATGCTTGGATGCTTGGATGCTTGAATGCTTGTTATCAAAAATACTTATTAGCTCTCAAATGGGAAATGCGGCTCCTTTTATAGAGTTTTGGAGGATCTAGGCCTAGGTGGCACAATCCCACGATTGAGAATGAAAGGTGGAAGATCCTAGGGCTAGGATTGACTTGGTTGAAGGAGTTGAGAGAAAAGGGGGATGTAGTTGGAATGTGAGAGGAAGAATAGGGATGATGTTCCTCTCACATTGACATGGAGGAGAAGAAGGTGGAAGGGAAAGACACATGTCAAGTGTCTCACAAAGACCAAAGAGAGAAAGGGGGAGAGACATTTTCCTCATGAGGACTCTTTGTAAGAGAGTCCCATGAGTCACCTTTGACCCTTAGAGGTGGCTTGAGAAGCCCCTTAGGAATAGGAAATTTCTCTTGACTTGGTTGTTGAGAGGACATGTGGTCATGAGACCAAGTCCTATGAGGCCACATAGCCCTTAAGAATAGGACATGTGTGGGTGAGGATAAATATGAATAAATAATTAATAATAATTATTTATTTTAGCCAAGGTGATGTGTCAGGTGACTAGGTGGATGAAGTGAATTAGAAGACTTAGTCATATTTAGGTGATTGTGTATTTGATTAAATCACTTTAATAGACTATTTAGAAGACTTAGGATATAGAATTAGACTATAGTGAATTTATTAAATAAACTGAATAATTTAATTAATAAATAGAGGAATAATTATTAATTAAATAATAAATATTTAATTAATTTATCAAGTCAATAGTAATTAAATAATAAATATTTAATTAATTTATCAAGTCAATAGTAATTAAATAATAAATATTTAATTAATTAATGAAGCCATTTTTAGGTGTATACACTGATATACTATTCTTCTATTTTTGATATATTGTTCTGATATTGATAGCTCACATGAGCTCATTCTTTTGTATACCGTGCTAGTAGTGCACCCCCGACTAGTTTGATAT
Source organism: Chamaecyparis obtusa (assembly GCA_027943335.1). Classification (NCBI taxonomy): domain Eukaryota; kingdom Viridiplantae; phylum Streptophyta; class Pinopsida; order Cupressales; family Cupressaceae; genus Chamaecyparis; species Chamaecyparis obtusa. Next base: position 427,758 of record BSBK01009117.1, read on the forward strand.
GATTTTTTTGATATATATGAGATCAAGATTTTGGTTGTGACTTCATATGTACTTGTCATGTTTTGATTTATGATGATATCATGTGATGTTTATGCTATGAGTAGAGTAGAATGTATGTATGGATCAATGCAATGCAATGATTTCTTTCATATGTATGGATGTTATGCAAATGTATTTGATTATGGAAAGATGTATGTATGATTTATGCTTATGCACATGGATGAATTGTAATGCAAAAAATGGTTATGATATGTAAATGCAATGATACACATGATATGTTTTGTGGGTACGATGAAGGCAAGTACTCAGTCTTATGTCAAAAAGGATGTTTAACCCAGGATAGTAACTACTTGCGGTTCTGTGAAGAGACCTTCGAGTTAGGTTTCAGCTCTTGTTAGATTTGAAGAGATGAGTGAAGAATCTTTTAAGCATTTGAAGTTTGTTGAGTCATTGTGAGATCATGCAAAGTACGAAATGCAAAGAGACATGCAATATGAAATGCAACCTAAGACCTAGGACCTAGTCACTAATCATGTGTTGGTCATTCTCATCATTGAATTTTTAGGTAACCAGATAAATCAATACAACACCCACTAGTTATGAAACCATGGACATATGAATATTGATTTTATTTTCAGAATGTCAGATTAGATATAAGTACCAAGGCATAAACACCAAGATGACTTGAATATCATGTCCATTTTGATATAGCAATTTGTATGAGCATCAGAACATAAATGTTGTGATGACTTGAATATGCCTTGCATTCAAACACAACAAACAGTCAAGAGATCATTCTAAATCCAATGTGAATTACCCGTAGTGACCATTTATCATCCACATCCTTAGGTAAGATCACGTTTCACAGTAGGAGAAAGAACTCACTCAAAAAGACAATAGTTAGATCAAACTTCCTTGAATTTTCTAGGTATCAATGGTCGAGGTACGCATGGCCATCCAATTCGAGATAGAGGCTCTTACAGTCGGACACCATTTCAATCCAGAATTTCCAAAGTTGTTAGATTTTCACATTCAAGAAGAAGACAAAGAAAAGATTATGCCCCCAGTCATCACTCTCTAAATCCTGTAAAGGACATCATCGAAGAGCTCGAAGGGACACAATATGAAAAAATCTCAATGCGAATCAGTAAGCATACAAGGAGATAAAAGCATGAAGAAGCATAGATTGTTTTCAGTTTTGATGTTTGATGTTTGAATATGTTGTTGTAGATGCAAAATCCTTTCTAGAGATGAGACTGACTGACTGACTCAAATGAAGCTTGAAAGGACTCAAACTGGATATGACATGTCTAAGGTATACTAGAGACCATAGGATATGACATTGATTGCCCCCAAGTTTTAACTTTGATAGGATACAGACGCTTGAGTTGAATGGTGTACAGACTAACTTATTGAAAATAGGTATGCTGAAACAAATTGGGAAATATGTAGAAACTAAAGCAAGACTAAAAGTTGGGAAAGACCAAGATTGCACTGATAGATGGAGCATTTTGAAACAAGTGGCACCCGTTTGCTAGGTTTTCACCATCTTGGTAGAGATTCTATTTTTTTCTACCAAGGTGCCTGTTTCCAGGTTTTCACCAAGGCACTTTTTTCTTTTTCTCATTTTTTTGTATTTTTTATATTTTTACTTTTTTTGTGAATCATCAAGGCACCTATTGCTAGGTTTTCACCAAGATGTTCATTTTTTTCAAGACTTTTTTAGATTTTTATAATTTTTTCAAGACATTTTACCATAAACTGAATGCCTTAGGTGTATAATTTCTTCAGATGGAGAATGTTGATTGCTTCTTGAAGCTGTTCTCCTTCAATTGGTTACAGTTGATAGGCACCAGAGCCAAAAGTAGTAGTGATTACAAAGGGACCCAGCCAGCTGGGTTCAAACTTCCCCTTGCATTCTCGATGTGATTGATTTTTAGGATTCTCTCTCAAGACTAGATCACCAACTTGAAATTCTCTGTGTCTAACTTTCTTGTTGTAACCTCTAGACATTCTCTTATGATATACTCTGAGATGATCATATGCTGCTTGTCTATGCTCATCTAGTAGTTCAATTTTTTGCAACCTAGACACTCTGTAGTCATCATCAGTTACTAGACCATGCATTCTGATTCTTAGTGATGGGATTTCAACCTTAATAGGTAGTGCTGCTTCAGACCCATAAACTAAAGCAAAAGGTGTAGCCCTAGTAGGCATTTTGATACTTGTTCTATAGGCCCAGAGAGCTGGATTGATCATGAGATGCTAGTCTCTTCCTGTCTTATTAACTGTACGGTGCAAGATTTTCAATAGATTCTTGTTAGAAGCCTCTGCTTGTCCATGCTCTCGAGGATAGTAGATAGAAGACCAATGTTGTGTGATCTTGAATTTGGCACATAGATCATCTAGGTCTTTATTTTTGAATTGACCCCCATTATCTGTGATTATAGAATGTGGGATCCCATATCTGCATATGATATAGTTCAATATGAACATAGATATTTGCTTTCCAGTGGCTTGTGTCAAAGGGACTGCTTCTACCCATTTTGTAAAATAATATGTAGCTGTGATTATATGGGTATGTCCATTAGAAGAATGAGGATGTATGGCTCCTATAAGATCAAAGGCCCATTGATGAAAAGGCCATTGTGTAGTGAAGGGAATTAGATCTTTCCCTGGAGCATGAATTAGGTTGCCATGTACTTGACACTTTTGACAATTCTTAGCAAATTTGATAGCCTCTTTCTCCATCTCAGGCCAATAGTACCCAGCCCTAATAAGTTTTTGAGCTAGTGTTAAACCGTTCGAGTGTGACCCACAAATACCCTCATGGACTTCCTCTAATGCATGTTGAGACTCTTCCCATTTTAAACATATAAGTAGCGTACCATCTAGACCTTGTTTGTACAGATCATGACCAATGATGACATATCGAGAGGCATTACAAATAAGGTATCTCTTTTCATGGCAGTTGAAGGTATCGGGAATGATTTGGTCTTTGAGATAGGAAAATAGGTTTTTATATCTAGATGAACCATGACCTGCAATAGTGCAAATCATGTGGGTTTCAAGGGAGTCATATGTAGGATAAGATAGTGCTTCCACCAGGAACTCGTAGCATAGCTCATGTTTAGGCTACCATAATAAAGTAGATAGTGTTGTCATTGCATCAATAGCCTTGTTCTCCATTCTAGAAATTTGCTCAAATGTGATAGATATGAAATACTTCTTAAGATCATCTACCATTCTCTTGTAAGGAATAAGCTTTTCATCTTTAGTTAGGTACACATCATTGACTTGATAGATAACAAGTTGTGAGTCTCCATGAATGTGTAGTTCTGTTACCCTCCACTCAATTGCTATTTTCATACCATTCAAAAGGGCTTAATATTCAGCAATATTGTTTGTGCAAGGAAATTTTAATCTGAATGCTTTTGGTATTGAGTATCCTTGAGGAGTTATGAACAATATGCCTACACCAGATCCATTCTATGTATAGAAGCCATCAAAGAATAACTACCATTCTCTAGAAGAAAGAGTCATGATAGAGGAATCCAAAAATTCCATTTGCATTGGTGTATCATCAATCATAGGTGCATTAGCCAATTGATCAGCAATTACATGTACTTTTATATCTTTTCTTTCCACATATTCAATGTCAAATTCACTTAAGAGCATGACCCATTTGGCTAATCTACCCGTGAGGGAAGCTTTGCTTAGTAGGTACTTTAGTGGATCAATCTTAGCTACCAATTGAGTGGTATGAGCTAACATGTAGTGTCTCAGTTTTTGTGATGTAAAGATTATAGCTAGACAAGCTTTCTCAATCATTGAATAGTTCTTCTTGTATGCAACCAATGTTCTACTGATATAGTATATAGCTCTTTCCTTTTTGTTCTCATCATGTTTTGCAAGCAATGCCCCTAGTGATGTATCTCTTGCGGAGACATATAAGATCAATGGCTTCCCTTGAATAGGAGGCATCAAGATAGGAGGATTCGATAGATATTGTTTGATATGATCAAAGTTTTTCTCACATTCTTCATTCCATGCAAAGGTCACATCTTTATGTAATGTTTTTGTAAAAGGTTGTGATATGTCCGCCAGCTGTGATATGAATCTTTTGATATATTGAACTCTTCCTTGCAATGTCCTCATTTGACTGATATTCTTCAGGGGTTGCATCTCCATTATAGCCTTTACTTTAGTTGGATCAACTTCAATGCCCTTTTTTGAAACTATGTACCCTAAGAGCTTTCCAGAAGTGACACCAAAAGCACACTTCTTAGGATTTAGTCTAAGACTAAATTTTTCCATTCTATCTAGTATCTTGCTCAAGTCATTTAGATGTTCAGCTCTAATCATAGATTTTGCTAAAGTATCATCAACATAATCTTCCATAGTCCTATGCATCATGTCATGGAAAATAGATGTCATGGCTCTTTGATATGTAGCACCATCATTTTTAAGCCCAAATGGCATAACATTCCAACAGAAGGTGCCCCATGCACATGTGAAAGTAGTTTTTGCTTGATCCTCTGGAGCAATTTTTATTTGGTTATATCCAAAAAAACCATCCATTAAAGAGTACATCTCAAAACCCACAGTCATGTCCACTATCATATCAATGTTAGGTAGTGGAAAATCATCCTTAGGGCATGCTTTGTTCACATCTCTAAAGTTTGTGCACACTCTGATTGATTTATTTGGTTTTGAAATAGGTACAATATTAGAGATCCACTCTGCATAGTCAATAACTCAGATGAATCTGGCTTTCAGGAGCTTCTCTAATTTAGCTTTTACCAAGAGTGCAACATGAGGATGCATCTTTCTTAATTTTTGCTTGACAGGTTTGACATTTGGAGCTATAGATAAATGATGCATTATAAGATTAGGATCCAACCCTGGCATATCTAAATATTTCCATGCAAAGTTAATATTCTTCTTTGTTAGGAACTTTGTAAATTTGTACTTCTCTTCTTTAGATAAAGATTGTGCTACATGAATCAACTGTGGTTCTTCTATTGTTCCCAAATTGATAGATTGAGTGAGCTCAATTAGAACTGGAGATCTATCCTATAAATGACTCGAAAGGACATCAAATATCTCATCCTTAGGCACCTCAAAGAGGTTTTCACCTTTGGATACATCTTTTATTTTTACTTTTGTAGGTTCTGAGACTGCCACAAAGTGGTTTTTACCCTCAGAACTCCTTTTCTTTTAATTTTTATTCTTATTTTTCTGACTAAGATACTTGATGTCAGACTCTATCATGCTAACGCTCAATTCACTGATGGAAGTCTTCATAGGCTCAACTACATTTAGGTAGAAAGCAAGGGCATAGTCATTCGGGAAGGTATAAATACCATGGCTCAAATTTATGGAGGTTTGATCAAGAAGGTCAGGATGTTGGATAGTCAAAATGGGGAAAGATTGGGAGATAGTGTTTACGGATATGGATCTGTCATCATTGGTCCTAACCCGACGCTCAAGTTCAAAGGTGATATTAAAACTTAATACATTCAATTCATGAATAGGCTCAATGTCATTGTGGGAGTCCAATTCAGCCATAGGTGGATCAGACTCGTTAAGTTCATTGCTTCGCTCTAGACTTACATTGGGTTTAGGTGCATATTGGTGAATAATATCAACATGTTTTTCTATAATAAGCTCATCTTCTTTTGGAATGACTACGCATTCATAGTCATTAGATTCTTCATCTATGCCTCTAGGAAATCTAAGAACATGAGTAAAGTCATGATGAATACCCCAAGAAGGGTTACCCTCAGATTCTGATTTGTATTCATACTCATGGGAATCTATCTCATAATAACTACCACCTTCTTCTTGGTCTGTTTGATTAGCTTTGAGATTAGCTGGTTCTTGTGTGGAAACTATCTCTTGCTCTATAGTAGGTTCTTGTGTTTCTACTACATTGATTCTTTTGATAAGATCATCTTTAGCATCAAGAAGGTCTTTGATCTCTTTAGGAAACTTTTCATAGGGAATGAGTTCTGAGCTGTTTGAATCACTATCTGATGGTTTTGTTTCTTCTTTCTTAAGAAGGGCTTCTCCTGGTGTGATCTACTCTATGACATGAGAACAATTACCTTTGAGGTGAAAGGGTTTCTTTTTAAATCCTAAGCCAACTTTGTCTTTATTTTCTCTACTAGTATGTGGGATAGGTGCCTCAAGAAATTTTCCTCTGACTCGTAGAGGTCCTTTACCTGGATATCCCATCTTAGCTATCAATTTATCTCCTAGGCCATATGACTTAGAAGGATCTTTTGGTACTACTGAGTTACTAGTTTGAAAATCATGGGATTCAAATTCATTTTTGTATAGCCATGCAAGCACAACTTCATCTTCTTCAAATTATTGCTTGGAGACTTGTTCTGCTATAAAATTATTTTTATATACCTCAAGAGGTTCTTTAGATTCTGGTGTGGATGGTTTCAATGATTGTCCATAAGACTTAGGCGAGATAGGGAGAGATTTCAACGACAAGACTGGCTCTATAGTATATTCTCCCATACCATTTTCTTTGATATTGACCTCTTTTGCAATGTCTCCCATTTTAGATGTGGATGCTTCTTTTGTTGACTCAATGGAAGATTCTTTGTTATTGGGCACACGTTTATCTGCACTTTCCTTCAAGGTATTGCAAGTAGTGGATATGTCTGTTGGAATAGTGACCTCTACTCCTTCATAAGGAAATTTTAGCCATTGATGGAATGTAGAAGGAATAGCTTTCATGTCATGAATCCATGGTCTCCCTAGAAGAATGTTGTAGGCCAAAGGTAGATCAAGGACTTGGCATGTAGTTTCTCTAATAACTGGACCTGCTCTGATAGGTAAGACAATGGTGCCTTTAGAACATCTCTCTTATTCATCATAGGCTTTTATAGTTATCTTCTTTCTAGGATCAATAGCCATTTCTGAAAATCCCAATTGTGTGATCAAGCTGTAAGAACAAATGTTTAGGTTAGCGCCTCCATCTATCAACACATGTTTCACTCTAGGGTTCTAGATCGAGAATTCTATATGCAAGGGCTGATTATGTGGGTGACTCAAGGAGTTGTCATCTTGTTCTGAAAAGGAGATATATTGCGGAAATGTAAGATGTCCAACCATAGTCTGGAACCTATCTAAATCAAGGTCATCAGGAACATTGGATCTAAGCAAAGCTTTATCTAGAATGGCTCTATGAGCTGGAGATATTCAAAGCAACTCAAACATGGAGATTTTTGCATTAGTGTGTTGGAGTTGTTGAACAATGCTATAAGATGTAGGCCTTGTGTCTTTAGGACTGGAAGATTTAGTAGTCTTCTATTTGGAAGCGGAAGAAAGATTGAAGGGCATCTTAGGGATGGTTGATGAATCTGGGATTTGTCCTTTCAGATGTGCCTGGGCTTGTGATTGAGTAACTGCATTAGCAGATTCATTTTCTCTATCTCTTCTTACAATTGTGATGACATTACAATGCTCTGAGAGACAGGGTTCAACCATATTGATGACAGCATTAGTTTCAGGGTAAGCATAATTGACCTGTGCCCCCATATTAGGTTGAGAAGATGAAACTTCTTGACCATGTTTTGGAAATGGTTCTATGAATGTTGTATGATTGTTATTGCTCTTATGGTTGTCAATTGTGATGTCACCTTTATTAATTAGATCTTGAATAGTATGTTTCAAGCGTAAGCAGTTATTCATTTTATGACCTTTACCCCGATGGAAATCACATAGTTCATTCTCTCTCCACCATTTCAGTTTAGGATCTAGATCAGATTGTTAGATCTCAGGCAAGGAGATGATATTATTAGCTAGCAGAGTTCTCATAGCTGATTCTAAAGATTCTCCAAGAGGAGTGAATGTTTGATTATTATTAGCGGACCACTTTTTATACTCTAGCTTCTTTTGAGATGATTCAGGCAACCTTTGTTCTGAAGCTTTTATGGCTTGGGTACCAATAGTTAGATTGAAAGCTGGTGCCTTTGATGGGGCATGGATAGTATCAACAACACCATCTGTGACGATGCCTTTATTCTTGTTCCAATTTTTGTTCTTGTCTTTAGAACTGGATCTTGATTCGTACTTGTCCTTTTGGAGTGTGATGTCTCCTTTTTTCACAAGCACTTTTTTTATTTTTATAGCATTATCTACCATTTTATCAAAAGATGTATGATCTGCATTTGTAGAGGATAGTTAATTTCTGGAACAAGGTTATTGATGAAGATTTCCAGTTTTCAGTTTTTGGAATAGGTCTGGCATATAGAGAAAACTTCTTCCTCCATCTCTTAAGAAATGTTAGGAATGGTTCCCCTGGATATTGTTTGAGATTGTAGATATCAATCATGGTGACTAGATGCTGAATATTGTAGGAGTATTGCTGATAGAACAATTTGATCAACTCCACAAAAGTTTTGATAGTAGAAGGCAATCTAGAGAACCAATAAATGGCCGCTCCACCCAGAGATCAAGGGAAGAGACGCATCAGATAGGTTGGTTCGTGCATGAACTCCATAGATAGTGTACATAATTCTTTGACATGATCTTGAATTAATTGTAAAAAGTATGCTTCTCTATCTTCTTTCAAGAAATGCTTCATCATTTTCTTGAATTCATTGTCATTTTGATATCGAGAAATTTGTTCAGGTGTGGGTTCCTGATCTGCTCCATGTTGAGATTGAGTTCTGTGAGAACCAAAGTTTGTCCCTACTTGAGACATGGTAAGAGTTTGTGGGCTCCCTGGAATAGATTGATGAGGAGTTTGTTGATTGCCTTCGTGAGTTGATGGAGGAGGTATGTAATCAGTTTTTAATTGAAAGTTGCCAAGACCATTGTCTTCATAAAGACCAGAATTGTAGAGTTGCTCAAGAGTTGGACCTACGTGAGTAGACAAAGTTCTGGTGTTAAGTGATTCTCCTGATTTCTTGTGAGAGGAAGCTCTAGTTTCCACCATTAACCTTGGGTGAAGCAAAAAAATAAGATGAAGACAACTGAAGAATGAATTGAATCAAGATGATCAGATGATGCAACCTTGTCAAGGTTTGATTGATTGAAGCATATATTTGACTTAGATGAGGGATACTATGCCCTGGATGTATGGGTAGATGCCCAAAAGATAGTAGACAAGATAACACAACACTTAGTCATTTTTCAAGATTGATTGAAGATTGATAGTTATGACAAGGTTTTGACACAAGATTAAAAAAACACTCATCGATTTAATAGAAGGCTGGATCAGATTCAAAAGGTCACTTTAGGAAAATGATTGGATTCTTAGTAGTTTGCTGCTCTATTCCTGACACAGTGATTTGTTTGATAGATTCTGAAAATAGGCTGAAAAAGCTGGATATCTAGCAATTCTGACAACTCTCTTGCAATTTTTCAAAACTTCTCAAACGACTTTCTGTAGGCTCATACGACAGTGGGTATAGCATGAAATGATAATTGAAAAGCTTGTACAACATTAGGTATAGCATGAAATGACAATTGACAAGCTCGTAGGACAGTGGGTATAGCATGAAATGATAATTGACAAGCTCGTACAACAGTTGACAACAGGAAAATTGACTTTTGAAAATGACTGGCAGAAACACTCATATGACAATATACCAGTTACCATATGACAATCAGGGGGTTATGAAATGACTCTTGACCAAAACTCGTATGATTTTATGACTTGATGAGATGACTTTTGACTCCAGAAAGGAATTTCACTTCAATTTTTGCAAATTTTTGGGTTTTTAGTTTTGGATTGTTTGCAAATTTCAATGTCCAGATTTGAGGATTGTAATATATTTGTTCATTTTTAGTAACCAGATAGATAAGAAAGCATGCAAAATAGAAAGCAAGTGATTTCAAGCATGTCTGAAAACAATGAACAAGGGCAAAATCAACCTTGCTCATGAACAATCAAGTGACTTATTTGTGTTAATCCTTAGAAGTGCTAATTGTGTATGTTCCAAAAAGTTTTACAATAATGCACATATTCCTAGAAAATGAAAATTTGGCCTCACTAGGGTTTTTAGTAATGGTTTGACTCTGCAACTTTTATGAGCTAAGAGGGCGAACTCCAATCTAGCCGCACCGGGTTTTTGACACAGTCTGAGAACTTAATGTTCAGGATCTGCTAGGGAGATCTAACAGCCCAACGAGAGACCACACCTAAGGAGATTTCTTCCAACAAGACATTTATATAGCGGTTGTCACTACCACGGTGAAAATGGCTATTATCGCTTAAGGTTCTGTCAACATGGTTGACCCAATTAAGGGAATGTCCACTATGGTTAACCCTCTCTAATGGTGACTCACAAGATATACCACATGGGGACTAGATCAGATTCAAGGATCTGGTTTTCTAGTACTATCAAAAAAGGAAGTAGAGCGTAATCCCCTAGCCTCTTCACTTCACCAAAATAAAGCAGACAGATAAATTCGACGTGCTAAGACTAAGATTTTCTCACAAAGATCTATGACATCAACCCCTTATGATCTATCAACCTCTCCAGAGAGAGAATGTATCGATCAAAAGTTGAAGACATGAATCTAGTAGAATGTGAGATGCCCTCAGTATCCTCCCTACCTACAAGGGTTCCTTCATTGAGAAGAGTTTCGCTGGAAACTCACTCTCTCAAGAGCCATGAATAGTGTTCATAGGGCCTATTTACTATGTGTAACAAAGATGCTGAAAGCAAATCTATGTTCATTTTTTTAGAGCCCAAATGAAATGTGTGATATGGAAAAGAAAGGCACTCAAGCTAGACACGCAAGATGTTCGTTTTAATCCAAATCAAAGTGTTCTCAGTTGAGAAGGTTACCTTAATTCCTCACAACATGCTTAGTATATTTTTACCTATTTTTAGCAATTCTTGCACTTTTTCCAATAAAAAACTAGTGAAAATCAATAAAAAATAGAGAATTTCAATTGTTAGGGTTAGCTGTTAGTTGAAATCTGAAAACTAAATCTGACAAACTACCTAAAAAAGTGAAATGACAATTGAACCCTAGCACTAAAACTCATACGATAGTGGGTTACCTCCCAGACGATAATCTATAAGTTCGTACAACAATGGGTATCAGATCATACAACAATCAAGCTTCCAAATGAAAGTGGGTTTCTGCTTGTGTGATCCTCGATCAAATCAACTATTGTACGATAGTGGGTATCTCTTGGTATGAGTTTTTTGACCAAACTCGTACCAAAATTGTACAGATAGAGAATAAAAATCATAGCTTGGAATAGAAAAAGACAAAAAAATGATAGAAATTGATAAAATTTGAAGGGAAACCCATTTTAGGGCCCCACGGTGGGTGCCAGAAATGTGTGTGTGAATTTTGTACCTGATCTGTAGACACAACACTTTAGTAAAACATTAGAGGTTAGCTAAAATTAAAATCGTGCAATAAATGAAAAACTAAACTAACCAGACGATTTACTACCTTCTAGTAGATGCGAGTATGTATTCTCATATTATACTGAGATCAGTGACCTTGGCGACACCTAAACGAAAGATTTGAATGCAAAATCTAGATATGGAATGAATGCAATTAATTTATTTTTTTGGTTTTTTTATGCAATTATGATAATGAAAACTTGATATGAATCTATGCTAATATGAAAATTGATATGCTAAAATTATCTAACAATAATATTCTAAATGATATGGATACTATGCAAAAACAATGAAAATCTCACAACAACTCGAATTCTCAAGATGTATTCTTCAGTCTCTAATTCGGCAGCGTGAGTGTGCAATTCATGGATGGATCCCAAATGAAGAGTTGAAGCCTTAATTTATAGAAATCTAGGGCTTTGGAGGTGCATGAAAAAAAACCATAAATCACTCAAATAACTCAGGTTGATTTTTGAGTTATTTTTAAATAAAGGATAATTAACTCACAAAAACATGCAAAAGTAGAGTTTAACTCAAAATAGAGTTTAGATTTAATTGATAATTGATAGTTGTCTGCTTTTCTGATTGTGCATGTTTTATTTATGAATTAATTTAATAATAAAGTGATTTATTTCCAACTTAACTGATTTTGAAAAATAAAACAATTGATTTATGGGTTAATCAATTATTTTTCAAACTTTTATTCAAAAACAATATTATTAAAAATTGACAACTTGCTTTAATTAATTAAATAAGAATTTAATCAATTATTCATAGGATTTTGGATTTATTGTCAAAATTAAATAATACAATTTAGGAATAAATAGAATTAACTTCAATTAAATAATTAAGTGGTAGAATTAAATCTAATTAATTAAATATTTAGAATATTCGATTAATCAAACTTTAGGATAAATTGGATTTATTGCCAAATAATCATTAAATTAAAGATAATTATGATAAATAGGAATATTGCTAGGAATATTTCCCGATGCAGAATTTATGATAATCAATTAGGATTCGATAATGTTCAAATGTGCCTTAGGTTAGGACTTTGACGTCGATTTCATTCGAATTGTTGATGTATGAGGTTAATGAACCTATAGCCCATTTTTGGCGTATTACAATTTTAAGCGACAATAAAATGACTGCATGCATGAACGAATCTCCTGTAAGTGTGACTTCACCCGTTTCCTGCAAAATATTCACAAAAAATAGAAACTACAAGCATGCAAATTATGATGAAATTGATAAAATAAGGCCTAGGGCCCCACGGTGAGCACCATTTGTATGATGATGATTATCACCTTCATGAAATTAAGATCTAATTAGCAACAATTCTAAAGTAAATACAATGCAAATCTAATTTAAAAATGAAACTAAGATCTATAGCATCTCATGGCTCTCTAGAAAGAGGTGGTAAGTGAAGCTCTCAGCTCAAATCTCCACTAGTGACACTTCTAAAATGAGAATGTATGCTGCTATGCTTTTACAATGCTTCTATGATGATGATTCTAGCTCAAATTGACAAAGTATAATGCTAATTACTCTAAATGCTCTTAATTGCTCTTAGAATGCTCTTCAAATGCCTATAGTAGCAATGCTTTGCAAATGAATTTCTAAAATATCAATTGCTCTCAAAATGCTTCATATTTATAGTAAATTCCCAAGGGTAGGGGGTGGAGTGAAGTAATCATGTGATTTACCTTAGGTTGAGTTAAATACTTTGCTTTGTTCATAAATGGGGGGACAATTTAAAGGTTTATCTCAAAGCTTTGGACAAAAGGACAAGATTGAGTGGTTGAGATTGAAACTTTTAAATGAGTGATTGAGATTCATCCTTTTTGAGTGATTTGTGTCTTTTTGTCCTCAATTTTCATTGGTTGCTCAACTTTGTTGAAAGAAATTAGGAATCATTAAATTCAATTAATTAATTAAATTTAGCCATGTAAGGGTAATGGGTTCATTTTGATTTTTGATTTAAACAACTATACAATTAATTGATTAAAATCAATTATGTAGTGTTTTTCACCCCTTTAAGCTTTGATTTAATTATTTAACTTCATTATTTGTTTTTTCCTTTTCTTTTATTGATTTTTGTCCAACTTTATTTAATTATGTCCCTTTTAATTGATTTGATCCCTTTTTGATTGAATTAATGCATTTTGATGATTTTGAGCCATTTATTGATTTTTGCAATTTAAAAGCACTTTGTCCAATTTTTACGTGTCTACAAGGACAAGCCAATCAAGCATGACGCCTACTCTCCCCATATCGTTGTATACCATTTAGGGAAGGTGGGTAACTCACAAGAGGGACTATATCCAACACAATAGGAATGATAGCCAGTTCCAAACAAGGATCCTCTTGAGAATCACAATGTTTGACACTAGGTTTAAGAGGTAATTGTGATGAAAGCATATTAGGTAAATCAATGTCAATGTCAATAGTCTCATATTCATCATTAACATCATCAGTATCATCAAGAGTATCTTCATCCAAATTAATCAAAATAGGATCTAAGATATGAATAGAATCATCATAATCATGCATCTTAACATCATTATTAGTAACAACTTCTTCTAACACATCATGCATAGATTTATCCGAAGAAGATAGAGATCTTTGAAGAACATAGTTACGAGCTTTAGCATGAGCATGATGCTTTTTACGATGTTCATTCGTAGATCGATTACGTTTTGATTTATTTTAAATAGGTTGAGAACTAGGAGGAACAATCATAGGATCCTTCATAGGTTCTTTAGGAAGATCAATAGGATTATCAGCAATAAGAGGAGCTATCAAAGGATTTTTCACAGGTTCTTTAGGAAGATTGATAGGAGGTATAGAAGGTGTAGGCAAAAGACCATGATTAAGATCCATAGGAGGTATGCTTAATTCAAGAATCTTATGATGTTTATAAGCTTGATATGAACGAAAAAGATTATCAAGTCGAGGAGGACATGAATTAGGTAATGAAGGCCAAAAGAAATAAGAGCAGCACAATCTCTAGGCCTAGAAGGTTGATATAAACTATGATTAACCATCTTCACTTCTTCATCATGAATGAATTTAAGACACTTGTGGATAGGCGAAGCAACAACATGCATGGCATTTAACCAAGGCAAACCTAGTTTAACTTGAAATTGATCAAAAGTAGGAACAACAACAAAGGTAGTGTTCACAATTTTTCCACAGAGTTCAATCGATAAAGTAATAAAGCCAAATGATGGATAAAGAAAACCATTGCAAGTTTGAATCCACACATTTGATGTATCATAAGAATCATGTTGTAAGCTTTTCATAAAAAGATTTTCTTCAGTTATAGCATTGACTAAGGATGTAGGATCAACCAGACAACCACAAGTAGGTTTCTGAGAAATCCTAGCATAAATGTAAAGGGGACCATCAGGAGCTTTAATAGTCTCAGAGTCATCAAAGGTAGTCAAAAGTTCCTGAGGTCTTTTATTCTTTGGTTGTCATCGAGGTTTAGGTTGAGTCTTCAATTTAGGCTTAGGTTTTGGTCAAGGTTGAGATTGAGCTTGAGGTTGAATCTGAGGTTGAGGTTGAGGTTAAGGTGGACATAAAGATTGACCAACATCCTCCACTTGATTAACAACATGATTGAGATCATCCATCTTTGAATCATACACAATTTCCATAGCAGATGGCTGAGCAATGGTATTATTATCATGCGTAGGTAAAGGATTTGTATAGATTTGAAGGTTTTGATTAGGAGGAGAAACATATTTGTTACCACTACCCTCAAGATTATCAACAGATAAGGTATTAGAGTCAATTAAGTCTTCAACCTTATGTTTTAAAGAATAACACTTCTCAGTATCATGACCATTATGATGATGTGCTGACAAAAAGCATTTTGATCAAAAGATTTAGATGCAATCGTAGTAGGTAAAAGAGGTCGAATAGGAGGTAAAGTAATCATATTAGCAGTTAACAAAATATTCATAATAGCATGTAAAGATTCAGAAAGAGGAGTAAACGTACGATTTAATTGAAAAGCAGTGGATGCAGAAGTGGCATTGTGAGATGCAACATCAACTTGATCAACAACTGCATTCGCTTGTTTGTTTATCTTGACATAGTTGTTGAATTTTTGAAATTTGTTTGGATTAGGAGCAGCATCACTCTTATCAACTGGAACAGGAGCCATTGGAGTGTTGCTCTCAAATTGACTCACTTGTAATTGATAATGATGAAGTGTTGCACAAAGTTGAAAAAAGGTAAATTCAGCAAGCAGAATCTTATCTCTAATATCCTTTTGCAAATTTGAAATAAACATACGTTGAATATCAATATCAGGAACATGATAGGAAATCTGAGCATGCAAATGCTTAAATCTACCAATAAATTTAGTTTATTTTTCTTTAGCACTTTGTTTACAATGCATCAAATCAGTCAAAGACACTTGCAGGCCAATGTTGTTTTGAAATTGTTGAATAAAGGCATTAGAAAATTTTGGAAAGGAATCAATAGAATAAGGAGGCAAGGAACAATACCATTATAAGGCCTTATCACAGAAGGTTCTAGAAAATAGCTTGGCTAAAATCCTATGGTCATGAGCATAATCACTACAAAGGATTTGAAATGTTTTAACATGATGAGCATGATCTCCTTTTCCATTATAATTCTCAAGACGAGGCATATCGACTTGCTAAGGAACAAGAGTATGAATAATATCCAAGGACAAAGGATTTCCAATGTCACATGTAGGAATACTAAACTTGTTTTGAGTTAAGGAAGCAAGTTGTTGTTGTAAAGATGACCCAGTTTGAGCCAAACTGATGATTGTTGAATCATTAGAGGAAATAGGAGGAATAGCAACATTAGACACACTAGGTAAAGTGTAAGAAGTTGTAGGAATAGAAGACACAACTGGAGGAACACTAGGAACTATAGTTGGAGGCGGATTGGAATAAGTAAAAGGAACATTATGATATGAAGGTTGTGATGTAGGAAGGGACACAGGAGGAACACTCATAGGAACAGAGGGAACCGTCACAGTCACCAAAGGAGTATAGGTAGGAATACTAGGTAATTGATTAGAAGAGGGTTCAACACTAGTGATAGGAGGAATCAACCCTAAATCTTGAGCTTCTTGAGCTAAAGGTTTAACATTTGAATGCATGAGGTGATTAATACCATGCAAGAGGTTAACACCTTGATCACTATCATGAATAATTTTCTTAAGAGCCTCTATAGCTTGAATAGAATCTTGATTATGGTTCTCTTGAATAAGCCAATTACCCATTTTATCAAGTTCAGTTGAAAGTTTTTGGACTTGTTTAGGAGGAACTCTTAAAGCGTCATCCTCATCATGAGATGAGTGAGAAGAGTTTTTCTCCATTGTAGGATTGGAATCATGAAGAATCAAATTATCATCCAGGATCTAAGGAAAGGAGAGGAAGATTCAGGATCAAAGGCACCCATGAGTCTACGACTTCTTCTAACCAGAATGTTATAAGTAGGAGTAGTAGTAGTAAAGCTCATAAACCAATGTAATGCAAATGAACTAAACTAAGAACACATAAAGCATGAATATTTTTGTATTTTTGAAATCTAATTAGCATACAAGATCTAACACAAAAAATAAATGTAATACTAACAAGATAAAAGGAAATCTAACACCACAAAACACAATAGGGCATCCAATTCCACCAAAGAAAGGAGAGTAAGTATGTCGGGTTCACCAAAATGAATAGAGGTAAAATGGAATCATCTAATTGAATGTATGTATGGGGGAAATATGAGATCCACTTCTAAATCCAAATTCCCAAAGGAGAGATCCAAATTGATCAACCAAAAGGTTAATGCACAATTGAATCAATCTATGGAGAATATGAAAGATGAAGAAAACCTTATATTTCCCTATAATGGAATTGTACTTGAAATTTGAAATAATTGAAATACAAACACTAACCTCAAAATAGGGAAACTCTAGAAAATGCCAATTTCTAATGTCTGTGTGTAGTTTCAAGCAATTCTGCAACCTATTTTGGACTGGAAACGTCAAGACAAAGAAAACCCAAAAAAATTTTATCTTTCTGACAGCAAGTAGTCTTTGTCCCTCATAAAAGGTCAAAGGCTACATTCTTATTCTGAAGGTCAACTTTGACTTTGTTCACAAATCTTGAAAGTTTTCCGAAAAGGGTATCCAAATCCAATCTCAAATCCAAAGTTCTGCACCTACACCTGCAAGAAAAAGGGGGTTTTGTTGTTTGTATGGGGGGTTTGCCTTGGTCAAACCCCAATTTAGGAATTAACCTTGAAATTGAATTGAATTTTAATGTGCATAAACAAAGCAAATGAAACAATTCACCTTTCTTATGTTGAAGTCCTTATAGAGGATTCAAATCCTCAAATCCACAAGTAGGGATGCTCCAATGGATGTAGAATGAATGTAGGATGTCTCAAATCAATGACATTTGATCTTCAACACCAATCTTGAATAGATCTTTGCATATGAGGAGGCTTGGATGAATGTAGAAGGATGGATCTCAAGGGGGATCCAAAGAGATTGAATCCTTCAATGGCTAACAATGGATCTCCTTGATGGATGAATGCTTGAAGGCTTTATTGAATGCTTGAATTAACATTCCTGCACTTGAGAGCATGCTCATGAAATTATGGATGTTCTCACAAAACTTGATGATCAAAATGAGAGAGGAAGGCCTCCTTTTATAGTGAACTAGGACACAAACCTCTAGAGAAGGCCGACATTGGGGTATTAAATCCCTATAAACCTTAACCCCTAGAAATTGACCCATATTAAATGTAATTTAAGGATTTACCATTCCAAAACATGAAATGGCCAACCCGGAGGTGGGAAAAAGGATCTTTCTGAAACCCGATACAAGAAAATTAGAAAAACTTGAAATGTGAACTGGGGGTTAAGGATGAGGTCAACTCTTCCCTAGGTCAGAGTTGAGGTCGACCCTACCCTAGGTCAAATTCGAGGTCAAGTTTGACCCTCAAGGTCGACTTTGACCTTGAGGTCAAAAACCTCAAGACCCCAGCCTAGAATGTTAGGAAATGCAGATAGGAAGTGGAAAATAGGTGCAGAGGGAAGCAGAACAGGGGGAAAAGCCAAATACATTCAAAGACCTGATCAAGGAGCTTAACATTACCCTAGACCACTTACTCGAAGGGCTAAACGCTATTATCATGGAAGTGCTTCCATTTTAAGACGATACAGTAGGGTTAGATAGATAACAAAGAGCTATAGGCCATTATGGTTATATTTTTTTCTATGTTGAAACATATGCAGACATGTACCACCTCTATATTTGTCTTGGCCCCCATGAATTTACCAACTAGAGTATTTTCCATAGAGGAAATATTCTGATCAATCACTGAGTCAAGGATAGATATAGAAAACTTACCAGATGGTTGACTTGAAAGATTGACCACTAGAACAAGGGAAGGTAGAGAAGATGGCCTAACACAAAAAAGAGCACCGTAGGATTTTCCTTGTACCCATGGGGAGTGAACTCAAAGCTATAGAATGCGAAGAAATTGATGAATCAGGCAATATTTTCACTTCCTTGCTTGGTCTAGCTCTTAAACTGCTCCCCACATCTCCCATTTCAAATCTCCCTGTAAATGCTTTCTAAAACTTATGTTAGGTTTAAATAATTTCTACATATGAATTTGTGATACTTCTAGAAATAATTTTGTAATTTTTTTGCTTCCACATTTGTGGTAATGGAAATAGGGGTTTGTACACTTGTAAACTGGAAATGTTGATTTAAAAATTATACACTTTTTGTTAGAAGTATATAAACTCATTTACATTAAAGGTGGAAAAAGCATGTCTACAATTTTCATAGAGCATAAAAGTTTGAAAATATAGAAATGTTTAAATTTTTATTTTTAGAAATATTGTACATTTGTCTACTCAATGGAAAAATCATGTATGCAATTTGTATAAGACAAAAAATAAATGATCTTTTCTTTGACAATTTCTTCTCTTCCTCACCTTGAGAATAAATTTTGGCAATCAAACAACATATATGTAAGATTAGGAATGTTTATTCTCGGTTTTATTCACCTTTGATTGATGGTAACTTCTAAATTTTATTTTAAAACTACACTTCTATATTTCCAAAGAAACAATTATTATATTCTAGGGTTTTATATTGTGTGATAATTATCCTTTTAGGCTCTACTATTACAAAGCTCTAAAGAAAGAGATCATTATCTTGCAACGACGTCCATAATTCACACATTTAATTTTCATGTTTAATGGTGCTCCAAGGCTAGAGAAGAGCGTCTTTGTGCTCTATGAGTATCTTAATAATATAACTTTGGTCCATAATTTAGATTCTAAGTGTTGTGGCGCAATCGATTGACCTACTAGAGTAAGGATTGCATGCAAACCTAAATTCAATTAAAGATCACTCAAGAAATTAAAATTTGCATTTTTCTATGACATTACAATTTTCCTATAACCTTCTAGCATAATTGATATGATTCTCATGAATAAACAATAAATAAATAAAAATAGTTTTCTATGACATTATAATTTTCCTATGATCTTTCAAAGCAATCTCCAACTGCATCATTGCATTATGCAACTCGTGTTACTTATTCTTCCTATGTTTTCTTGAGTTGATAGTTTTCTTGTTTTTAAATGAAAGTATAAAAAGGAGAATTTTTTTCTCAATTCTTCTTAAATAGACTCCCTTAAGAGGCAATGCATGTTTAAGTGTTTTATAAATAACTATCACTCTATCAATAAGCTCATAATTATTCTTGATGATATATAATCAAAGAAGGCTTTTACAATGTAGATAACAACACAACGTTACGATATTTCTAGATGGAATATGTTTACTTTATTCTAGTTTTATAATTTGTTAAAAATAAATTAAATTTAATTTTGGGTTAATTTGAATAGAGAATTAAGATATATTCTTTAATTTATTATTATTATCTTTGAATTAAAGTGAAACATTTCATTTGATATTCTTATAGTTGTATTTAGAGATATGCCATGGTGTATTCTACAATTTTAGAAAACAAGAATGTGCATTTAGAACTCCAGTCCTTTAAAACAAACAAAATAAAAGAAAAATTGGACCATCCATATTATATATATTTCCTATTTGCATCAACATATGGATATTTGTAGATGAATACTTGTTATCCTACCAATATGTAAAAGAAAGAAATATTGAAATTTGATTCATGTGCATTATTCATGGCTACAAAGTAGTTGCACAAGGTTCCTTTCCCATTGGTTCCAAGACCATGAAATAAGTGAAAATGCTTGGGAGAGTTGGTAGGACTATTTTGGACCGTCATCTATGTAGCAAAAATGAGTTCCCACAATTAATCTTTAGAAATCTTTGTTATGACTCCATCCCTAATGAGATCCTGAATAACTTTGACATGTGTGAGTTCTGCATCAAAGGTGGGGGATCTGCACATGATAGAGACATGGAACATCATGTTGGCTCATTTTCTTGTCTGGGTAAAAGCACAAAGTTGTGTCACATTTCAAGCTAACTTATTAGCACAACTAAATTTGAGTATTTATCACTAAAATTAAATTTCCGTCAAACATATGGTCGAGCTAGATTCATTCTAGCTAAGTTAGATAAGTGCTTCAACTTTTTCAATTGGAAATGTCTATTAAATGTATGTTTTATACCAATTTGGGCCCAATTACCAAAGAAATAAAATTATTTCAGAAAAGTGATGTTTCAATAACTCCTACTCTTTTTAATGATATTTTTTTTAAAATATAAAAATACCCTTTTGTAGAGCTATGAGTCAAGATTATCACCATATAAGTTCTATAGTATTTTGATTAGATCTAATATATTATAAATTCAAAATACTACAAGTAGGTATTTTAAAATTTGAGAAGACACTGCTTCAAAAAATAAATAAAAAAATTGTAAAACATATCATAAAATTTTAAAATTTATATTTAACATTAGAGAAGAGATTCATCTTCAAGAATGCGTAGTTTTTTTTCTAAATGGTGTAGATTTGGTAGGGGAAATTTGGCGGTAGAGGAAAACTATCGATTTCGGATAAGTTCAACTTTGAGTAGTTGTAATGGAGAAAATATACATAGGAAATCAATCTTTCTTATTTTCTGCACTAGCTATACATGTCATCTATAACATATTTTGAATCAGAGGAAAAAAATATTATTTGCATATACTTTTTTGTTGGGAACTAGACCCCAATTTTTTCAGCATTTTCAGCATTTAGAAAATGGACTTCAAAAATTAAAAAACTATGTCAATTATTGTTCAAATTTATTTTAAACAATTATAGGTATAAACTTCATCTACTTTTACACATTTAATAGTTTTACATCATCTTCAAATTCTAAACATAAATGCCACTTTTATATTGTTAAAGTTGAACAGTTTGCATGTTGTTGACCTTTTTCCTTTATAAAAGTGTGACATGGGCTTGTACTTTTTGTTGGATGTTGTTGATGCATTTAGGAAGATTGTTGGATGTTGCTGATGTGGAAATAATATTGTTGTCATCTATGTTTTGTCATTGATGTCAACATATGTTTCTATGAGGAAAACAGGCTGGTTATCACAGTGTACGAACACTGTACGGATGTTTCAGATGCTGCGAAGACATGTGAGAGTTCACGAGGGTATTGTGATTTTATATCCAAGATTGCATCATGTAATGTTTCATATTGGATGAGTTACAGATGTTTTGGTGAAGACTGGTCACTAGCTGTGACAATGAGAAATGACAGAGTTAGTCTTTGTGTTTTGTGTATAGCTTACAGGTGATATGGAATCTGTGCATGTGAACTTCAGAGATGAAAGACAAAGTGTTGAAGAATGTTCTATGAATTGCACAAGGTATGGAATGCAAGATGACATCATTTGTGGCATGTGTTTTGGAAGGTGATCTATTTGGAAGCTGACTACAGAGATGTAGCGTGTATGATGGATGGTGAACTTGAATTAAGGATGTTGGTCCTTAATTTTTGTAATGTAATCATTGTATACTTGTTCTAGATACCATGTGTATCTTAACACTTGGGTTTATGTAATTTTTTGTAATTAGGAAAGCCTTATGGGCCAACCTATTCATGTGAATTGCAATAAGGTATAAATGAAAGGTCTTTTCTTTGGAAAAGATATGGAAGTGAAGAAGATGATATAGAGAGGTTGTGAAAGCTCCAAGCTTGTGTCTGTTGTATGTAGAGCAGAGGTTTATTAGTGGACTTCATTGGAACTGATCAAGCAAAGACAGTTGATGTCGAACAGTTCAAAAGATTGTGTATTTCTTCATATACACTTGTGTTGTGAACAGTGAGTTCTAAAGGTGGACTTAACCTTCTTTGGGCAGTGAGACCTCCCTTTTGTTCTTGACTCCTAACAAGATATGTCCTCTAACAAGGACTATGTACTGTAATGTTTCAATAAGCTCCTAAAAGGGCTATATCTTCTAACAAGGATAACTATACTCTCAGTACATCATTTATGGGTGCTAATTTCCATCGAAGTTTTTACCTTTAATAGGGTTTCCCCGAGACCAAAATATTGTGTTATTGTATTGGCATTCATTGTGTTCATTGGATATGATACTGTTGCTACTTAAAGTTTAAAGTTTAATAATATGCCATACAACTGATTCACCCCCCCCCCCCCCCCCCCTTCAGTTGTATTGTGCACTGTTATTCCTAACAATTGGTATCAGAGCTACTAGTGGTCCTTAGAGAGAAATCTTAACCGCTTGAGGTGATCTTGGGAGATGTCCTTCTATAGGAAGGATAGTCCAAAATTTAATCCTGAAAATTTTGACAGTTGTGAGAACACAAAAGAAGAGCTTGGTGAGTATGCTGAGGAATGGGAAAAGATAATGGAAGAAGAAAGAAAGATGAATGAACTTGTTGCACTGATCACTAGAAGAGAAAATAGAGGTAAGGGTAAATTTGAAGGAAAATTACCTTTGAAATGTTTTTCATGCAACAAGATAGGTCACTTTGCATCTAGATGTCCTACAAGAGTGCCTAAGTACAAATCTAAGTATTCAGAAGAAGAGGAATGCTATTATGCTAGTGAAAGTATTTTTTTATAGTGATTGTGATTATAAAGAGATTGGATTTAATGCTATTAAAGATGATAAACCAGTACATGAGAAAAAAACTTTAGTGTCACATGTGGATAGGAAATCTGAATGCGATACACATAGCATGACTGGAGATAGAAATAAGTATGATGGTGATGTTATGAGATTTGGAGACAATGTTCCTAAACCTATCATTGAAGTAGGATCTATTTATTTGGATGGAAAGACTAATACTGACAATGCATTACTTGTTCATGGACTTGAGCATAACTTGTTGAGTATTGGACAGCTGACAGATAACGGATTTCAATTAAAGTTCATTGATGGGAAATGTTTTATCAGAGATGACAGTTGATTATGGGATATAAGTTTTTGTCTTTTTAATTTTTATAATATTGTGAAGGAAAGCTTGGCTAATGTAGTGGAAGACCTACCAAAGATTGTGAAACCATCTAACACTGTATGCAGAGAATGTGTTATGGGAAACAGACTAGAAGCAGTTATAAAAGAAAATCATATATAGCAAAAGGAAAGTTGAATCTGGTACATACAGACTGATGTGCACCTGCAAGAACAAGATCATACTATGGTGAAAGGTACTTTATACATTTTTTGATGATATTATTTATGATAACAATGATGAGATGTGTAAAAAAATTTCAAAAAGAAGTAAAGAATGAATCAGGTTTAAAGATAAAATGTTTAAGGTCAGAAAGAGATGGAGAGTTCAATTCATACTGCGAAGAGCATGGAATAAAAAGAAAGACATCTGATCCTAGGACTCCACAACAGAATGGGATAGCATGGTGAAGAAAGAGAACTATACTAGATACTGAAAGGACTATGTTTCTTGAAGGAAATGTATCTCATGTGCATTGGAGAGAAGTTGTTGGGACAACAATGTACACATTGAAGACAATTCAAATCAGAGATGGTACAAGTAAGACTCCCTATGAATTGTGGTTTGATCATACTCCTATTGTGAAATATTTCAGAATATTTGGTAGTAAGTGTTATATCAAGAGAGATGACGAGATAGGAAAGTTTGATGCTAGAAGTGATGAAGGAATCTTTCTTGGTTACTCTATTAAAAGTAAGGCTTACAAATGTTTCAATATGAGATTGAGAAAGATGATTGAAGCCAATAATGTGAGGATAGATGAAAAAGAGAGAATGTATGATTACAATCAGAATACAGAAGATATGGAAGTTGCTACTAAAAATAAGGAAGAATATGTTGGGATAGATTGTGAGAATGAGATTTGTGATGATGACATATATAAAGTTACTAAGACTCCTAAGACTCCGAGACTAGATGTTATTGGAATTGTGGCTAGATATCAGGCAGATCCTAAAGAGTCACACATGGATGCAATAAAAAGGATATTCAGATATTTGAAAGGAACATTAGAATATGGATTATGGTATGATAATGACAACTTTATGATTCATGATTATACTGATACTGATTGGGTAGGAAACATTGATGAGAGGAAGAGTACTAATGGAGGAGAATTGTTAGAACTATTGGATGTTTCTGCTGCAATTAATTGTACTCAGATTGTTTGGATAAAATAAATGTTGAAAGATGCCTTTGAGTATCTCAGAGGTATGCTTGGGGTGCAGGCCCCTCCTTGTGATAATTAAATGATGCTGGGATGCATTAGTCCAAAGACATTTTGGGCTCTATCTTATTCTAGATTTGATGTATGGATCTACTCCTCAGGGGGAGTGATCGTAGAAGGCTTACAAAATATATTTGAGTGACTTAGCACCTGGTTGATAAAGACATTTTGTGGATTGGTATGAAGATAGTTGGTGACTTATGGTACCCTTTTCCATTGTTGTCAAAGTGGGAGGGATACTATGTGAAAATTCCTACTGTATGGGGAGATTGCATGGAGAGATACTATAACTAGATGAGGAGAGATACTATGAGAAGTTTTACTATGAGAGTACTGATTGGCTATAGTATTTTGGGTTGATGTATTTTTCCCAAATGTTGACATCAATGCCAAAGGGGGAGATTGTTAGATGTTGCTGATGTGGAAATAATATTGTAGTCATCTATGTTTTGTCACTGATGTCAACATATGTTTTTGTGAGGAAAATAGGCTGGTTATCGCAATGTACGGACAATATACAGATGTTTCAGATGCTGCGAAGATAGATGAGAGTTCAGGAGTGTGTTGTGATCTTATATCCAAGATCGCATCATGTAATGTTTCATATTGGATGAGTTATAGATGTTTTGGTGAAGACTGGTCACTGCCTATGACAGTGAGAAATGACAGAGTTAGTCTCTATGTTTTGTGTATAGCTGATAGGCGATATGGAATCAATGCATGCGAACCTCAGAGATGAAAGACAAAGTTGTTAAGAATGTTCTATGAACTGCGCAAGGTATGGAATGTAGGATGATGTCAGCTATGGTGTTTGTTCTGGAAGGTGATCTATTTGGAAGCCAACTACAGAGATGTACCATGTATGATGGATGACGAACTTGAATTAAGGATGTCGGTCCTTAACTGTTGTAATGTAATCATTGTATACTTGTTCTAGATACCGTGTGTATCTTAGCAAGGGTTTATGTAATTGTTTTTAATTAGGAAAGCCTTATGGGATGATCTATTCATTTGAATTGTAATAAGGTATAAATGAAAGGTCTTTTCTTTGGAAAAGATATGGAAGTGACGAAGATGATATAGAGAGGTTGTGAGAGATGCGAGTTTGTGTCTGTTGTATGTAGAGAAAAGGTTTGTTGGTGGACTTCATTGGAACTGATCAAGCAAAGATAGTTGTTGTCAAACAGTTCAAAAGATTGTGTATTTATTCATATACACTTATGTTGCGAACAGTGAGTTCTGAAGGTGAACTTAACCTTCTTTGGGAAGTGAGCCCTCCCTTTTGTTCTTGACTCCTAACAGGGTCTGTCCTCTAACAAGGACTATGTACTATAATGTTTCAATAAGCTCCTAACATGGCTATATCTTCTAACAAGGATAACTATACTCTCAGCACATCATTTGTGGGTGCTAATTCCCACTGGAGTTTTTACCTTTAAAAGGATTTCCCCGAGACCAAAATATTGGGTTATTGTGTTGGCATTCATTATGTTCATTGGATCTGATACTGTTGCTACTTACAGTTTAAAGTTTAATAATCTGTCATACAACTGATTCACCCCCCCCCCTCTCAGTTGTATTGCGGACTATTATTCCTAACACTTTTACCTCGCAAGAATAGACATAAAGACCCATTTCTAGGCCAAACATTGAGCATTTCATAATCCCTTTCATTTTGAAATAGAGTGTTGAGACCTGGAAACACTAGAGTCCACTAGCTCCCTCACATAAACTTTGTTATAGGACACAAGGCCTTTAACAAAATAAGATGAGGTAAAGGGTCCCAGACATTAGAATTCATCTCACTTATGTCAAAGATGTGAATCTATTTTGGATTATGGGTTTGAGAATACCTAGGTGCATGTGGTTATGAATAGGACACAACTATATTGGATTATTTGGTTTTTCACAATTGCAAAGTGATAAACTATACCTCTTTACTAAGGATTGTTTGAACTTGGAACAAAAGTCCTATTGATTGATTGATAACTTCATGTTGCTAGAAATATAGCAACATATGTAGGATCAAACCTAATGAAAGGGAAAATCACTTTCTAGACATATAAAAATATTATTGGTTCTTGGTCAAATATGTCAAGCCATTAAGTTCTATGGGTTTTGAAGCTGGGGGGTTTCCACTCCTATAGTATTGCAACCCTTTCCTTTGCATATGAAGTTGGGATCTCAATAGCAAGCTTAAATGTTAGACACAACATAAGTATATAATCTATAATCTCATAAGAAGGAGATTGACACCAAAATTATGTATTACGTAAATTATTGTGAGTCACCATTTCTAAAAGTCAAAGGGATCAAGATTTAATCTCCATAGACTCTTTAAGCTCAATAAGGAGGTTGAACTCAATACAAACTCTCAAATGGGGGACATGTGGAAATACATGAATACATACGTGTGTGTGTGTGTGTGTGTCTGTATATATATGTATATGTATGTGTGTGTGTGTGTGTGTGCGCATGCACACGCATACATGTGTGCATGTGTATTTGTGTGTGTGTGCATTCAATTCATCACATATAAGTTCACTATAGTATGGATATTTTTCTAGAATAGCTTAAAAAAGGATGCACATTCCTAGAAACTTAATCTAGACAAGGATGTTAAGTAAGGCTTGCATAAAGACCTTAAAATTGTAGGTCCAATGAGATAGCACTTGAAGGGTGTATCAAATAAACTAACAATTATATTAATTTATGAGCATGTTAACTTTCTCATTATATATGAAGGAGATGAAAACCTTTGTAATATTGCACACCCTTGAAATTGTGATGTTGTGGGATTCTAAAAAATATTTACCACATGTGCTAAGATAGTTATGATGAGATATAACAGCATAACATGTAATTAAGTGAAAGTTTTATATCATTGATAGAAATGGTCTACAACATCAATAGATTTTTGCTTTAATCATTTCATTATATAAATTAAAAATAAACTCTCTTATTCTTTTGCTGACATGACTTTTATTCTTCACAACCAAACTTATAAAAGAACTATATAACAATAGATTTAGTCCATCAAATACTTATGCCTTATGACAAAATTAATATGAGAAGTCTTAAAATATCATACTAGGGTCGTCTAAGAAAAAAAAGAAAAGAACCAAATATCAAACCAAAACTAAATATAATAATTTTTAAATATATTTAATATTTTTTTTGAATAGATTCTTTCATTTTAGAATAGAAATTATAAAAAATATTAGATAAAAGTTTTCAAGAATCAATAGAAAACAAGTATGAACTTAATAGTGATAAATATGTTCTATCTCAACAATACTTTTAGTTTCTATTTGTGGATGCTATGGTTTTCTTTAGGTTTAGTTTTATATATAACAGGTTTAGTTTTATATATAACATGCTTTATAGAGATCTATATAAACGTAGTCAATTTCTATAAAAAGGATTACCAGTAAGACCAAAATTGTAGTGTGAAAAGGTCTAATCATGTGTCTTCAAGTCGTTGAGAAGGTGCTCTGCAATTAATGAGAGAAGTAAGTGTGGGAGTAGCGTGTTTAAATAAGTCAATTAATGAGAGACGTCTCTTATAATATTAAATTATTATCCTACAAACGCTTCTTAGTTTCTTGTAAGTTAAGTTTAATTGGCACGTACATCTATTCTACTTCTGTCGGTGAGTCATATTTTTTATTATTGAATTTTATCATTTAATAGAAAAAAATTGTACTTCTGTCTGTGAGTTATATTATTAGTCCCTGCCTATATATAGGCAGGGAACTATTGTTTTCATTTGCCTGTTTGGAATTAGTTTGAAGTCCAAAATTATTGAAATGTAAAGTTTAAGTTCAATTTTATTTTAAAATTAATTTTTATTCACAAATTTCTTTTTTCTTATTGGCTACTAGTATTTTTGCTAGGGGTTTAATTAATTTTTTAGTTCAAAAAATAGGAAAAAAAGAATCTGGAAGCTTCCTTTCTGGAAGGCTCCAGCTCGTCGATCCCCAAATTACAAGTCTTCCCTCCTCTTCATCCATGACCATGTTAATAGCTTTGCAGACATCTCCCTTGAAATCTCTGTTCTAAGTCTTCATACGAATGCTTAGGAGCTTCAGAGTGAAGGAATTAGCAGTAATGGATGGGACAGAAGAGATTGTGAAATTCTCATTTACCGGCTTCCCCCCTGTAAGCAAATAATGCTTGAAAGAATCTGCAAAATCTATCATATTTTACTGCCTAGCGATTTCATCCATTTGCTTTGAGACTGACTGGGAAAATTTGACAGTGTAAGCGTCCATTAATTCTGGAATATTATTTTCATTGATCCACTACTTAAGCCCCACGCGCTCTGCATAATTACTCTTATGTACATGTTCTTTGACGGAAATAATAGCATCTTTACCTTCGAGCCCTATCTTATACGAAAAGAAAAAAATTTCGACAAAGAAGCTAATGATCATGCTGCTAATGAGCCAAATGGCGATCAAAGTAGGGAGGCGTTTGAGTACACAGAGCATTATGTAGCTGCTTGCTCGGCTCCAAATCGGCAGCCTGGAATCCATTTTCCGGCGGCTTCGGCTTCTCTGAATCTGCAAAATTGCTCTAAGCGCGGTCGCCACGCCCCTTTGCCCCGGGTTTTAGTCGTCAGGAAACCCTACCATTTTTTGAGCGGCGTGCAATTGCAAGTTTTTACTATAGGCAGAAAGGCAGGGACTATAGCTCACCCAGAGCTCTTGTTTATTATTAAATTTATCATTCAATAGAAAAAAGTTGTATTTATGTCTGTGAGTTTTATGTTTTATTATTTTATCTTCAATACAATGAAATTTTCTGATGGTAGAGATACAATTGATTTAGTAGATAATGTATTTGAAATGTGAAGTATGGATAAAGTAGGTGAACTAGTCGAGAGACTGTTTATTAATTTTCTATAATTGATAGTTAGGAAAGAGTGGACTAAATAATATTTGTGCAGGAAAAAAATTAATATTACGAGGTTGTAATTTAAGTTAAAGTTTCTGCACTTTTCAAACAATTAATTCTATGGTTTTAATATCATGTTGAATTTTCAATTGCTTTTGAGTAAGTCGTGAATTTGAGATTCTTGGAATCAATAAACAATTCATAATAGATATAAATATTTAATATTTAATATGAATTCTCACACTAATTCTAATTAACCATCTAATCCTAGTTTAATGACTCAATCGAAATAATTGACACCCGCAATATCCTAAATTTTTAGAAAGATAACTACTTCATAAGTGATTATGATATAATAAATAATATACATAACACAAAAAATTGTTCAAGAATATATTTTTGGGAGTTTCTCCATAGTTTCACACTATAAATTTCATCAAATCTACATTTATGCTATGAAGTCCAATTTCTTATGCGTATTCTTCTAGTGTGTGCATTGTTTGCAACTACCTAATTTTTATTTTTTTTAAATGTTAGTGTTTAAATCCAAAATTATATCGCCATGATTAAGAAAGAATCAACAACGCTCAACAAACCTCACCAAGAAAAAAATTTCAAAAGAAAGATTTGACCTAAGTGTTTGGAGTTTGAGTGCTATGATTCTATACATATTTTCAAAAGAAATATATGTATGTGTATTATGTAGGTAAACTTTCCAAGTAGAAGGGTTCAATTTTATAATATCTTAACATCTAAAAGATATTTTTTTAATTATAAATTATGATATTTATTATACACTTTAGGCTAAGTATGTTCAAGAGGACTTCGTGGATAGATGAATGTTACATCTTAGCATGCCAATATGTAGATATGAATAGCATATAGTCAAGACTATATTAGAATAAGTTTAAATAGATTATGTAATAAAATGACAAAAGGGCCAAACGAAGCGAATCTCACACTTGAACATGCCATTTATCACAATGAATTTTCCTCATTATTCTCTCCTTATGCTTTCCAATTTTGACATTTAATTATTGTTAATTTTTTATTTCTAAATTTATTAACTTAATTTTATTATATATTATAACTTTAATTATATGATAATAAAATCTTAAACTTTCTAACTCTTCTTCAAATAGCTTTTAATTTTATTATTAAAATAATTTGTATTAATCGAAAGATCTTCTCCACTCATATAATTTTCAAACATATTTAAATAATTAGCTTTTGAATCAAACATAGAAAAATATTTGTATTAATGATTTCATCATTCATAATTTTTTCTTCAAAGATATAATAGATACTTCAAGAATATATATATATATATATAATAGATACTTCAAGAATGTATATATATAGAGAGAGATAGTCGATGATTAAGCATTCCATTACTTCGATAGTAAATTAGTAATTAGAGTGAAACTATTGTATGAAAAAACTGTCTCTGGGATAGGAAAGTTTCAGACTTGCTTTCTCTCCCTTTCAGTCACGCGTTGATCTTTGACATACATATTTTTGTAATAAATTATATACAAATCTTCTGGAACAAGCGACATGTAACGTGGTTATTTATGTAATTAGCCATATAAAAACCTTGTTGCGGATTTTTCCAGTCGCTCTGGTCTTTGAAAATGAATAAGTGAAATCTTATCCCATAATGTTGATCAAAGTTTTCATGGGCCAGTCTCATAAAGTCTCTATGAGAACATGTATATCAAATCCAGAGGAAATCAAAGTATTTTATTGTGATCTGCTCTACAGACAATATTATTTATACACCTACCCATTGAGACTCTCTCCTTCTATTTCGTTAGGGAACATGTCACTCGCAATTTAAGCACAGTGGACAGCAATTTACGGATTCGAACCCGGGATCTTCAGATCTGAAACAGGATTTCGATTTTAACTGGAGTTTGACCAGACTGCTGTTCAATGAAAAGCTGTAGGCATGGAGAACGGATTCCTCGGAAATGCAGTCCAATGCCTTGACCAATGACCAATGATTTTTGTATTGATGTGTTATACTTGTATATATTATATATGCATTTTTTAATTTGTATTGTTGTATTATTGTATCTATGTATTATTAATGTACTAATTTGTACATGTATTGTATTGATGTATTATTAATGTATACATGTATTAATACTTTGAATTCCATTCTTAGCATATCCTGCAATCGGTGAATTCCACGAAACCAAATTTCTTTTCTTCATCTTGTCAAGGACTTTGAAAGTCATATCTATCATCCCACACTTAGAGTACAGAGCTATGCGGGAATTCCCCACAGAGACATCTACTAATTGAAACCTCTTCTTGATGATCAAATTATGGATACCCTTTCCCTCTCTCAAAGCTTCTATGCTAGCACATGCCTGCAAAGCACCGACGAGGGGCACAGAATCAGGTTTCACATCACTAATTCTCATCTGATGAAACCGCACTGTCAAAGCCTTAGAGGCAAACCCATTTGGGTATTCGCTATAATCGTTGTATTGCATGATATCACATCTGTCTCAGGCATATTATCAAACAACTAGTGAGAAATATCCACACACCCACACTTAGAATAGATAAATATGAGTACATTCCCCACAAATAAGTCAGACTAAAAACTATTTCTGATTATATGATCATGAATATCCTTTCCCTCTTCTAAATCAGAGAGCAAAGCACACGCCTTGAGCAGAGAGGTAAAGGTCAAATTGTCAGCATGTACGCCTTCATCTTGCATTTGGTAGTATAATCTAAGAGCTTCCTAATAGATCCCAATATAGGTATAGCCTCTGATCATGGTGTTCCATAAAAAGACATTTCTCTCAAACATTTTGTCAAACAGTTGGCGGGCTTCTACATTGCTGCCACAGACTGCAGACATTGTAGCAAGCTTGGATTCCAAAAAGACATGCTGATGAAGTCCAGTGATTAATAAATGAGAATGCACTATCTTGCCTTGAGATGGCGACTTGTTTTTGAAAGAATCCAACAATAGGGAAGCATAGGATTATATATAAGTTCAATTCACGTCATCTAGCCTAACCTAGAATGTGCAAGGAAAAACAATAGCGACAAACAGGAAAAAGAAACGAACGAAATTTATCTCTTCCCGTCTGGAAAGCAAAAAGTGACTTAATCTGATCCAATTACATTTGGAAAAATATTTGATATGATTTGAATCAATCAACATCAGCGGTTTTCAGAATTTGGCAAAACATCGAATGGTAAGTTGTTCAATTTCAGAGCATCAAATAGGTATTAGGTGAACCGTATATAGGTTTATCGACCAAATATATAAATATATAGTTACTAGCAATCGTATCTTGGTGTGTAATGGGTACGTCGTATTAATGTTGGAGTAACTAAAAATTGTACTAGTTTTGACTTACTCCACACATAGGTAAACGAGTTTAATTAGCTCAATAAACTTCTTCTAGAACAACTTCTAATTATGTTTTTAATTATATTGGGAAAATTGGAAATCATGCACGTCTCCTTTTCATTATTATAAAATTATAGAGCGGTAATTTAAGTTTTAGTGTTTTTTCCTTTCTATTTACTTTTAAGGATCTAAATTGACTATTAATTTATTTGTTTTCTATTTAAGTTTGGATTGCAATTATAGGATTGCATTTAAATTTGAATTAATTTCAATTGAGAATCAACATATATTCTTTAATTTATTATTATTATCTTCGAATTAAAGCGACAAACATTTCATTTGATATTTCTATAGTTGTATTTAGAGATACACCATGGTGTATTTTACAAATTTAGAAAACAGGAACATAGATGTTTACAATCCTATTCTTTTAAAAAATAAAATTAAAGAAAAGTGGAGCATCCATAATCTATTTATGTCCAATTTGCATCAACATAAAGTATTTGTAGATGAATACTTGTTATGTTACCAATATGTAAAACAAGGGAAATATGTTGAAATTTGATTCACGTGCATTGTTCATGGCTAAAAAGTATTTGCACAAGGTTCCTTTCCCATTGGTTCCAAGATCATGAAAATATGTTAAGTTTCATTAGGATTTCTTGTGCTAGAAGGCATTTTATGAATTAAAAACTTATCTTACATCACCACCAGTGTGTGTACCACCTACAAAGGGAAGACCTCTTCTATAAGGGAAAATTCTTGGGAGAGGTGGTGGACTATTTTGGAACATCCTCTGTGTAACAGAAATGAGGTCCTACAATTTATATTGAGGAATCTATCTTATGAGTTCATCCCTAACGAGATTCTGAATTACTTCGACATGTGTGATTTCTAGGTCAAAGGTGGGGAATCTACACATGATAGAGAGATGTGAACATCATGCCTGATAATAGACATGGAGACCCTTTTTCTAGACCAAACATTGAGTGTGTCATAATCCCTTTCATTTTGAAAGAGAATGTTGAGGTGGAGACTCGAGAGTCCATTGACTCCCTCACATAAACCTTGCTATAGCACACAAGGCCTTTAACATAAGATGATGAGGTCAATGATCCTAGACATTAGAATTCACCTCACTGTGTGTGTGAAAATTGTACCTAGCTGCGGAGACAACACTTTAATAAAACATTAGAGGTTAGGAAAAATGAAATCTGTAGATAAATGAAACTAAGCTAACCAAGCGATTTACTGTCTTCTAGTAGGTGTGAGTATGATGTTCTCAGATTGAAATCGAGATCAGTGACAATGCAACACCTAAACAAAGGATTTGAATGCAAAATAATGAAAAACTGTATGAATGCAGATTAATCTATATTTTTGGATTTTATATGCAATAAGATGAAAAACTATATGAATCTAATCTAGAATGAAAATGAGATAATATGCAAATTTAATCTAACAATAATATGGATTAATGAATGCTATGAACAACAAAGAAAGATCTCACAAATCGTCTGTCGCAAGTGCTTAATCCTTCAATCGCCAATTCGCCAGAGTAATTGTGCAAATTTGAGAGATGTGTCATTATGAAGAGTTGAGCCTTGTTTTTATAGAAATCCAGGGCTTGAGAATGCATGGAGAAAAGCCATAAATCACTCTTGATAAACTCAGGTTGATTTTTGAGTTAACAAGAAATCAGAATTAATTAATTTATAAAACCATGCAAAATCATGCAAAAACAACTTTTAACTCAAAATAGAGTTTAGTTCAATTTTCAACTCACAATTGAATGTTGATTTTAAATTTAAAATTGGCTGTTGATTTCTAGTTGACTACTTTTCTCATTGTGCATGATTTAATTATAAATTAATTTAAAAATAAAGTGATTTATTCTCAACTTAACTGATTTTTGAATTAAAACAATTGATTTATGGGTTAATCAATTATTAAATCAAACTTTATTCAAAATTATATTATTAAATATTAACAACTGACATTAATTAATTAAATAAGAATTTAATTAATTATTCGTAGGAGATTTTGATTTATTGTCAAAATTAAATAATACAATTTAGGAATAAATAAAATAAAATTTAATAAATAATTAAGTGGCAGAATTAAACTTAATTAATTTAATATTCAGAATATTCAATTAATCAAATTTTAGGATAAATAAGATTTATCGCCAAATAATTATTAAATCAAAGATAATTAGGACAAATAGGGAATATTCAAGGAATATTCCTCTGATATAGAATTAGGATAAAATCAATTAGGTTTTGATGTTTAGATGTGCAGATGTGCCTTTGATTGGGACTTTTGTATCGATTTCGTTCAATTTGAAGATGTAAGAGATTAATGAACTTATAGCCCATTTTTGGGGTATTACATTTTGCCCCTCTTTGAATCACTATGCAAAGTGGAGTGGTTCAAAGATTAGTCTGTGTTTGATGTATAAAACTGATTTGACAGATGAACTGATTGTGAGACCGGTGATTACGAAAAAGTATCAAAACACTTGATTCTGAACCTTATGATTATGAAGGAGTGACCTAATTCCAGACTTGATTATCCAAAGGAATCAAAATGATATCACATCCAAACGCTTCAGTTACGAAGAACCAAGGAAATAACACAAATGAACTGATGGTTACGAAAAGCTGATATAGTTTACAAGATTGATTAGGATACCAAATTGATATGGATCTCGATGAATCTGATATGCCCCAAACGATGTGTCCCTAGCGTTGAGGACTTTTAGATGAATTAGCAACTAGACGTGGTTGTTGTCTTGATTACTGAGAGAAGATTTGATTGAGTTACAGAATTGAATGATGTGCAATACCATGCCCCCTTTGGGATGAAAATTGAAATATGACAAGAAAAGTCAGTGTTAAATGGTTTAGAAGCATGTTAATTGAGTTGAGATTTGGTTGTACACATATGGAAACACGTTCTTCATCATTTGAAGGTCCTGAAGACCAAGTTTGACTAGGTTTGACCATGGGTGACCAAGTTGAAATTTCAATAGTTTGATGTAATATAATCAGTTAAGTTAAATTCTAAATTTATTTAATGTGTAGAAGGTCGATTATGCAAGCAGTCGGTCATCCTGGGTTTGAAAATTTTAAATCATGATTTTGACAAAGTAAACGATCTCAGATTTCAATTTTGATCCTGAAAATGGGTTCAGAACGTCGAAATTAGCAGGGGTGCCTGCTTGGTGATTTGTTAAGAGACCTTCGTTTGAGATTCAGCTCTTGCGTTAAGTTTAACGTTTTTATTTTTGAAGAATCATTTAAGTGTTCAAGCAATTTATGAGACCATGCAAACATGCAAAATGTAAAGTGACATGCAAACCTAAGACCTAGGACCTAGTCACTGATCATGTGTCGATTCATTCCCATCATTGAACTTTTAAGGTAATCGGATAAATCAATATAATATCCACTAGTTATGAAACCATAGACATATGAATATCGATTTGTACACTCAAAAGTCAATACAACGCCCATTGGTTAGACAACCATGGACATATGAATATTGGTTTTATCTTCGGTATGTCAGATTCGATATAAGCACCATGACACAAATGCTAGGATGACCTGAATATCATGTCCATTTTGATATAGCAATTTGTATAAGCATCAAAACATAGATGTCATGATGACCTGAATATGCCTTGTGGTGACAAACATATCAAGCAGTCAAGAGCTCATTCTAAATCTAGTGTGAATTACCCGTAGTGACCCTTTATCGTTCACATCCTTAGGTAAGATCGCGTTTCACAGTAAGATTGAGAAATCATTCAAAAAGATGTAAGCTAGGTCAAACTTCCTTGAATTTTTTGGGTATCAATGGTCGAGGTACTCATGGCCATCCAACACAAAATGGAGGCTCTTACAGATGGACACCATTTCAATCCAGAATTTCCAAAGTTATTATATTTTTGCTCAAAGCAGAAAACTAAGAAAAGATTATACCCCCACTCATCACACTCTAAATCCTGTAAAGGACATCATCGAAGAGCTCGAAAGGGCACAATATGCAAAAATATCAATGCGAATCAGTAAGCATACAAGGAGATTAAAGTAGTGAAGCAAAGGTTGTTTTCAGTTTTTTTTATGTTTGTTTGTGTTTGATTGCAAAATCCTCTCTGGTAAGGAGACATACAGACTGAATCGGATGTAGCTTCAAAGGACTCTGATTGGATATGAATCATCTGAGGTATATTAAAGACCATAGGATATGACATTGATTGCCCCCATGTTTGAACATTGATAGGATATAGTCATTTGAGCTGATTGGTGGACAGACCGACTTTATTGAAAACATGAATGCGAAAATAAACCGGGAGGTCTGTACAAACTAAAGCAAGACTGAAAGCTGGGAGAGACCAAGATTGTGTTGATAGATGGAGCATTTTGAAACAAGTGGCACCCGTTTGTCAGGTTTTCACCATCTTGGCAGAGATTCTATTTTTGCTACCAAGGCGCAGGTTTCCAGGTTTTCACCAAGACACTTTTTATTTTTCTCATTTTTTTGTATTTATCATTTTTTCAATTTTTTTGTACTTTTGATATTTTTTTATTTTTGTGTGATACATCAAGGTGCCTATTGCTAGGTTTTCACTAGGATGATCATTTTTTCAGGACTTTTTCTGATTGTTATGATTTTTTTAGGACATTTTTTAATGTTGAATGCCTTAGGCATAGAATTTCTTCAAATGGAGAATGTTGATTGGTTCTCGGAGCTGTTCTCCTTTAGTCGTTGAGAGTTGATAGGCACTAGAGCCAAAAGTAGCAGTGATAAGAAAAGGACCTAGCCAGTTGGGTTCAAACTTCCCCTTGCATTCTCTATGTGATTAATTTTTAAGATTCTCTCTCAAGACTAGATCGCCAAACTGAAATTCTCTGTGTCTAACTTTCTTGTTGTAACCTCTAGACATTCTCTTCTGATATACTCTGAGATGATCATATGCTGCTTGTCTATGCTCATCTAGTAGTTCAAGTTCTTGCAACCTAGACACTTTGTAGTAATCATCAGTTACTAGACCATGCATTATGATTCTTAGTGGGGTATGTGCAAGATCATGGTATGCCAAACTAGGCCCTTAAGTGGCAATGAAAATTCAAAAATTCAAATTTAGGCAAGTTGACATAAAAAATTGAATAAGTTATAAATATTATATCAAAAATATGTAAGAAGAGAATCTGTAGATAATTGAATTTAGTTTCTAAGAAACTAGGCCTTTTTTGAAAAGTTATTATTCTATATATTGAAAATTTTAAATTTCAATGTAGTAGTACGAACATTTCATGA
Source organism: Chamaecyparis obtusa (assembly GCA_027943335.1). Taxonomy (NCBI): domain Eukaryota; kingdom Viridiplantae; phylum Streptophyta; class Pinopsida; order Cupressales; family Cupressaceae; genus Chamaecyparis; species Chamaecyparis obtusa. Next base: position 466,475 of record BSBK01009117.1, read on the forward strand.
AAAAATAAGAAGTGGGTGTATATCTAACCACTTTAAACACAATCAAATGATAATATTTTTTGCAAGATTCTAGATATAAGTAGTAGACTCATGTCCGGATGTGACACATATTTTTTTGCAATTTATTTGTTAGTAATTAATTAATTATGATTTTTCTTCTACAACTTTTCTAGAATACAAAACACTCACGTCTGACCACGTTAACTTAGTCTAAACTTTATTAAATTGAAAACTTTTTTTTTTCTTGTAGTAGGAAAATCATAGAATGTGACACATGTTTTGGATTTTAAATTTTTTATACAATTTGAAAGTTATAGATATTTTTCAATAAGTCTATCAATCAGGACTAGAAAGATAACAAGTAGGTGTATGTCTGACTACATTAAACAAAATTAAATAATAATATTTTTTTATAATATTCTAGATAAAAGTAGTAGACTCATGCCCAGATGTGACATATATTTTTTTGTATTTTATTTCCAAGTAAATAATTAATTATGATTTTTCTGCTACAAATTTTCTTGAATATAAAAACTCTCATGTCTGACCACCTTAACTTAGTCTAAACTTCATCAAATTGGAAGAATTATTTATTATTATTGTATTAGGTGAAGCATAGAATGTATATTTCAGATTTCAAAAATGTTATAATTTTTAAAAGTTATAGTTATTTTTCAAATAGTCTATTTGTATATGATAAAAATACACCTGTTGAGAATAAGTTCAAACATGCAAACGTTAACAACAAAAGTCATAATCAATCTAATCTAACATGTTCATAAACTTGTAAAAAACATTAATTTCCACCATAACCTTGGATGAGCATGAAGCAAGTGCACCCAAGACTTGCTTGATTTAAGCTCTTAGAGAGGTTGTGGGTGTGCTCTCCCAACACAAGTATTGATCCCACTATGAATGCAAGTATGATGAAGATTTGAGATGCTTAAGAAGAAGCTATAAAAGCAACTCTCAAGCATTCAAATGCAATAGGCCAAAGAAGCTCAAGGAGGAGCTATAAAAGTAATCCTCAAGCTCTATGGCATGTAAGTAAAACAAATGAAGCTAAAAGCATGGAATGAGACTAAATCTATAATGAAAATCTAACAACTACCAAATGGTTAGTAAAGAAAATTCTAAGAACAATTCTAAGCATATACTAGCATAATAACTCTAATGCAAGAATGAATATGTCCATTTGCTTGAGACAAGGGTCCTATTTATAGGATTTTGGAGGGTTGGGGTGAGGTGGCATCTATGTGGAATCCACATGGGTGCCATCAAGGAGACACATAAGCCATGCAAAGTCTAAGACTTGCTCACACATGTGTGAGAAACTTGGGATGTGAAAGGTCAATGTGTACTTCAAGTACATGTGCAAGTGTGTGTAAGAGATGTGTAAGTGAAAAAGTCTATTTTCACCATTTTAGAATGTGTAAGACATGTCATAAAATGTAAGATGCCTTGTTTGTGCAAAGTTTAGTAATTTTTGAAAAAGTCATTTTTAGAAATTTGTTCACACATGTGTGAGCAAATAATTAGGACTAATGGATGTAGGAATCCAAAAATTAGCCTAATTAACCTCAGTTAATTAGTGAGTAGGCTTATTAGACAAAAAGTGATGTGTGTAGGATAGCATCTAGGTTGGATTTAAGATTAAATTAAATAAAATTTAATTTAATCATGATTTAGTGGAAATCAAGAATGTGAGAGAATTAAATAAATTAAAAATTTATTTAAAAAGGGACTATGGAGGAACATGTATTAAATTAAATTTAATACATTATGGAAGGTAGTAATTAAATTTAATTCAAATACTATGATTAGTGAATTTATTTAATTAAATAAATAGATGAATTTAACAAATATAATTAATTAAAAATTAACTATAATGTTATTTAAAGTCATTAATTAAATTAAATTTAACTAATGTTAAAAAGATGAATTTAGGTGTCTACATTTTGCCCCTCTTTGATGCGGTGTCAAAAATGACATCGCGTCAAAGAAAAGAAAACATAGATGCCCCATAGGAAAAAAGGGACCTAAAAGGTGTACAGAGGAAAAGTCAGTAGGAGGATGTGCCCCCTCAAGAAAATAGGCCAAAAATAATTTTTTTGGTCAATTTTCACGAAAGGAAGGAAGAAGACTTTGCATGACCTATTGGGAAAAAGGGGAACGTTAACCGGTGGCCAACAAACAAGAAGGATAGCAGAACGGGTGTCGCCAACTGGCGAAGTGAAGCATCCAATGGCAATGGAGCCATTGACTACAGAAAAGAATGGATGGATGATGAAGAAGGGGAGAGCCACCCATTTAGAGACAAGGTCCCCACTCAAGGAAGAGTCACCGGATAGGCGTCTCCGCCTAGGGTGGAGCCGCCCATCTATCAACGGACGTCTTCACCTATGGATAGGCGTCTAGGATACAAAATTCATTACTATTCTCACCCAACTTGTCAAATCAGATTCTAACCACCACCATTGCAATCGTGGTGTTTTGGCATTTCTGAAAACATATTTTATGACCATATTCGGGCAAATATGAAGCACTAGGCATCATTTTTCGCAGACAGGCGTCTCTACCCTAGCGAAGACGCCCATCAAGCGGAGCCGCCCATCCCCACATGGGCGTCTCCGCCAAAGCAGAGCTGCCCATCCCCAGATAGGTGTCTCTGCCTGGAGAGAGGGAGGGAGGGGGAGAGAGAGAGAGAGAAAGAGGGAGGGAGAGGGAGAGAGAGAGGGAGGAAGGGGGAGAGAGAGAAAGAGGAAGCTTATGGCGGAGCCTTGGGTTGGTAGACAGGTGTCTCCGCCTGCTAGAAGAATGAGGGCAAGGAGAAGTGTCCCATTCACCAAGGGGGAGTTTTCTGGGAACAAGATTAGGAGGGATGAAGGAAAGGAGGAAAATGGGAGGTTGGATTAGCCGAAAAAGGAGGGAGGGAAGGGTGAATAAATAGAATCCTTGGCTCAAACAAAAATGCAAAAAAAGAACAAACTAAAATGCAACCTGGCTACATGATTTAGTGGGATCACTTGTGTTCATGTTGAAGAGCACACCCTAGTTTGATATTGCAATAGGAGGTATGCATCATGTGTTATAAAAGCATAGATGACAGTGTTCCATTGCGTGGACTAGACTCTCAGATAGTTGTAGGAACAAAGATGTAGATTTCCTGCCTATGATGGAATCTATGACATATATTTATTGGAGAGGTCTGGGTACACTTAGGTCTTGTAAAGGACATAAGTATGCTAACCCATTGCCCCCATTAAGATACGCATAATCATAACTGGGAAATCCATAAAAATGCACCTAAAGTATCCACAAATAGATCATACCGCAATCGACACTTGTATCATATTTCACCAGTCACAATGCACCAAGATATGGAAGATCGAGATAATCATGAGTAGGATCTACTGATACAAAAAGATAAAATCAACAATGAAGGCCTCCTGACCAAGTGGTCATTCGGTCCACAGTTCTTGTCATGAACGAGATAGGATTGATGAGGTTGATTTGAGCTGACTGAGGAAGGACGCATCCTGCAGGGCAAAGATTGATTGACTGAAATGGATATTCATTGGCAATAGATGTGAAAGGAATAATAACTCAGAGATTTGATATAGATGTTGATTTTGATAAGCACTTTTGCAATCACTGTGTCTGGGAAAAGCTCAGTGTGATGGGGTTAAGCTCAGCTTACTCGGAATTGCGGTTGGACCTTTATGGCTATGCGGGAAGCAATGACTAAAAACTAGGACTAGGATGAGGAGGGATATGTACAATGGATGGGGAGACAATGGATCCAAGTCTGCTATCATGGTGCCTGAGACAGGTTTTCACCATAATACTTGTCCAAAGTGCTTGGTTGCCAAGTTTTCACTGTTGGACGATTTTTTTTCATTTTTATTTTTTATGGATTTTCTATTTTTTTTATTGTTAGGATTTCTTCAAGACTTTTTCTGATGTTTAGGATTTATTTTTTTCAGGTCTTTTTCCGATTTTTAGGATTTTTGTTGAATCATTTATGCTTTTTTAGGATTTTTGTTGAATAACACTGTACAGGAACTGAAATGTTGAGCTATGCATAAAAGTGCTTCAAATGCACAATATTTACAGGATCAAGGAGTGGATCTCTCTCAGGTGTTGCAATTTGATATGCCCCAAATAGGCCAATCTCACTGTTCTTTTGTACACCAAGTAGCGCTAGTGCTTGAAGTGGGAAGATTCTGTAGTCATCATCAGGAAGGAACTTTTGCAAAGACACCCTAAGTGAAGGTATCGTATCCAAGGAAAGACCATTCTAGAGAGATCCATAAATACACTCTTGAATCACTCGTAACACCTTGTCAAATTCCTTGCATTCTAGACACCTAAGGAAAGTACTATCTCAATTTCTCTTGAACAAGTCATTAGTGATGAGGAGATACATGGATGCACTTTGGATTGTAAAGGAACTTGCAGGGGTGATTTTGTTTTGGAGAGAGTGGTAATGGTAGCAAGGAGTAGCGGAGGTAATGGTGGTGCAAATAATTTGGGAGTGAGGCGAGTCATAGGAAGGAGAGGCGAGCTTGAATGTCAATATTGAGTTTTCTTTTATATCCAAGTCTTTTAAGAGAGACATTGATATTTCTTTTCTTTGAGATGCATTTGATTGAACTTCTTCTAGGATGGATTTATGAATCCATAATTTCTTTATTTTTCTTCTTTTCTTGAAGGACCCTTGTGGTCTCTTGAATATTTCTTGTGTTTTTGTAGTCACATGTAGATTAGATAGGACACGATGACCTTTATATGTCAGTGGATTCTGATATTTTTTATTTTTATGTTGCACATTCAAGCTTCTTCTGGAAGACTCAATAATTATGGATGAATGAGGCTGATGTGATGGGTTTGAATGGATGGATGGAAGAGAAATGGTCAAGCCATTTAACTCAGGAAGAATGAGAGATAACTATTCAATAGGTTCAAGTGCAAAAACACTAATATCATCCTCATCATTCATGAATGTCTCAGATAGATCTAGAAAGTTATCCTCCATAAAGTGTTGTCGATCACAAGTCATCCTAGAAGAGTTAGAGGAGTTTAGAGAAGTAATTTGTGAATCTAATCGAGATGACCTAACCCTAGAACTATGTCCTTCTTCTAGTGCTCGAGTAGCCATTTGTTCCAAAATTGTGCGAACATGAACCATCTCAATTCAAGACCTCCCTAAATTCCATGTTGCTATCATAGGATTAGCTGTTTGAATTTGTAGAAGTCTTGCATAAGTCATCGGTTGAATCTCTGCTTCTTCTTCCTTAGATGAGTCCTCACATGTAGGAGTACTATTGCTAGGCTGGTCAGCTTCATGTTTATGATAGCCTAGACTAGTCTGGTCTTTGGGAGCTCTGAATTCAGGATGAAGAGGTTCTAGGAAATTTGTTCCTTTTCAAAGTGTAATTTGTCTATCATATCCCATGTTGTGTATAAGTTGGTAATCCATATCATATTTTTCAGGCAAGATATCACCATTTTTTATTTGTTCAGCCTCTTTATGTAACACAACACTCTCTTCCATTTCTAGTTCTAAGGGAACTTTAGCCTTGGTCACGCCAATGTCGTCATCAGGTCTGCATAGGATTCCCTTCCCACAAGGTTATTTTACCTTATCTTGATGAGACATATTTTCTTTAGAACAAGTGTGTTGGATGGGAGTTTCTTATGGAATAGGATGAACATATTCATTTAGTGACAATAGTTTGATTGCTTTCCTTCCAATCTCTTGCAATACTTGAAGGGTTCATGATCTCCTGGGATGGTTATTTCAGCTCCATGATCTGGGAATTTTAAACACTGGTGAAATTTGGATGGGACACCTGAGATAGCATGTGTCCATGGCCTACCCAAAAGGATATTGTATGGTAGATCCAAGTCAAGCACTTGACAAACCATTTCAATAAGAAATGGGCCCACTTGTAAGGGGAGTGCAATGAGACCTTTACTCACCCTTTCTTTTTCATCATATGCTTTTATTATTATTCTCTTATTTACATCAATGAGATCCTCAGAAAGACCGATATTGCGAATCATGCTTAAAGTACAAAGATTCAAACTGGATCCATTGTCTATAAGTACTCTTTTGATTCAAGTGTTATGGATGGTGACTTGGATATGCAGGGGTTTATTATGATGGGGGTCAGGACCTCAGAAATCTTTGTCAGTGAATACCAGGTGTTGTTGGGTAGCCAAATTTTTTATCATTGCTTGGAATTGAGAGGCATTGATATTTTCTGGGATGCGAGACTCAGTCAAGGCATTCTCAAGGACTTCTTTGTGAATGGGGGATGTATGCAAAAGTTCTAGTATGGATATCTGTGCAGGGGTCTTCTTCAACTGGGAAAGCAAGTCATAACGTGATGCAGGTCATGTTGAGGTAGATGGTGTTGCAGGTGGATCTACAACAGGCAGATTGGTAGCAGCTTGTATAGTTACACGAGGACAACAAGCAGTGACATTGCAATCTGCGCTCTTTAAGGTCAATGTGTTTACATGCGCATTGGATTGTTCAATATGGCCACACAATGTATCAAAACCACATACATCATTTTCAACTAATTTTCCACAAGTGCGTTCATCTCCCGAGATTTTGTTTGTTGAATAATCATAAGAAAAACCCTTGGATGTGGATGCATTGTTTTGATTATGTTTTGGAAAAGGTTTAGTATACATTTTTAATTGGGCGTCAGAAGTAGAGGCATTTTGTCCTTCTACTTCAATTTTACCATCATTGATCAAATTTTGCACAAAATTATGAAACTTCATGCATTTTTTAATCTCATGCCCTTTTATGCAATGATAATCATAGTATTCATTATCCTTATACCAATGGGGTTTAGATTGATTTTCATTGAAAGGCTTGGTGTTAGGATAAACCATCATCCCTTGGTCGACTAGGCGTCAGAAGATCACATCAAGGGAATCTACCAGCTATGTAAATTGTCATCATGGTTGTTGTCGATTGTTATTGTTATTTCCATCATATCGTGAGAATAGAGAACCACGATAACCAGATCCTTGATTTTGATTCTGGTTATTTGAACTATTTTGATTGTTTTGGTTATTTGAATTGGTTTGATTATTATTGTGATTGTTCTGATCATTGTTATTGTGATTGCCTTGGTTACTATTATTGGATACTTGAACATTTTGGACATGTTTAGCATCGGTCACTCCATCATTAACAACACCTTTGTTCTTAGACCAGAACTTGGGTTTATCACTAGTATTGTTAGATGAATTAGGGGTGTAGTGTTTAATTACTCCTTTCATCAAAAGTCCATCTTCAATAGACTTCCCCTTTTTAATGAGTGCCTCGAAGGAATCCAGGGCATCCATCTTCATCTAAAATGACATTTTCCTAACCAGATTCTTAGTAAAGATGTCAACAAGATGTAAATCTAGGATTTTCCAAGGCATGCGGTTTGCAAGATGTCACCATCTTTGGAGAAAATTGGCAAAGGTTTCTCCATTTCTTTGTTTCATGTTACACAAATCACTGAGGGATGCTTGATGTTCCATGTTATAAGAATATTGTGTAACAAATTTTTCTACAAGATCATGAAATGTGGAGATGGAACCAGGACGAAGGTTCAATAGCCACTCTAAGGTTGGTCCTCCAAGACTTCTAGTAAAAAGTCTTAGGAGAAGATGATCATTATGGGAAACTTCTTGTGCTGCTACATAAAATTCCTTGATATGTTGTGTAGGGCATGAGTCTCCCTTGTATTTATCAAACTTTGGCATTTAAAAATTGGCAGGGAATGGTTGGAGAGTGATTGATTTGTCAAAAGGATAAGGACATATTTCTGCAAAAGAAAATTCCTTCTTCCCGCCTTTCTGCATAGCCAACATCATGCCCCTGAGCTCATCAATTTGTTGGACTAATTCAGGAGGATTAGTAGTGATCATATGGTCTTGAAGTGTTCCTCTACCTAATGATGCATTATGTCCCCCTGGAGGGGGAAGATTGGTGTTATGTCTCTAGTTGGTGTTGTTTCCTTGTGTAGAATTTTGATTTTTGAGGACTCCACTAGGCTTCAAGAAAATAGAAGCAGAGCATCATCCTGAGGACCCTGGTTGTGTTTTGGGTACATAGCCCGCATTTGAATCATCGTTACTCACCCCATTATTTGAGTTAGGCTTGTTTAGGAGTTGTTGGATTAACTCAAGCGTATCAGGGAGATGTTGGGTTACGTTATTAGATGTTGATGGTGCTACTTTTCTTTTGTTGGTTCTAATCAAGTTGTTCTCAAGCAAAGTTTCATCAAAATTATCAGGGAGGGTAACACCTCTTTGAACAAGATTCATGAAGATATTGACATTGTTGACTTGGATTAGGTCTTCCACTAAGCTTAAGTTGTTAGGATCCTCAAAAAATTCTTTAGCTCATGGATTAGCACTGACACTTTTAGGTATTACTATCTCAGATTCCATATGAGGTTCTTCTTTGTCGTTAAAATCTTCTTGATAAATAGTTTCTTGATCATTATCCATGATGAGAGATTCTTGTCTTGGCTTTGCTTGTGATCGGGTAAGTACCATGCATCAGTGAACTTAGAATGGTTGAATTTGAACAAAGGTGAATAGCTGATAAGATGTGGAAAGAAAAAGGATTTGGTGAACTAGGAGCAACTTGGACTAATGATTAAGTCTGGATGATTGATTGGATTGATTGAATTGGATTGATTGATTGAAGATTGGATTAAAGAGGGACTAAGCCTCAAGGATTGTGGTGTAGGAGCACCCTTCTAAGGGGTCCCACCATCTATTTTTGTTGTGTTGAACTTCTTCAATGAATCTTGTAAGTAGAAATAAGAGTTTTAGTGCTCACTTATGTATGAAGGCCTAGTGGAGGTCTTGGTTTTGTAGTGTGTCCTTCTTAATTTGTTGTACAGTGACTTAGGGCAGGTTGTCATCCTGAGATCACTTCTTTTCTAGAGTGGTCTAAGTCTTAGAACATGGATTAGGAGAGTTTTATACAATAGAGTTATGGAAAAGGCCTTAGTATGGTCTTAGGAGTTTGGATGAGCAAAAAGTTGCTCGAGCAAGAAAAATTGCTCTAAAAGTTGCTAGCAACTTTTCCTATTAAAGAGCTAAACCTTACCAAGATGGTTAAAACCCCTAACTCAACTCTACTCCCATGGAAAAGACTATATCTGACATGAGAAACCCTAATTCAAGGGTTGGATATCATTTTGTGTATGGCTAATGTACAAAGGAACCAGACTGTGTATGAAAAACCAGTGTGTAACAGTTAGTTTAATGGCATGAAGTGTTGAATTAACAAGTTGCAAGTGATATATTCGATTGTGTAAAAGTGTTTAGTTTCATTTTCTTCATTTCTTAGTATTTAGACTAGGTTTGATTTCATTTGTTTGTATATATTGTGTTTGATTACTCTGTCAGTCCCCTGTCCAGTTGGAAGGGTCTTATGATGTAGGGCTTGTAGCTCCTATCCCCATCATGCAAACACCATGGCTCTTTGGGATAAGGTAGTATAGACCCTACCCTATAAATATGTGCAAGTAGGGCCCAATTTAGCAGGTGCAAGCAATTGTTTGAGCCAGCCCTAGACGAGTTTAGCAGAGCCCGACTAGGAGCGGTCAGCAAAGAAAGAACTCTAGCAGACAGAGGAGTGGGTTTCAAGACTAGCCCTTTGGAGGGAGTCTAGTGGCATGTATGAAGGTTAAATGGTGTGAAGGAGAAAGCCTTAGCAATCTAGGAGAGGTGATGTTGCAGTCAAGTTAGCTCTGTGACCCGTAGAGGCCTAAAAGCCCTAAAAACCCTTAGTTTTGGTAAAAGCATTGTACGGACAGATGGAGGCCCAAGACTCCAAAAATATTTGAGGGCTATGCATTTTTTATGAATTTCCTTTAGAATAGGAATTTTGATTCTATGTAGAAAGAGGACTAAAAGTCCTACAAATTCGGAGATAGGTCTAATTGGGGCTCTTCTAGTAGCCCTGATTTCTAAAGGAACCCTGCAATTGGGTATCAACCCAACCTCATAAACACCATGGAGATGATCCAAATGCCTTAAAAACTCCTTGAAACTCATCAATTTCTCAATCAGAGCTTGGAAGGTGTTTGAACCCTAAAAGACCCTTATAAGCCTATGTAAGGGATGGTGCTTGGAAGCAATGTTTGGAAAGGTGCAATATGAAGCAGCTACACTTGATGGTCAAGTTAGGCTAGGTCAGGGTATCCTTGATAAGAGGGGAGTCCTATAGACCATATTAGGTGTTTGGAGAACACTAGGATCCTAGAAGAGGATCAGAGGCATATACTAGCTAGTCCATCCTAACCTTCCCATCAGATTGGTATCATAGCCTCTTAAGGCTTGGGAAGTGGAAAGTGGATGTTTCAACCTTCAGAAGAGTTAGTTGGATCATCACACAAGAAAAAAATGGTGACTAATAGAGAGCTTGCTAAGAAGGTGGAAGATCGGGAGGAAGCTAATAGACTCCTGCAAGAAAGATTGATGCAAATGGAACAACTCTTGGATGATGTCCAAGCAAAGGCAGAAAAGGTGAAAGATAGGATGGAGGAGGAGGATGCCAAAGGGAAAGAGAATACCATTGATGATGATGTGCCTACACCTGATCCTCTAACCCAAGATGAGCAATTTCTTAAGGCTTTGAAGGCTATCACTGGCAAGGCACTTGAAGGTGTCCCATTACTTACCGGCAGGATGGATACAGAGCTTGTGATGCAATGGATTGAAGGCATGGAGAATCACTTTGAATGTGAAGAGATCTCAGAGGCACATAAGGTCAAAGTGGCCAAGTTTAGGTTGAGGGGTCAAGCTTTAACCTGGTGGAACTACTTACAAGATGAAAGAGAGAAAGAGGGAAAGAACCCAATCTCCAATTGGAAAGCAATGGTCAACAAAGTGAAAGAAGCATACCTACCTAAAAATTATGAAATCTAGTAGCATAGGAGGAGATTGAACCTCAGACAAAAGGAGATGGATGTAGCCACCTACATTGAAGAGTTTCACAAGTTGAGCTTAAGATCCAAGATCAAAGAAGAGAAAAGTATCAAAGTGGCAAGGTACCTAAGTGGTTTGAAATGGAGCATAGCAGAGGAGATGAGTTTTTGCACTCCCACCATAGTATTTGGATGTTAGCATATAGCACAAAAGCTTGAAGATAAACAAAGAAGAAAGCAAGAACCTAATTCAAAGAACAAGGGAAGAGGTAGAGACTCTAGAGGGGGTCAAAGAGGAGGTTCTAGTGGAAGAGGTGGTGACTTAAGAAGCCAAGGGGAGAGAAGACTTTTGGAAAAAAGTTTAGAAATTAGTACAAGAGGATATTTTGGTAGAGGAAGAGGTTCTCAAGCAAATAGAGGAAGAGGTGTAGGAAGAAGTAGCTCCTACTTTGCCATAATGAAATGCTATCAATGTGGACAACTTGGACACCCTGCCTATAGGTGCCCTGATAAGCCATCAAACTCAAGAAATGAAAAGAGGGTAGCCTATACCCAAGAAGACAATAGTAGCTCATGTACCAATGAGGTCAGCAAACTAGAATCAGAAATGGGTGAAAACTTAATGTTTTGAAGAGTACTCATAAGGCAGCCTATCCAAGGTGAACCCAAGTAGAGGAGAGCTCTTTTTAGAGTTAGATGCAAGATACAAGGCAAAGTTGTCAAAGTTATATTGGATTCAAGGTCCACTGATAACATCATAGCATAGGAAGCAACAAAGAAGCTCAAACTTACAAAGGTTCCCCATGTAAACCCCTACAAGGTGACTTGGTTGAATCAGGAGCAGACTGTTTTAGTGAATGAGTAGACATGAGTGGAGTTTTCAATTGGAGGCTATAAGGACAAAGTGCTTTGTGATGTCCTGCCCATGGATGCATGCCATCTTCTATTGGGAAGACCCTGGCAATTTGATAGGAAGGTGATCTATGATGGAGAGGAGAACTCCATTTCTTTCAAGAAAGATGGAAGAACATTCAAGATGCAATCCATAACAGAGAATGAAGAAGGTACTTCTAAGACACCTAGTGTGTTGCTTAGCAATGGTAAGGAGTTCCTACATGCACTACATAATGAAGAGACCATAGGATGTGCTATCATGGTGAAACCAAAGGAGGATGACAAGAAGTTGCAAGTAGAAATACCATTAGAAGTGCAGCAAATGTTAGAAGAACTCAAAGACATTGTAAGTGATGGAACTCTTGCAATACTACCTCCAACAAGGGCCATAAGTCATCAAATAGACTTTGTACCTAGTGCATCCCTACCTAACAAAGCAGCCTACAAGCTTACCCCTGATCAGAATAAGGAAGTGGCAAGACAAGTGCAAGAGCTATTGGATCAAGGATTGATTAAGAAGAGTATTAGTCCATGTGTAGTCCCAGTGGTCTTGGCATCCAAGAAAGGAGGAAAATGGAGACTTTGCATAGATTCAAGGGCTATCAACAGGATCACTATCAGGTATAGGTTCCCAATTCTAAGAATAGAAGATTTGATGGATTTCTTAGGAGGTGCTATGTATTTCACTAAGCTGGATCTAAAAAGTGGTTATCACCAAATTAGAATCAAGGAGGGTGATGAGTGGAAGACCACTTTTAAAACCATAGATGGATTGTATAAATGGCTTGTGATGGCATTTGGGCTTACCAATGCCCCAAGCACCTTCATGAGGTTGATGAACAAGGTCTTGAAGGACTTCACATGCAGATTTGTAGTGGTGTATCTAGATGATATACTCATCTATAGCAAAACCAAATCAGAACATCTTGAGCATTTGAGGCTGGTTATGAAGAAGCTACATGAAGAGCAATTGGCTATCAACCTAGAGAAATGTGAGTTTATGCAGTAGGAGCTGGTTTACTTGGGATTTGTGGTGTCCAAGGGTACTTTGAAAATGGACCCAAGCAAGGTGGAGGCAATCTTGAATTGGCCTACCCCTAAAATAGGGACTAAAGTCAGAAGTTTTCATGGGTTAGCCCAATTTTATAGAAAGTTTGTGAGAAACTTCAGTGGGATTTGTGCACCAGTGTTAGAAACCATCAAGGGAGGACTGAAAACCAAGTTCAAGTGGACTGAGGTAGCTAGGAAAGCATTTCACACATTGAAGCAAGAGGTAGCTTCCAAACCTATTTTACTCTTACCTACTTTTGATAAATTGTTCACCATTGAATGTGATGCAAGTGGTGTAGCAGTAGGGGGTGTATTGAGTCAAGAAGGAAGGCCTATGGCATTCTTTAGTGAAAAACTCAATGAGGCAAAGAAGAAGTATTCAACTTATGACTTGGATTTGTATGCATTGGTACAATCTCTCAAGAAGTGGAGGCATTACCTCTTGCCAAAAGAATTTGTTGTATTTATTGATAATCAGGATTTAAGCTATATAAACACTCAAGAGAAGCTTAGCAACAGGAATTTGAAGTGGATGGAGTATCTCCAATCCTTTACCTTCACAATCAAACACAAGAAGGGGTAGCTCAACAAGGTAGCAGATGCCTTGAGTAGAAAGCTTTTGACTGTCCAAGAAGTACAGCTGCAAAGCATTGGAACAATAGGTTTTAAAGACTTATATGAGAAGGATGAAGACTTCTCACAAGCCTACAAGGTGTGCCAAGAGTTTGAGAACCATTTCCATGGTGAGTTTGTAGATTATACCCTACAAAATGGATTGTTGTTCAAAGGTAATCAGTTATGTTACCTAGGGGATCCATGAGGGAAAATCTGATTCAAGAGAAGCATAATGGCAATCTAAGTGGACATTTTTGGCATAAATAAAACATTGGAGTTGGTGCAAAGATACTATTTTTGGCCTAAGATAGCAAGGGATGTGAGAAGATATGTAGAGCAATGTGGAGTGTGTTAAAGAGCCAAAGGAGGTTCAAGAAATGCAGGACTCTATCAACCTTTACCAATTCCAAATAGGCCTTGGGAGTGTGTGAGCATGGACTTTGTGGTTGGTCTCCCTAAAACCAAATTAGGTATGGATAGCATCTATGTTGTAGTAGATAGGTTCTCTAAAATGAGTCATTTCATTCCATGCAGAACTACTCATGATGCAAGCTATGCAGCACATCTCTTCTTCAAGGATATAGTTAGGATTCATGGACTCCCTCTGAGTATTGTGTTTGATAGAGATAGCAAGTTCATGGGTCATTTTTGGCAAACCTTATGGAAAAGGTTGGGAACTAATCTCTCTTTCAGTTCAGCATACCATCCTCAAACTGATGGCCAAATTGAAGTCATAAATAGAGTGCTTGGCAACTTGCTAAGGTGTTTGACAAAGGAGTATGGGTAGACTTGGGATCTTGTTATATCTCAGGCTGAATATGCTTACAATGACAGTGTAAACAGGACCACAGGAAGAAGTCCTTTTGAGATAGTATATGGAAGACACCCTAGAGGAGTGTGTGAGTTGAGGGATTTAGGTTCTATGGAGTTGAAGAGTGGACAAGCTGAAGATTTCACTCAAACCATCAAGGAGGTTCAAGAGTAGGTGAAGAAAACCATCATGGAGTCCACTCATAAACTCAAAGCTAAAGTGGATGAAAAGAGGAAAGAAGTACAGTTTTAGATTGGGGACTATGTCATGGTCCATCTGAACAAAGCTAGGATGTAGAAGGGCATGCCCACCAAGCTACAAATGAGTAGAGTAGGCCCATGTCAGATTTTAGCCAAATATGGAGAGAATGCCTACAAGGTGGACTTGCCATCAGATTTAGCCATCTCACCAATGTTTAATGTTTTAGACCTATTTATGTTCAAAGGAGACATCAAACAACAAGGTATGGATCCACCAAAGGTGCTGCAAAACATAGACACCAATGCAATGCCCAAGAGGAAGCCAACCAAAGTAGAGAAGATCTTAGAATCCAGAGTGAAGAAGACTACTAGACATCAAGTTTACATGGAACATCTGATCAAATGGATGGATCAGCCTAAATCTAAAGCCACCTGGATTGAGGAAGGACAGTTCAAGAAGTTTGGAGTTGACGTGGCTCGTCTTGACCCCAAAGTGCCTTAGTTTGTGCTAAGGGGAGTATGGTGCAGAAGGACCCTTCTAAGGGCTCCCACCATCTATTTTTTTTGTGTTGAAATTATTCAATGAAGCTTGTAAGTAGAAATAAGAGTTTTAGTGCTCACTTGTGTGTTAAGGCCTAGTGGAGGTCTTGGTTTTGTAGTGAGTCCTTAATTTGCTGTACAGTGACTCAGGGTAGGTTGTCATCCTGAGATCACTTCTTTTCTAGAGTGGTCTAAGTCTTAGAATAGGGATTAGGAGAGTTTTATACAATAGAGTTATGGAAAAGACCTTAGTATGGTCTTAGGAGTTTGGATGAGCAAAAACTTGCTCGAGCAAGAAAAATTGCTCTAAAAGTTGCTAGCAACTTTTCCTATTAAAGAGCTAAACCTTACCAAGATGGTTAAAAACCCTAACTCAACTCTACTCCCGTGGAAAAGACTATATCTGACATGAGAAACCCTAATTCAAGGGTTGGATATCATTTTGTGTATGACTAATGTATGGAGGAACCAGACTGTGTATGGAAAACCAGTGTGTAACAGTCAGTTTAATGGCATGAAGTGTTGAATTAATGAGTTGCAAGTGATATCTTGGATTGTGTGAAAGTTTTTAGTTTCATTTTTCTTCATTTATTAGTATTTAGACTAGGTTTGATTTCATTTGTTTGTATATATTGTGTTTGATTACTCTGTCAGTCCCCTGTCCAGTTGGAAGGGTCTTATGATGTAGGGCCTGTAGCTCCTATCCCCACTGTGGAAACACCATGGCTCTTTGGGATAAGGTAGTATAGACCCTACCCTATAAATATGTGCAATTAGGGCCCAAGTTAGCAGGTGCAAGAAATTGTTTGAGCCAG
Source organism: Chamaecyparis obtusa (assembly GCA_027943335.1). Classification (NCBI taxonomy): domain Eukaryota; kingdom Viridiplantae; phylum Streptophyta; class Pinopsida; order Cupressales; family Cupressaceae; genus Chamaecyparis; species Chamaecyparis obtusa. The sequence goes on from BSBK01009117.1 coordinate 482,367, forward strand.
CCCTAGGTGAGTTTAGCAGAGCCTGGCTAGGAGTGGTCAGCAAAGAAAGAACTCTAGTAGACAAAGGAGTGGGTTTCAAGACTAGCCCTTTGGAGGGAGTCTATTGGCATGTATGAAGGAGAGAGCCTCAGCAATCTAGGAGAGGTGTTGTTGCAGTCAAGTTAGCTCTGTGACCTTGAGAGGCCTAAAAGCCCTAAAAACCCTCAATTTTGGTAAAAGCGTTGTATAGACAGATGGAGGCCCAAGACCCCAAAAATATTTGAGGGCTATGCATTTTTGATGAAGTTCCTTTAGAATAGGAATTTTTATTCTATGCAGAAAGAGGACTAAAAGTCCTACAAATTCGAAGATAGGCCTAATTGGGGCTCTTCTAGTAGCCCTGATTTCCAAAGGAACCCTGCAATTGGGTATCAACCCAACCTCATAAACACCATGGAGATGATCCAAATGCCTTAAAAACTCCTTGAAACTCATTAGTTTCTCTATCAGAGCTTGGAAGGTGTTTGAACCCTAAAAGACCCTTATAAGCCTATGTAAGGGATGGTGCTTGGAAGCAGTGTTTGGAAAGGTGCAATATGAAGCAGATACACTTGGTGGTCAGGTTAGGCTAGGTTAGGGGATCCTTGATAAGAGGGGAGTCCTATAGACCATAGCAGGTGTTTGGAGAACACTAGGATCCTAGTAGAGGATCAGAGGCATATACTAGCTAGTCTATCCTAACCTCCCCATCAGATTGATTGGATTTAAAGGTTTGGAACAAACCTAGGTGAAACAAGACCTTGTGATTATGAAAACATAGGATTGGTTTTGATTTAAAGTCTTCTTTTATTTGGGTGATGGACTAATGATCCCAAAATAAAATAGGACTTGATTAGGACTACTAGAGAAAGACTTAGTTCTCAAAGTAGTAAAGGATTAATGTTTGCTTTGGAATTAAGGTCTATGAGACACTATTGGAATGATTTTTTCACCCTATGGCTTGATGAAGGTGTGAAAGATGGATTGATTTGGTTCTAATATAAAGTCCAAGATTTTAATTAATTGTCCTAATGCTTTGAAATGTGGATGAAGAAAGGGGTGTTTAAAAGATGAGAAAGGGATGAATGTCTTGAAGAGGATGAAGAATGAAGGTCAAAGGTACTTAGTCATAGGATTCCCAACTGACAAAGGCCATGTTCAATTTGTTCTTGGAAACAAAATTGGCAACTCAATTGTTGTAAACAATTTTATCTGATTTCTTGACAGCTTCTAGAAATTCTCGAATGGGTTTCCAATAAGATTGGTTGGCTTTAATCCTTTGATGGATGATTTTCTTCTCTCTATGGGCTCGTGTAACTAGGAGTTTTTATTTCTTATGTTTAAAACTATCTGTCATGACTTGAGGACAATATCTTGATAGATCAAAGGATGTTCTTGGCAAGAACCAATTTCATACATACATCAAACGTTTGGGTTACAATAAAATTTTTTGAAAATAGTCCTACAAGGGACAAAGCAACCTTGCAGGATTCAAGTGTACGGATTTATTTTTTGCAATGAAAGTAACAAGCACACTCTTTATCCCTAAGAGGAAGTTGGCTAAGATTGAAAACCTTTACTCACTAACTTAGGAACACACCCAAGAACTCCTTAGAATACGGCCATCACCAAGCATGTAATGGTTCCATGATGCTGTATTATTAGAGTGTTAATGTTGAAGGGGGCTCGATATGGTGAGTGTCTTGGGGTGATTACTATTCTCCTCACATGTAGATTATCAACCTTTCAGAGGTGAACCGGGTGGCTTCTAACTAATGGCTTTTAATAAGGATCTTTGTTTGAACACACTCTTTGTGTCCGCGCAAGCGCCACTAGGACATATAGCCCCACAAAGCACCTTGGCACAAGTAGTCACGTAAACGTGATTCAGATGGCGAGGCCCTACTAAATGTTAGGTGAGAGCCGTGTTTAAGCTCAAATGTCATCTGGCTTCTAAGGCTTTAACCCCAAAAAGAAAATTTTATTAACGTGAGTTGGAGTGGTGGGCTTACACCTTGTTCTCACATGGGTTGTTCCTAGGAACTTTTTAATTCACTGGCAAGCCCATCTAAAGGATTGAAAATAAATGCATGGATTGGCCCCAAGAAGGAGTTTGGATTTTTGGTTTTCCCTCAAGGGGAAAAGAGCATAATCCCCTATCCAACAAGGTTTTATCCCAAACACACCAAACAAATGATTAATTCCAAGTCTTTTCTTCAAGAAAATAATCCAAAAGGTTCTAGGTTTCTGGTTTTCTCACTTGGAGAAAAGAGCATAATCCCCTAGCTAATGAATAATTTATCTATAGAAAAAGACTTCCTATTTAATGCTAGGTGCCTAAGAAATCATTAAGAAAATACAATGTTTGATTGAATCTCCTTGGCAACCTACAAAACAACTTTCATAAGTAGTTTAGTGTGTTTGGTCTTCTAACAACATCCGGCAAAACAAGAAAGTTAGTAGTCTTAGAGTGGTCAAATCTTGGTCAACGTTTGACAAAATTACTATTAGAAGTCACAAAATGTTAGTATCTTTCAAAAACTCAAATTAGAAAATTCAAAGTGCAAGATATTATGAAAACATGAAAAAATCAGGCAGAGACGCCTGTTGACAGGTAGAGACGCATGTTTGTCAAAAACACTTGTTTACTAGCAGAGACGCATGTCTATCAAAAACACTTGTTTACTGGCAGAGACGCCTGCTGACAGGTAGAGATGCCTGTCTGTCTGAAATGCCTGTTGACAGGCAAAGACACCTATCTGTCTGAGATGCTTGTTTACAAGCAGAGACGCCTGTCTCTCCGAGACACTTGTTTACAGGTAGAGACTCCTGTGTACTGGCAGAGACACCTATCTGCACAAAAGTAGAAGTTAAACACCAATGTTTCAAAGTTTTGTCTTCTCATTAAGCCTTAAATGCATAAAAAGGTTTGTTATTGCAAAAAATATAGTGATTAAACCTTAATATGTCAAAAAAGTTTTACTTAATGAGCTTAAAAAAATAACACAAAGTAAAACTCCCTCTTCTAGTAGAGACACCTTTGTGTATGTAGAGACACCTATTTGCACAAAAACAAAGATTTCATTAGATTCATTTAGTTTTCTTCATTTGCAGATACAGTTAGGTGTTTTACAATTGATCATTAGCTTTAATGTGATTATGAAATACAAGGTTATGCTAATTAAAATAGACTAAAATGAGAGAAAAAATCTTTCTGGCAAAGACGCCTGTCTAGAAGTGGAGATGCGTGTATAGGTAGAGATGCTTGTTGACATGTAGAGATGCCTATTTCTAGGCGGAGACGCCTCTAGTCATGTGGAGACGCCTATCTAGAAAATTTACGGGAAACCTACACAAAAGTGAGAGAAAATAGTTAGTAAATGGGATTGTGGGTCCCATCGGGCGTGCCAAAATGTATATGATGAAAATACACCTGTTGAGAATAAGTTCAAACATGCAAACATTAACAACAAAAATCATAATCAATCTAATCTAACATGTTCATAAACTTGTAAAAAACATTAATTTCCACCATAACCTCAGATGAGCATGAAGCAAGTGCACCCAAGACTTGCTTGATTTAAGCTCTTAGAGAGGTTGTGGGTGTGCTCTCCCAACACAAGTATTGATCCCACTATGAATGCAAGTATGATGAAGATTTGAGATGCTTAAGAAGAAGCTATAAAAGCAACTCTCAAGCATTCAAATGCAATAGGCCAAAGAAGCTCAAGGAGGAGCTATGAAAGCAATCCTCAAGCTCTACCGCATGTAAGTAAAACAAATGAAGCTAAAATTATGGAATGAGACTAAATCTATAATGAAAATCTAACAAATACCAAATGGTTAGTAAAGAAAACTCTAAAAACAATTCTAAGCATATACTAGCATAATAACTCTAATGAAAGAATGAATATGTCCATTTTCTTGAGACAAGGGTCCTATTTATAGGATTTTGGAGGGCTAGGGTGAGGTGGCATCTATGTGGAATCCACATGGGTGCCATCAAGGAGACACATAAGCCATGCAAAGTCCAAGACTTGCTCACACATGTGTGAGCAACTTGGGATGTGAAAGGTCAATGTGTACTTCAAGTACATGTGTAAGTGTGTGTAAGAGATGTGTAAGTGAAAAAGTCTATTTTCACCATTTTAGAATTTGTAAGGCATGTCATAAAATGTAAGAAGCCTTGTTTGTGCAAAGTTTAGCAATTTTTGAAAAGGTCATTTTTGGAAATTTTCTCACACTTGTGTGAGCAAATAATTAGGACTAATGGATGTAGGAATCCAAAAATTAGCCTAATTAACCTTAGTTAATTACTGAGTAGGCTTATTAGATAGAAAGTGATGTGTGTAGGATAGCATCTAGGTTGGATTTAAGATTAAATTAAATAAAATTTAATTTAATCATGGTTTAGTAGAAATAAAGAATGTGAGAGAATTAAATAAATTAAAAATTTATTTAAAAATGGATTATGGAGGAACATGTATTAAATTAAATTTAATACATTATGGAAGGTAGTAATTAAATTTAATTCAAATACTATGATTAGTGAATTTATTTAATTAAATAAATTTAATTAAATAAATAGATGAATTTAACAAATATAATTAATTAAAAATTAACTATAATGTTATTTAAGGTCATTAATTAATTTAAATTTAACTAATGTTAAAAGGATGAATTTTTCTGTCTACACTATTAGTCCGGACTTCTTTTTCACATTGCCACTTTTTGGCATACCATGATCTTGCACACACCCAATGATGGGATTTCAACCTCAATAGGTAGTACCGCTTCAGACCCATAAACTAAAGTGAATGGTGTAGCCCCATTGGGTGTTCTGATACTTGTTCTGTAGGCCTAGAGAGTTGGATTGATCATGAGATGCTAGTCTCTTCCTATTTTATTAACTGTGCAATGCAAGATTTTCAATAGATTCTTGTTTGAAGCCTCTACTTGTCCATTCCCTTGAGGATAGTATATTGATGACCAATGTTGTGTAATCTTGAATTTAGCACATAAATCATCTAAGTCTCTGTTCTTGAATTGTCCACCATTATCTATGACTATAGAATGTGGAATACCATACCGACAAATGATGTAGTTCAAGATGAACATTGATATTTGTTTTCTAGTGGCTTGAGTCAAAGGGACTACTTCTACCCACTTTGTGAAATAGTCTGTAGCTGTAATAATATGGGTATGTCCATTAGAAGAATGAGGATGTATGGCTCCTATAAGATCAAATGCCCATTGGTGAAAAGGCCATTGTGTAGTAAAGGGAATTAGATCTCTCCCTAGTGCATGAATTAAGTTACCATGTACTTGGCACTTTTGATAGTTCTTAGCAAACTTGATAGCCTTTTTTTCCATTTCAGGCCAATAGTACCTAGCCCTAATAAGTTTTTGAGCTAGTGTTAAACTATTGGAATGTGATCCACAAATACCATCATGGACTTCCTCTAATGCACATTGAGACTCTTCCCATTCTAAACATCTAAGGAGTGTACCATCTAGACCTCATTTGTATAGATCATTACCAGTGATGACATACCGAGATGCATTTCAGATAAGGTATCATTTCTCATGGTGGTTGAAGGAATTGGGAATGATTTGGTCTTGGAGATAGGAGAAAAAGTTTTTGTACCTAGATGAATCATGACCAACAATAGTGCAGATCATGCAGGTTTTAGGGGAATCATATGCAGGATAAGATAATGCTTCTACTAGGAACTCATAGCATAGCTCATGTTCAAGGTGTTGTAGTAAAGTAGATAGTGTTGCCATAGCATCAACAACCTTGTTCTCCACTCTAGGAATTTGTTCAAATGTAATAGATATGAAGTATTTCTTTAGATCATCTACCATTCTTTTGTATGGGATCAATTTTCCATCTTTCATTTGATACACATCATTGACTTGGTGGATGACAAGTTGTGAGTCTCCATAAATGTGTAGTTCTGCTATCCTCCACTCAATTGTTATTTTCATGCCATTAAGAAGGGCTTCATATTCAACAATATTATTTGTGCAAGGAAACTTTATTCTGAATGCTTTAGGGATTGTGTATTCTTGAGGAGTGATAAACAATATGCCTCCTCCGGATCCATTCTGTGTATATGAGCCATCAAAGAATAACTTCCATGCTCTAGAAGAAAGATTCATGATAGAGGAAATTCTATTTGCATTGGTGTATCATCAAACAAAGGTGCATCAGCCAATTGATCAACAATGGCTTGGCCCTTGATAGCTTTTCTTTCAACATATTCAATGTCAAATTCACTGAATAGCATCACCCATTTAGCTAATCTACCTATGGGGCATCTTTTCCTAGTAGGTACTTTAGTGGATCAATCTTAGCTACCAAATGTGTGGTATGAGCTAACATGTAGTGTCTCAGTTTTTGTGATGCAAATATCACAGCTAGACAAGCTTTCTCAATCATTGAATAGTTCTTCTCATATGCTACCAATGTTCTACTGATATAGTATATAGCTCTTTCCTTCTTGTTCTCATCATGTTGTGCTAGTAATGCCCCTAGTGATGTATTTGTGGTGGAGACATATAACATCAATGGCTTCCCTTGTATAGGAGGCATCAAAATAGGAGGATTTGATAGATATTTCTTGATATGATTAAAGTTCTTTTCACATTCCTCATTCCATGCAAAGGTCACACCTTTATGTAATGTTTTTGTAAAAGGATGTGATATGTCTGCAAGCTGTGATATGAAGTGTTTGATAGATTGTACTCTCCCTTGCAATGTTTTCATTTGACTGATATTCTTGGGAGGTTGCATCTCCATGATAGCTTTAAACTTAGCTAGATCAACTTCAATACCTTTCGTTGAAACAATGTATCCTAGGAGCTTTCTAGAAGTGACACCAAAAGCACACTTCTTAGGGTTCAGTTTGAGGCTAAACTTTTCCATTCGATCTAGTATTTTGCTCAAATCATTCAGATGTTCAGATCTTATCATAGATTTTTCTAAAGTATCATCAACACATTCCTCCATAGTTCAATGCATCATGTCATGGAAGATAGATGTCATAGCTCTTTGATATGTAGCACCAACATTCTTCAATCCAAATGGCATGACATTCCAACAAAAGGTACCCCACACACATGTGAAAGCAGTTTTCTCTTGATCCTCTGGAGAAATTTTGATTTGATTATATCTAGAAAAATCATCCATTAAAGAATACATCTCAAAGCTCACGGTCATGTCCACTATCATATCAATGTTAGGTAGTGGAAAATCATCCTTAGGGCATGCTTTGTTTACATCTCTGAAATCTGTGCATACTCTAATTGATTTATTTGGTTAAGAAATAGGTACAATATTAGAGATCCATTCAGCATAATCAATAACATGGATGAATCCAGCTTTTAGTAGTTTATCTAATTCAGCTTTGACCAAGAGTGCAACATGTGGATGAATCTTTCTCAATTTTTGCTTAACAGGTTTGACCCCTAGAGCTATAGATAAATGGTGCATTATAAGATCAGGATACAACCTTGGCATATTTGAATATTTCCATGCAAAGTTGATCTTCTTTTCTATTAGGAATGTGGTAAATTTTTTCTTTTCTTCTTCTGATAAGGATTGTGCTACATGGATCAACTGTGGTTCTTCTGTTGTTCCCAAGTTGATGGATTGAGTGGGCTTAATCAGTACTGGAGACCTATCTTGTAAATGAATCAGAAGGACATCTGATGCACGATGCTCCCACGTGGCATTTCAAAAATTTGTAAAAATTTTTTGCATTTAATATTTGTAGCTAGGTAGTTATACCTTTCTATTTTCTTATTGGCCCACAAAGGCAATGTAATTTTGTAATTAGCCCACATGGTGGTGCTTAATATTAATTGGATGGGTATTTAATATTTGTATCAAGGTAGTTGCATTTACCTTTTACCCCACATTGGTTGTGTTGTAATATCTTGGGTGGTAAATGCCTATATAAAGAATGCATAGGAGCATTCATAAGTAAGCTCTCAAGTTGTAGGATCTGGTATTGGGGAAGAAGTGCTCAAGTTGTAAGCTCTCTCATTGCAAACTCTTGGATTGTAAGTTCTTGGGTTGTAAGCTTGGAGGATGTAAGGTCTCTCATGTTGTAGATCTTATATTTGGAGAAAGCTCTCATGTTGTAAGATCTCTCAAGTTGTAATAATTTTCAAGTATTAATGTATGCTTTGTAAAGCATTTTATCTTCTCTTTGTCTCCATGTTGTTATGTCTTTGGTTATGAGTTGGTAAGGGTGGTGTGGCCCTTCATCAGTGGTATCAGAGTAGGAGTTCTTGAGCATGTAGACAGATCGTCGAGCGTGAGGCAGTTTGCACTAGGATCTCAGGTTGGGTGAAGTTTTCCTTAAGAAGATGCAAGTATGGAGAAGAGAAAGAAGAAGATGACTTTTGTGATTGGATGGATTCTTATAATTCCTAGACTTGAGAAAATTAGAGAGAGACATCAAGAAGAGACAAGATTTGCAATACTAGATTTGAGGAAGCAAGTGGCTAAATTAGAAGCAGAGCTGAAAAAGAGAAGAGAGATTCAAAGAGATGATGAAAATTCTTTGGATGCAGAAAAGAAAGAAGATAAAGTGGAGTATCATGCATGCAATACAAAAGAAGAGGAAGAGCATGAAGATGAAAAGATTTACAAACCTGAAGTTGATGAAGATGATTTATTAATGAAGATTGTAGTAGTTGAGGAAGAGTGGAACGTATTGGTTGGAGGTCAAAGGAAAGAAGTCGTTACATGCCTTGTTGAAGACACAAAAGGAGAAAACAAAGATAAAGATATGAAAAAGGTAAATTTTTATGAATCATGGGATGCTAACTTTGAGATGGATTTGAAAGATAATGATGATGGTTTATATGAGGACTTTTCAAGTGATGTTTGGTATGCAATCGAATATTTGTATAGTGTTCTAGAGTTTATTACAGATGCATTAGACCCTAGAAGATTGGAGGAGAATGAGAGTTACAGATGGAGAAAGTTGATTGTAGAGGAGTATTGTCAACAACATATACTTGTTCCAAATAGGTGTTGGAAAAGAAGAAAAAAGGAAATATATCGGCAGCGGATACTTGTTCTAGCAAGGTGTTGGAAGAGAAGGAAAAAAATATATATATCAATAGTGGCTATTTCATTTTGTGAATCCATATCCACAAAATTTTTCCTACCTTGGGTGTCTGATGTAGGAGCATCTTGCATCACAAAATAAAATGGGGCATGATAAATTAAAAAAATTAAATGGAAGAGAGAGAAGAAGAAAAAAAAAAGAGAAGAAAAAAAAAAGAGAGAAGAGAAAAAAAAGAGAGAAAAAGAAAAGAAAAAAATTATTTCATTTACTAAGGTGCATAGGTGGGAAAGATAAATAAAATATAAATATAAAAAAAAAATTACATTTATTGAGGTGTGTAGGTGGGATTTTAAAAATTTGTAGAAAGTTCTTGCACTTAATATTTGTAGCTAGGTAGTTACACCTTTCTATTTTCTTATTGGCCCACAAAGGCAATGTAATTTTGTAATTGGCCCACATGGTGGTGCTTAATATTAATTGGGTGGGTATTTAATATTTGTATCAAGGTAGTTGCATTTACCTTTTATCCCATATTGGTTGTGTTGTAATATCTTAGGTGGTAAAGAAGGCATAGGAGCATTCATAAGCAAGCTCTCAAGTTGTAGGATCTTGTATTGGGAAAGAAGTGCTCAAGTTGTAAGCTCTCTCATTGAAAACTCTTGGATTGTAAGCTCTTGGGTTGTGAGCTTGGAGGATGTAAAATCTCTCAAGTTGTAGATCTCATATTTGGAGAAAGCTCTCATGTTGTAAGATCTCTCAAGTTGTAATAATTTTCAAGTATTAATGTATGCTTTGTAAAGCATTTTGTCTTCTCTTTGTCTCCATGTTGTTATGTGTTTGGTTATGAGTTGGTAAGGGTGGTGTGGCCCTTCATCAACATCAAATATCTCCTCCTTAGGTGCCTCAGAGAGGTTTTCACCTTTGAATATGTCTTTTATTTTTACTTTTGTAGGTTCTAAGACTGCCACAAAGTGGTTTTCACCCTCAGAACTCTTTTTCTTTTTATTTTTACTCTTATTCTTTTGACTAAGATACTTCATGTCTGACTCCATCATGATAATGCTCAATTCACTGATGGAAGTCCTCATAGGCTCAACTGCATTGAGCTAGCAAGCAAGGGCATAGTCATTTGGAAAAGTATAGATACCTTGGCTCAGATTCATGAAGGTTTGGTCAAGAAGTTCAGGATGTTGGATAGTCAAAGTGGTGAAAGATTGGGAAATAGTGTTTACAGATATGGATCTATCATCATTGGTCCTAACCTGACTCTCGAGTTCAAAGGTGATATTACAACTCAAAACGTTCAATTCATGAATATGCTCAATGTCATTGTGGGAGGCCAATTCAGCCATAGGTGGATCAGACTCATTAAGTTCATTATTTTTCTCTAGACTTACATTGGGTTTAGGTGCATATTGGTAAACAACATCAATATATTTTTCTGTGATAAGCTCATCTTCCTCTGGAATAACTCCCCATTCATAGTCATTTGATTCCTTGTCTATACCTCTAGGAAATTTGAGAACATGTATAAAGTCAGGATGAATACCCTAAGAAGGGTTACCCTCATATTCTAATTTGAATTCATACTCATGGGAATCTATTTTAGAATAGCCACCACCTTCTTCTTTGTCTATTTGATTGTCTTCGAGATTAGTTGGTTCTTGTGGTACAATTGTCTTTTGTTCTATAGTAAGTTCTTGTGTTTCTACTACATTGATTCTTTTTACTGGATCATCTTCATCTTCAAGGAGGTCTTTTATTTCTTTAGGAAAACACTCATAAGGAATGAGCTCATTAGTGGTGTCTAAATCATCACTATCAGATTGTTCTATTTCTTCCTTTAGTTGAATGGCGGTCGATGGGTCAATCTATTCTAAGACATGTGGAGAGTTGTTGCTAAGATAGAAAGGCTTCTTCTTATAGCCTATGCCTATAGTATTCTTTTTGGTTCGACCATGATGGTCAAGAGGTGATAGAAGACCTTTTCCTTGTAGTCCTAGAGGTCCTTTTCCAGTATATCCCATTTTTGTAATCAATTTATCCCCTGGTCCATATGACTTCTGAGGAATTTTGCTTGAAGTGGAATCACATTTCTGGACTGATTGGGATTGGGACTCATCCTTGTATAACCATGCAAGCACAACTTCTTCCTCCTCAAACTCTTGTTTAGATACTTTCTCTATACAAAGCTTCCATTGAATATGACTTGGGATTCCTTAGCTGTAGGTTTCACTTTGTCAGATTGTTGTCCATAAGATTTAGGGGACAAAGGGAGAGATGTGAGAGATAAAATAGGTTCCATTGTGTATTCTCCCATGCCATTGTCTTTGATTTTGACTTCTTTAGCAAGTTCTTCTATCTTGGAAGTTGATGCAATGTCTAGCTGCTTAGTGGAAGATTCTCTATTATTAGGAACAAGTTTATCAACACTTTCTTTCAATGGATTGTAAGTTGTGTATAGGTCCATTGGAATCATCACCTCTACTCCTTCATAAGTAAATTTCACACATTGATGGTATGTGGAAGGAATAGCTCTCATTTCATGTATCCAGGGTCTCCCTAGAAGGATGTTGTAAGCCAAAGGTAGATCAAGAACTTGACATGTGATGTCTCTGATAACTGGACCTGTTTTGATAGGTAAGACAATTGTTCCTTTGGAAGATCTTTCTTGTTCATCATATGCCTTGATAGTTATCTTCTTCTTAGGATCAATGGCAGCTTCAGATAATTCCAACTGTGTGATCAAGCTGTAAGAACAAATGTTGAAACCAGTGCCTCCATCTATCAACATGTGTTTGACATGATGGTTTTGGATTAAGACTTCAATGTGCAAGGGCTGGTTATGCGGATGACTCAAGGAGTTATCATCTTCCTCTAAAAAGAAGATATACTGTGGAGACGTTAGATGACCAACCATAGTCTGGAATCTATCTAAGTCAAGATTGTCAGGAACATTGGATCATGTACACACAAAATAGTGCACTTCTATGAATCATTACAATCAAGAACACTCAAGAATGAGGTCTCAAAAATTGATCCATAGCTCTCTATGTATGGAGTTGCAAGAATGTAAAATTGCTCTTAGCTAGAGCTAATAAACTTAATGACCTTGCTAGTCAACCACACAATGAGAGATTCAAGTGAAGACAAGGGCAATAATGCCAATATCTCCAAGAATCAAATGAGATTCAATGCAAGTAAGCTAAGAATGAATATGAAAATATGCAAACTAAAAATGAGAGATGCAAGCTAAACTGTGGAAATGAAAGTACAAGCTATGCTATGAAAAGGAAAGTGCAAACTAGGCTATGAAAGGAAAGTACAAGTCTCACAATCCCTCCTAATTAAACTATGTGAGATTAATCTATAGCATAAAGGAAGTCTATACTAAGAATGCCATGATTATGCAACTATGAAAGCAAGAAAGCAAGTTAAATGAAATGCAACAACAATGTCTTCAAAGCTTGAATGCAAGAATGTCTTCAAAGAGCTCCAAATGACCTAGAAAACCTGCAGCATAATATTAGCATAAAAGAGAATGACCTAGAATGAGGAAGAGAGCTCTTCTTTTATAGGAAATGAGGAGAAATGGACCATGGAGATTAAGAGACAAAAGATTTAATCAACGGTGGAGAATCAAAGAGGAGCAATCCATGTGCACAAATATCCTCCAATGGGAAAATAAGAGTTGACTTTTGTGTCCATATAAGACAAAAAGTGCTTTTCTTCTTTTTTATAAAATAAGAATAATGCTTTATTTGTGCAACTTAGGATAAGAGGAAAAGTGGGGGTTTTTTATTTATTAAAAGGGGAGGAGATTCCTTTTAATTAAATAAAGACTTTAGGATAAGATGGTTAGCCCGAGGAAAATAATAAAAAATGATAAAATAGGATTTGATCAAGGAAATTGATATAATTGATAAAATATTGATTTTTGAAAATATTGATTCAAGGATTTGATAAATTACAAGAATGGGGCCCAAAGTCTAGGTGACCATTTTAGGGTGCATACATTTGCCCCTCTTTGACTAATGTGTGATCATTTCAGGAACACATGCAGTCAAAGAAGAATTGAAATGTGAGATCGATTTGGGATCACAAAACAACTCAGACGTGTGTTCATTTTGGGAACATGCCAAGACAAAGATAAGCACAAAGATAAAAGACAAGACCAACACTGTCGTTGCTAGGTGCAAATCAAGCCTTAGAAAAAACTATCACCGTCACTGCTAGGCAATAATCAAGTCTGAAAAATAGGAGATAAAAATTGAAAGACAAAGTCACCACCGTCACTGCTAGGTGATAATCAAGTCTAAAAATAAGAATCTCAAGCTGAGCTGAATGATAAAGCTGAATCAAAGATTAAAGCTGATAGGTACTGCCCCCTCAAAATTGAAATTGAAATTAGGTAGAAGAGAACAGGAAATTGATAAAATTGATCAAAGCACTAGAAATCATAGTCGAAGCATAGGACAATAGGATAACCATCAAACAGTGAAGACATGCCCCAGGTTGACTAGGTTTAATTGGGAAAGATATAGGATAAAAATTAAGTCAAACCTTAGAGAAATGAAGCAAATGAAAATGAAAGATAGACTAGGAGTTTGAAAGAGATGGGGGTGAAGAAATGAAGATGCCCGAACAAAGATCGAAGGTTCAGGCGTCAAATGGTCAGCCAACTACGTAGATGAGGGTGAAATTTTGAAATGCAATTTTGACTATCAAGATGAACTCATATTTTGATTTCGAGTCCAAAAATGGATCCAAGATGTCGAAATTAGCTAGGGGTGCAATTTTTGTGAAATTTTGAGGTATTTTGAAAATTAGGTAAAAAAGTCAAAATGCTATATAAGGGTTAAAAGTGTCACTTTCAAAATCATTTGTCATTTAGCCATTTGAGAATTTCAAGAGCTTAGAGAGAGAAAATGGCCCAACAAGTAGTGATTCCCATCCATAGGCATCGGTTTCAGCACGGTCGGTTGCACAACCGGCCTCCACACTATACTGCCCCGATGAGTTTTCAAAAAAACTTCACTTTTTTGAGTCATTAATGAGATTTTAAGATATTTAGCACATTTTTTTCAAAAATTTTTAAATTTAAAAATCTTAATTTTAAGAACTGGACAATATATCGCATGATACTTTAGAAGTATCACACCCTTTAGAGAGAAACATCGCGTGATACTTCACGGGTCCCAGATGTATCGCACGAGCGTAGACACTAGTATCGCATGATAACTGGTGAACTATCATGTGATACCTGGTGAAGTATCACATAATCAAAGGTATATCACACTACTATAGGGAGAAGTATCGCATGATACTTGTTCCAAAAGTAGTATCGCCCAAGTTAAAAATTTGATATTTTTAAGTATTTTTGAGCAAAAATCACATGGGTCTAGATAATTTTACGTTGTATATGTCTTGTACTAATTTTTAGACATTCATCATGATATGTATTGACATCTGGCTTGGTTTAATGGTTTGCAGGAGAACTTTCTGGTGCTACTCATCAAAGCGCCGAAGGTGGTGGGATTCAGATGCACCCAAGATCTAGATGATCTGGGTGAGGCTGATATCCGAGCAATGGGATTCTAATACTTATTGCAGTTCCCATATATCTGGGCTGATCACAGTCTATTGATAGCCTTGGCCGAGCAATGACATAGTGAGCATAACACCTTTCACTTGCCCACTGGAGAGGCATCCATCACATTAGAGGATGTCTATAGTATTCTCAGAGTACCATGCCATGGCAAGCCTGTAAGTATAATCATGCTTAAAGATATAATCATTTAAGTGTAATGTTTCCATATGATTAAAACTAACATGACTATTTGCTGGCATAGGTATATTATGATCAGGATGCCACTGAGGGCCGACATGCTATCCAAGGCATGTTTTAAGATGTCACTATCATTGACAGACACGTCAGTTGGGAGTGACTGATGGATGATTTTGGTAGAGACTTCCTAGTGCCATGCATTGTTGCTTCCATCATCTCACAGGCCCTGATGACTGATCGCAGTCATAAGGGATTCCCTCTCGGATGGGGCAGACTACTGGTTGACTTGGTAGGCAGACCTCGGTGCATGGCATGGGGACCTACTATACTTGTAGAGATGTATCATGAGTTAAACAAGATCATCTATAGGGACGGTCGGACATGGGCTTGCGGTGCCATCTTGGCACAGGTGTGAGCTTGGGAGCACATCGCTATGGTGTGGCCTAGGGTTCAGCTGAGAGAGCAGAGATATCCATACATATATAGGTATAGAGGATTTATATCATATTCTCATACTGGAGATGTGACATACTACCGATGGATCTTGGATGAGATGACCTCTTTCACATGGAGGCCATACAGGGAGGTTCAGTCTTGGGGTGATGCAGAGGAAAACCAGAGAGAGCTCCGCGTGGTCATGTTCCCGTGGTCATGAGTTTAAATAATTTCTACATATGAATTTGTGATACTTCTAGAAATAATTTTGTAATTTTTTTGCTTCCACATTTGTGGTAATGGAAATAGGGGTTTGTACACTTGTAAACTAGAAATGTTGATTTAAAAATTATACACTTTTTGTTAGAAGTATATAAACTCATTTACATTAAAGGTGGAAAAGGCATGTCTACAATTTTCACAGAGCATAAAAGTTTGAAAATATATAAATGTTTAAATTTTTATTTTTTGAAATATTGTACATTTGTCTACTCAATGGAAAAATCATGTATGCAACTTGTATAAGACAAAAAATAAATTATCTTTTCTTTGACAATTTCTTCTCTTCCTCACATTGAGAATAAATTTTGGCAATCAGACAACATATATGTAAGATTAGGAATGTCTATTCTCGGTTTTATTCACCTTTGATTGATGGTAACTTCTAAATTTTATTTTAAAACTACACTTCTATATTTCCAAAGAAACAATTATTATATTCTAGGGTTTTATATTGTGTGATAATTATCCTTTTAGGCTCTACTATTACAAAGCTCTAAAGAAAGAGATCATTATCTTGCAACGACGTCCATAATTCACACATTTAATTTTCATGTTTAATGGTGCTCCAAGGCCAGAGAAGAGCATCTTTGTGGTCTATGAGTATCTTAATAATATAACTTTGGTCCATAATTTAGATTCTAAGTGTTGTGGTGCAATCGATTGACCTACTAGAGTAAGGATTGCATGCAAACCTAAATTCAATTAAAGATCACTCAAGAAATTAAAAATTACATTTTTCTATGACATTACAATTTTCCTATAACCTTCTAGCATAATTGATATGATTCTCGTGAATAAACAATAAATAAATAAAAATAGTTTTCTATGACATTATAATTTTCCTATGATCTTTCAGAGCAATCTCCAACCGCATCATTGCATTATGCAACTCGTGTTACTTATTCTTCCTATGTTTTCTTGAGTTGATAGTTTTCTTGTTTTTAAATGAAAGTATAAAAAGGAGAATTTTTTTCTCAATTCTTCTTAAATAGACTCCCTTAAGAGGCAATGCATGTTTAAGTGTTGTATAAATAAATATCACTCTACCAATAAGCTCATAATTATTATTGATGATATATAATCAAAGAAGGCTTTTACAATGTAGATAACAACACAACGTTATGATATTTCTAGATGGAATATGTTTACTTTATTCTAGTTTTATAATTTGTTAAAAATAAATTAAATTTAAATTTGGGTTAATTTGAATAGAGAATTGAGATGTATTCTTTAATTTATTATTATTATCTTTGAATTAAAGTGAAACATTTCATTTGATATTCTTATAGTTGTATTTAGAGATATGCCATGGAGTATTCTACAATTTTAGAAAACAAGAATGTACATTTAGAACTCCAGTCCTTTAAAACAAACAAAATAAAAGAAAAATTGGACCATCCATATTATATATATCTCCTATTTGCATCAACATATGGATATTTGTAGATGAATACTTGTTATCCTACCAATATGTAAAAGAAAGAAATATTGAAATTTGATTCATGTGCATTATTCATGGCTACAAAGTAGTTGCACAAGGTTCCTTTCCCATTGGTTCCAAGACCATGAAATAAGTGAAAATGCTTGGGAGAGTTGGTAGGACTATTTTGGACTGTCATCTATGTAGCAAAAATGAGTTCCCACAATTAATCTTTAGAAATCTTTGTTATGACTTCATCCCTAATGAGATCCTGAATAACTTTGACATGTGTGAGTTCTGCATCAAAGGTGGGGGATCTGCACATGATAGAGAGAGGGAACATCATGCTAGCTCATTTTCTTGTTTGGGTAAAAGCACAAAGTTGTGTCACGTTTCAAGCTAACTTATTAGCACAACTGAATTTGAGTATTTATCACTAAAATTAAATTTCCGTCAAACATATGGTCTAGCTAGATTCATTCTACCTAAGTTAGATAAGTGCTTCAACTTTTTCAATTGGAAATGTCTATTAAATGTATGTTTTATACCAATTTGGGCCCAATTACCAAAGAAATAAAATTATTTCAGAAAAGTGATGTTTCAATAACTCCTACTCTTTTTAATGATATTTTTTTTAAATATAAAAATACCCTTTTGTAGAGCTCTGAGTCAAGATTATCACCATATAAGTTCTATAGTATTTTGATTAGATCTAATATATTATAAATTCAAAATACTACAAGTAGGTATTTTAAAATTTGAGAAGACGCTGCTTCAAAAAATAAATAAAAAAATCGTAAAACATATCATAAAAATTTAAAATTTATATTTAACATTAGAGAAGAGATTCATCTTCAAGAATGCGTAGTTTTTTTTCTAAATGGTGTAGATTTGGTAGGGGAAATTTGGCGGTAGACGAAAACTATCGATTTCAGATAAGTTCAACTTTGAGTAGTTGTAATGGAGAAAATATTCATAGGAAATCAATCTTTCTTATTTTCTGCACTAGCTATACATGTCATCTATAACATATTTTGAAATCAGAGGAAAAAAAGATTATTTGCATATACTTTTTTGTTGGGAACTAGACCCCAATTTTTTCAGCATTTTCAGCATTTAGAAAATGGACTTCAAAAATTAAAAAACTATGTCAATTATTGTTCAAATTTCTTTTAAACAATTATAGGTATAAACTTCATCTACTTTTACACATTTAATAGGTTTACATCATCTTCAAATTCTAAACATAAATGCCACTTTTATATTGTTAAAGTTGAATAGTTTGCATGTTGTTGACCTTTTTCCTTTATAAAAGTGTGACATGGGCTTGTACTTTTTGTTGGATGTTGCTAATGCATTTAGGAAGATTGTTGGATGTTGCTGATGTGGAAATAATATTGTTGTTGTCTATGTTTTGTCATTGATGTCAACATATGTTTCTATGAGGAAAACAGGTTGGTTATCACAGTGTACGAACACTGTACGGATGTTTCAGATGTTGCGAAGACATGTGAGAGTTCATGAGGGTATTTTGATTTTATATCCAAGATCGCATCATGTAATGTTTCATATTGGATGAGTTACAAATGTTTTGGTGAAGACTGGTCACTAGCTGTGACAATGAGAAATGACAGAGTTAGTCTTTGTGTTTTGTGTATAGCTTACAGGTGATATAGAATCCGTGCATGCGAACTTTAGAGATGAAAGACAAAGTGTTGAAGAATGTTCTATGAACTGCACAAGGTATGGAATGCAGGATGACATCAGTTGTGGCATGTGTTCTGGAAGGTGATCTATTTGGAAGCTGACTACAGAGATGTAGCGTGTATGATGGATGGAAAACTTGAATTAAGGATGTTGGTCCTTAATTTTTGTAATGTAATCATTGTATACTTGTTCTAGATACCATGTGTATCTTAACACTTGGGTTTATGTAATTGTTTGTAATTAGGAAAGCCTTATGGGCTGACCTGTTCATGTGAATTGCAATAAGGTATAAATGAAAGGTCTTTTCTTTGGAAAAGATATGGAAGTGAAGAAGATGATATAGAGAGGTTGTGAAAGCTCTGAGCTTGTGTCTGTTGTATGTAGAGCAGAGGTTTTTTGGTGGACTTCATTGGAACTGATCAAGAAAAGACAGTTGATGCCAAATAGTTCAAAAGATTGTGTATTTCTTCATATACACTTGTGTTGCGAACAGTGAGTTCCAAAGGTGGACTTAACCTTCTTTGGGCAGTGAGTCCTCCCTTTTGTTCTTGACTTCTAACAAGGTCTGTCCTCTAACAAGGACTTTGTACTGTAATGTTTCAATAAGCTCCTAAAAGGGCTATATCTTCTAACAAGGATAACTATACTCTTAGTACATCATTTGTGGGTGCTAATTCCCACCGGATTTTTTACCTTTAACAGGGTTTCCCCGAGACCAAAATATTGTGTTATTGTATTGGCATTCTTTGTGTTCATTGGATATGATACTATTGCTACTTAAAGTTTAAAGTTTAATAATCTGCCATACAACTGATTCACCCCCCCTTCAATTGTATTGTGGACTATTATTCCTAACAATTGGTATCAGAGCTACTAGTGGTCCTTAGAGAGAAATCTTAACCGCTTGAGGTGATCTTGGAAGATGACATTCTATAGGAAGGATAGTCCGAAATTTGATCCTGAAAATTTTGATAGTTGTGAGAACACAAAAGAAGAGCTTGGTGAGTATGCTGAGGAATGGGAAAAGATAATGGAAGAAGAAAGAAAGATGAATGAACTTGTTGCACTGATCGCTAGAAGAGAAAAGAGAGGTAAGGGTAAATTTGAAGGCAAATTACCTTTGAAATGTTTTTCATGCAACAAGATAGGTCACTTTGCATCTAGATGTCCTACAAGAGTTCTTAAGTACAAATCTAAGTATTCAGAAGAAGAGGAATGCTATTATGCTAGTGAAAGTATTTTTTATGGTGATTGTGATTATGAAGAGATTGGATTTAATGCTATTAAAGATGATAAACCAGTACATGAGAAAAAAACTTTAGTGTCACATGTGGATAGGAAATCTGAATGTGATACACATAGCATGACTGGAGATAGAAATAAGTATGATGGTGATGTTATGAGATTTGGAGACAATGTTCCTAAACCTATCATTGAAGTAGGATCTATTTCTTTGGATGGAAAGACTAATATTGACAATGCATTACTTGTTGATGGACTTGAGCATAACTTGTTGAGTATTGGACAGTTGATGGATAAGGGATTTCAATTAAAGTTCATTGATGGGAAATGTTTTATCAGAGGTGACAGTTGGTTATGGGATATAAGTTTTTGTCTTGTTAATTTTTATAATATTGTGAAGGAAAGCTTGGCTAATGCAGTGGAAGACCTACCAAAGATTGTGAAACCATCTAACACTATATGCAGAGAATGTGTTATGGGAAATAGACTAGAAGCAGTTATAAAAGAAAATCATATATAGCAAAAGGAAAGTTGAATCTGGTACATACAGACCGATGTGCACCTATAAGAACAAGATCATACTATGGTGAAAGGTACTTTATACATTTTTTGATGATATTATTTATGATAACAATGATGAGATGTGTAAAAAAATTTCAAAAAGAAGTAAAGAATGAATCAGGTTTAAAGATAAAATGTTTAAGGTCAGAAAGAGATGGAGAGTTCAATTCATACTGCGAAGAGCATGGAATAAAAAGAAATACATATGATCCTAGGAATCCACAACAGAATGGGATAGCATGGTGAAGAAAGAGAACTATACTAGATACTGATAGGACTATGTTTCTTGAAGGAAATGTATCTCATGTGCATTGGAGAGAAGTTGTTGGGACAACAATGTACACATTGAAGACAATTCAAATCAGAGATGGTACAAGTAAGACTCCCTATGAATTGTGGTTTGATCATACTCCTATTGTGAAATATTTTAGAATATTTGGTAGTAAGTGTTATATCAAGAGAGATGACAAGATAGGAAAGTTTGATGCTAGAAGTGATGAAGGAATCTTTCTTGGTTACTCTATTAAAAGCAAGGCTTACAAATGTTTCAATCTGAGATTGAGAAAGATGATTGAAGGCAATAATGTGAGGATAGATGAAAAAGAGAGAATGTATGATTGCAATCAGAATACATAAGATATGGAAGTTGCTACTACAAATAAGGAAGAATATGTTGGGATAGATTGTGAGAATGAGATTTGTGATGATGACATATATAAAGTTACTGAGACTCCTAAGACTCCGAGACTAGATATTATTGGAATTGTGGCTAGATATCAGGCAGATCCTAAAGAGTCACACATGGATGCAGTAAAAAGGATATTCAGATATCTGAAAGGAACATTAGAATATGGATTATGGTATGATAATGATGACTTTATGATTCATGATTATACTGATACTAATTGGGTAGGAAACATTGATGAGAGGAAGAGTACTAATGGAGGAGAATTGTTAGAACTATTGGATGTTGCTGCTGCAATTAACTGTACTCAGATTGTTTGGATAAAATAGATGTTGAAAGATGCCTTTGAGTATCTCAGAGGTATGCTTGGGGTGCAGACCCCTCCTTGTGAGAATTAAATGATGCTGGGATGCATCAGTCCAAAGATATTTCAGGCTCTATCTTATTCTAGACTTGATGTATGGATCTACTCCTCAGGGGGAGTGATCGTAGAAGGCTTACAAAATATATTTGAGTGACTTAGCACCTGGTTGATAAAGACATTTTGCGGACTGGTATGAAGATAGTTGGTGACTTATGGTACCCTTTTCCATTGTTGTCAAAGTGGGAGAGATACTATGTGAAAATTCCTACTGTATGGGGAGATTGCATGGAGAGATACTATGACTAGATGAGGAGAGATACTATGAGAAGTTGTACTATGAGAGTACTAATTGGCTACAGTATTTTGGGTTGATGTATTTTTTCCAAATGTTGACATCAATGCCAAAGGGGGAGATTGTTAGATGTTGCTGATGTGGAAATAATATTGTAGTCATCTATGTTTTGTCACTTACGTCAACATATGTTTCTGTGAGGAAAATAGGCTAGTTATCACAATGTACAGACAATATATAGATGTTTCAGATGTTGTGAAGGCAGATGAGAGTTCAGGAGGGTGTTGTGATCTTATATCCAAGATTGCATCATGTAATGTTTCATATTGGATGAGTTACAGATGTTTTGGTGAAGACTGGTCACTACCTATGACAGTGAGAAATGATAGAGTTAGTCTCTGTGTTTTGTGTATAGCTGATAGGCGATATGGAATCAGTGCATCCGAACTTCAGAGATGAAAGATAGAGTGTTGAAGAATGTTCTATGAACTGCGCAAGGTACAGAATGTAGGATGATGTCAGCTATGGTGTTTGTTCTAGAAGGTGATCTATTTGGAAGCCGAGTACAAAGATGTAGCATGTATGATGGATGACGAACTTGAATTAAGGATGTCGGTCTTAACTGTTGTAATGTAATCATTGTATACTTTTTCTAGATATCGTGTGTATCTTAGCAAGGGTTTATGTAATTATTTTTAATTAGGAAAGCCTTATGGGATGATCTATTCATTCGAATTGTAATAAAGTATAAATGAAAGGTCTTTTCTTTGGAAAAGATATGGAAGTGAAGAAGATGATATAGAGAGGTTGTGAAAGATGCAAGTTTGTGTCTGTTGTATGTAGAGCAAAGGTTTGTTGGTGGACTTCATTGGAACTGATCAAGCAAAGATAGTTGTTGTCGAATAGTTCAAAAGATTGTGTATTTATTCATATACACTTATGTTGCGAACAGTGAGTTCTGAAGGTGAACTTAACCTTCTTTGGGAAGTGAGCCCTCCCTTTTGTTCTTGACTCCTAACAGGGTATGTCCTCTAACAAGGACTATGTACTATAATGTTTCAATAAGCTCCTAACATGGCTATATCTTCTAACAAGGATAACTATACTCTCAGCACATCATTTGTGGGTGCTAATTCCCACCGGGGTTTTTACCTTTAAAAGGATTTCCCCGAGACCAAAATATTGGGTTATTGTTTTGGCATTCATTATGTTCATTGGATTTGATACTGTTGCTACTTACAGTTTAAATTTTAATAATCTGTCATACAACTGATTCACCCCCCCCCCCCCCCCTCTCAGTTGTATTGTGGACTATTATTATTCCTAACACTTTTACCTCCCAAGAATAGACATAAAGACCCATTTCTAGGCCAAACATTGAGCATTTCATAATCCCTTTCATTTTGAAAGAGAGTGTTGAGACCTGGAAACACTAGAGTCCACTAGCTCCCTCACATAAACTTTGTTATAGGACACAAGGCCTTTAACAAAATAAGATGAGGTAAAGGGTCCCAGACATTAGAATTCATCTCACTTATGTCAAAGATGTGATTCTATTTTGGATTACGGGTTTGAGAATACCTAGGTGCATGTGGTTACGAATAGGACACAACTATATTGGATTATTTGGTTTTTCACAATTGCAAAGTGATAAACTATACCTCTTTACTAAGGATTGTTTGAACTTGGAACAAAAGTCCTATTGATTGATTGATAACTTCATGTTGCTAGAAATATAGCAACATATGTAGGATCAAACCTAATGAAAGGGAAAATCACTTTCTAGACATATAAAAATATTATTGGTTCTTGGTCAAATATGTCAAGCCATTAAGTTCTATGGGTTTTGAAGCGGGGGGGGTTTCCACTCCTATAGTATTCCAACCCTTTCCTTTGCATATGAAGTTGGGATCTCAATAGCAAGCTTAAATGTTAGACACAACATAAGTATATAATCTATAATCTCATAAGAAGGAGATTGACACCAAAATTATGTATTATGTAAATTATTGTGAGTCACCATTTCTAAAAGTCAAAGGGATCAAGATTTAATCTCCATAGACTCTTTAAGCTCAATAAGGAGGTTGAACTCAATACAAACTCTCAAATGGGGGACATGTGGAAATACATGAATACATACGTGTGTGTGTGTGTGTGTGCGCGTGCGCACGCATACATGTGTGCATGTGTATTTGTGTGTGTGTGCATTCAATTCATGACATATAAGTTCACTATAGTATGGATATTTTTCTAGAATAGCTTAAAAAAGGATGCACATTCCTAGAAACTTAATCTAGATAAGGATGTTAAGTAAGGCTTGCATAAAGACCTTAAAATTGTAGGTCCAATGAGATAGCACTTGAAGGGTGTATCAAATAAACTAACAATTATATTAATTTATGAGCATTTTAACTTTCTCATTATATATGAAGGAGATGAAAACCTTTGTAATATTGCACACCCTTGAAATTGTGATGTTGTGGGATTCTAAAAAATATTTACCACATGTGCTAAGATAGTTATGATGAGATATAACAACATAACATGTAATTAAGTGAAAGTTTTATATCATTGATAGAAATGGTCTACAACATCAATAGAGTTTTGCTTTAATCATTTCATTCTATAAATTAAAAATAAACTCTCTTATTCTTTTGCTGACATGACTTTTATTCTTCACAACCAAACTTATAAAAGAACTATAACAATAGATTTAGTCCATCAAATACTTATGCCTTATGACAAAATTAATATGAGAAGTCTTAAAACATCATACTAGGGTCGTCTAAGAAAAAAAAAGAAAAGAACCAAATATCAAACTAAAACTAAATATAATAATTTTTAAATATATTTAATATTTTTTTTTATAGATTCTTTCATTTTAGAATAGAAATTATAAAAAATATTAGATAAAAGTTTTCAAGAATCAATAGAAAACAAGTATGAACTTAATAGTGATAAATATGTTCTATCTCAACAATACTTTTAGTTTCTATTTGTGGATGCTATGGTTTTCTTTAGGTTTAGTTTTATATATAAGATGCTTTGTAGAGATCTGTATAAACGTAGTCAATTTCTATAAAAAAGGATTACCAGTAAGACCAAAATTGTAGTGTGAAAAGGTCTAATCATGTGTCTTCAAGTCGTTGAGCAGGTGCTCTGCAATTAATGAGAGAAGTGTCCAATGAAACGCTGGAGTACACGTTTTGCTTAGATGAAGAATCACGTTTTGCTTTTTATTCTGTAGAAACTTCACAGCCGTGTCCTCTTTTTCTACGCTTGCTCGACGATCGCATGAGACCGACCGCTTAACAAGACAGTTGCCCGAGCCATTGTTATGGGGCTTCCCTGGGTAGAAAAACAGTGCTGTCATTTCATACACGTTTTGCTTAGATGAAGAATCACTGCTCGCAGTGACGAAATTGCCGTGTTTGAATGAATATTTTGGCAAATGCAAAGTAAAAGTTGTTTCTTTGTAAAGCTTCGTCATTGGTCAAGGAATTGGACAGCGTTTCGGAGGAATTCGTTCCCCATGCCGATAACTTTTGCGAAAAATTCGGCAGTACCGCATTTTGGGCAGGCAATGATATTTATTGATGTCGTACTCTTTGGTTCTCCTTCTGTTTGATCTAATTTTAGTTCTGTTCAGCATTGGCAGCATTGGTTATGAAGGTGAGTTGAATTCTATTTATTAAATTATTATAATCAATTTAACTAAAATTTAATATGTGTTTTGGATTTACTGATTTATGGTAGGATAGGATTAAAAACAAATAAAACTGTTTTTCTCTTGGACAATAATCTTTCTTTCACATACTTGAGTTGAAACAATCTTTCTTTCACATACTTGAGTTAAAACAATCTTTTTTTCACATACTTGAGTTAAAATATTTTTTTTTGAATGGATGGATAAGTTAAGTATAGTTATAAAAAAATAATTTATTTATTTATTTATAATTTTTTTAATATCTAATTTAAAATAGATATATTCATTTATTTATTTTTTACTAATATCATTTTCAATTTTTTAAGTATTAGAAATGATAAAAGATTTGAATACTTTGAAATAGAGTAAACAGATATATCAGTCAAATGAAATGCTAAATATATTAAGGTAGTTGATGCTTTTTGAATTTACTTACCTAGTTAAAATTAAGACTTTATGTGGTTATTATTATGTTGTAATCACTTATAGATAGAACTTTTTTGTGCTAGGTTAAATATGTTAATCTCAATTACATCCATGTTAAGTTAGGTAAAGTTGAGTAATGTTGATGTAGTGTTATTTATTTCTTTACACACACTTAATAATTAGAGTAATTAAATAATTATTTTTCATACTAATGAAATACCTATTAAATTAATGTTATTTAGCTATCTAATGAATTAAAGTTTAACATAATAATTTTGAGTTAGTACTTTTAATTTTATTATTATTAAAACTATGCAAATAAAATTTATGGTATTTTATTTTTCTTAGGCCAGGTGATTAAACATTGAGTTATTTGATACAAGAAAAGTTATCAACTTGAAGATTAGGGTTATATATTATTACGTCATAAGTAAATAAGGAAGAATTTAACTTATATTTGTGTGTGTATGATATTGAACTTTGGTTATTGCATTTATAGTTCATTGTTATTGTATTAATATTATAGAAATCTTGTGGATAATTAAAACAAAAAAATAGATAAAAAATATGTTTGTTATCAAAATTTTAAGAGATGATTGAAATTGTGCATTAGCGTACATCTTTGCATTTATTCCCGATTTTCATTTGACAAGTGACACAATTGCAAATGAGTTGATTGTATAGTACTATAAAAAAAGAATAATTCCACGTCATAATTATTTTAAAATCTTTACACAACACATGACATGTGAAATGTCAAAAATAAATTCAACCATCATGTAAAAATTACGTAACCCAAAGGAAATTATTTGATTATCTCATAAAAGGATTAAGATTTTATAATAAAATTAGCCAATTTTCCACACATATAATACTTGTCCAACTCAAAAGTATAATATACAAATATTGTCATCTACAAGCTACTACCTCCGAGAGCCAATTTCTAAATAGAGTTAAAGAACTCAATAGATAATCCATTACAGTAGTACAATATAATGATTATAGTACAATATAATGATTATCCAAAAATTTGTTGACCATGATCCTCCGTTACAGTATCAGTCACACCTACAAACATGATGAGCTAGTTATAAAATTAATTTACAAAAGAAAGACTCAAAAATTATTGAATTTCATTTTATAAAGTTCTTACCATCTCTAGTTCGTATTACATTTATTGTTTTTGTTTCTTGATTAAGATCAAAATATAGTTGTTGACTATTTTCGTGATCAATTAAGGCTGCAATTACATGTACATTTATCACATTAACTTAGATAAAACTAATATACAAATTTAAGACTCAAAATTGATTAAAGTTCATTTTAAAATTTTCTTACCATCTCCTATTTGCATTGCATCTTCCTTTGGTGTATGGTTGATATCAACATAATAGGGAAACATTTGTTCTTCTTCTTTATCATTTAAAGCTATAATAACATGTACATTTGAGACGTCAACTTCGATGAACCAAATAAAAATTAAAGCCTCAAAATAAAATTTATTTTCTCATTTTCTTACCATATTCAATTTGCATTACATTCATTGTTGTTGATGTTTGGTTATGATCCATACAAAAGGGTAACATTTGTTCTTCATTTCTTTTGTGATCATTTAAAACTTCAATAAAAGGCACATTTAATTGTGATCAACTTAGAAAACATGTTCAAGTGTAAAAACACATTATGCAATCAATATAAAAAAAAAATATTCAATTACCTAAAATGGTTTGTTGAAATGTTTGCATAGGGGAAACATTGATTACCGATGTATGATCTCTACAAATTGTATCTAGTTTGTTTAAGTATAGAAAATTTGTTAGAGATACGATTAAGTAATTTTCTATAAAAAATGATAAACATGTTTAATAGTTAAAAGATACCATCTATGAGGTGTGTTTCATCTGTTATTGTTTGGTCTAGATCAATAGAAAAAGGTAATTGGCGTCTCGGAGTACTTTCTTGGTCATACAAATATGCAACAACATATGCTTAATATATGAGATAATAACAAGCCATATTTCTATAAATTACTAGAAAAAAATTGAATAAATGTACTCACTTTGTTGTTGCTTGATAATAAGACTTTCTTTCTATATTGCTATGACAGAGCGATTAATGCCCTTCTTTTTCTTTTTCTTTCTACATCTTGTAGAGGGGAACTGAAAATTTTAATGCTCAACTATTGCATTCAAGTTTTGAGAAATGACATTACGCCTTTGATGGGTAGAATGGTGTTTGCACATTTTTCTTGGACTAAACCATGGCGATATTTGTCTCATAGGAATGTTCTCTGAGCCAAGGATTGTTGGAAATTTGGAAGAGGAAACGAGAGATGCATCAACATATTTTCTAAATCTCTTAACACATTCACTTAAAATATGTTTTTTCATCTTCTCTGGTTGGTAAATTTTGGAGCAATGAACTCAAATATCAATGGAATTTTGAAAGTTATCATTTCAATCATCAAATGACTTTTGATCATCTGGATTAGAAACAAATATGATTAAGTCAAAAAATATTTAAAATAATAAACATTTCATTTTAAAAAAGTGATACATAAATTTACTTGTTCTTTGGTCTTCACCGATGATAAGTCCAGAAATATCTTGATCTTCAAATTGTACACTACTTTACTATCTATATTTGAAATAAGAAATAAAGAGTTTTGAGAACCATAAAATCATTTAATGTTTAATTGTAAAGACAATGTAGACGTTACGAGTGATGATGTTTTCATGATTAAAACTCCCTCTGTCATCATGGTCACTGTCAGCCAATAGAGTAACACCTTTTGTAACAGAATAAAAGTAAATTAGTTGCCTTTGAGAATAAAGATAATAATCATTATAATTTTAAAAACTAAACTTATATCTCAAATAAAACTTACCCACAACTTGATCTTGATCATTTGTTTTGTTTCTCTTTAGAAGACCTACAATCTTCAATACATGTTTGCATGTGTTTCCTTTTTCTGTCCACTGACAATCACACACATGCAAATACGGTCCAAATTTTCTGACAACATACCATTTTGTTGGAATCATTTGGATTCTTATCTTATACACATTACAAAGGTGATCATATGGATAACAATCTGCATCTAGTATTTATTTAAATCTTTCTAGTGTTGTTATGTAATATTGTTCCTTTTTGAAGTTTGTTAAAAACCCAGATAACTGTAGAAATCTTTTATTTTTATAGAATGGCTCTACCCTATGAAGAAGTACATAGATAAGCCAATCCATTCTGCTTGTGCATTTATTAGAATGATCACTTAAATAGTGACTCTTGATGTGGCAATGATATGATTCTATTGAAGCGTTGGTCTCTTGATTTGAATGAGAGAAGTTTTGAAAATTCTTGGCCCACATTGCTATACAAAAAAATATAATGATGTCACCAAAATTGCTAAAATCATGTAAATGCATATAAACTGTCATGAATAATCAGATGATTTTACCAATATGGCTCTCATGATGACACTATGTTTTCTGAAAATAATCAATAAATCTCTTCTCCTCTTTGAATTCATCCATCATATTTTTTATTAGGTGAGTAGTAATGTCTTCCTCATCACTCATTGCATACATAATCTGACCCAATCTATTAAACATATTTGTTCCAATGCCCTTATTTCTCACATGCCTAAATTATAAAGCATTATATCAAGTTATGACGTTCAAACATGTAATATTGATGCACTCTACTTAAGAATTGACTTACCTATAAACATTCTTCAACCATGCCCCACGCACGTGCCAAATACATAAAAGTATTTGACAATCAAAGGATAATCTACAAGTTACATTATAAAAGTTCATAAGTAGTATTCGAACAAAGGATAATCTGCCCATTCTGGAGATGTGACCTACTATCGGCAGATTTTGGATGAGATAGCCTCATTCACATGGAGGCCCTACAGGGAGGTTGAGGTTTGGGGAGATGCAGTCGATGAGCTGAGTTATATGCTGTGCAGTCGGCCACTGGTAGGTCGGTATGCAGAGATAGTTGAGAGATTCTGCATCACTCAGGTATGGCGGCAGTTCGGGAGGCAGCAGCGAGTCTCGATAGAGACTACCACATATGCCAGGGCCAGAGATGAGGAGGGTCATGGGTGGCTACCCATGTTGGATTATCAGCAGGCTGTCGCGGAGACAGCAGGTATCAGGAGCGAGCCCTGGGAGTATTTCCCAGATATGGCAGATGTAGGGGCTGATGGAGCCTACAGAGCAGAGCGGCGGAGGGTGCCATTCCCTCAGTTTACAGTACCAGATGCACAGGTACCAGTGCCAGGAGGAGACGGAGGAGGTGACGGGGGAGATGGAGGAGACGGAGGGGACGGAGGAGAGGGAGGAGGAGAGGGAGGGGATGGAGGAGATGGCAGGAGGGGGAGAGGGAGGAGGATGGAGAGAGGAGAGGGGTCAAGATCAGGTGGTCAAAAATGATCATGGGGACAGCAATCAGCGACACCCGAGGAGGAGGCGAGACCAGCTCGCCGGCAAGCGGAGGCACAACAGGATCAGCCTGCGGGGGGAGAGGATCTGAGAGCCCAGATACAGGCTCAGGAGGCAGAGATATAACATCTCTGGACTACTATAGCCGTGAGAGATCAGCAGCTACTGGATCTAAGGGCAGAGCGGAATCAGCAGATATCTGATCTTAGGGCAGAGATAGCACGTCGTGAGGTGATGGCACAGGCCGAGGCACTGGAGCTCCGATGAGAGTCAGTGAGAGCAGCCTATTATCACGGGCTATATCTGTAGGCCGTCCCAGAGGGTGAGAGAGCACCATCATACTCTCAGCGGGCGGGGGTATCAGATGTGGTACTCGATAGGAGAGCTATGCCTCCTCCACCACCACGAGCTCCTCACGAGGGTGGTAGCGAGTCTTAGGGCTTAGATGTTTTGGACATATTTTGAGACTTTTGATCCAGATTTTGGGATCTCATGTTGTATTGTATATCATGACATTGTATAGATTTATGAGATTACTGGATATTCGATGTATCATGTGTATTTGTCTCACTTGTGATGGATGTATCAGTTTATGTATATTGTCTTGCCATTTTGCTCAAAATATTTATGTATGTGCTTATGTATGTTCTCTCTCATAGATGTATGTTTAATTCTCATGTGTATGATATAGACTCATGTTTCTTGAAAATGACAGTTGTGATATAGATATGATGATACGATTAACCCCTTGTGATGAACAGGAACAGGTTCAAGATGAAAATGTCAAGGAGTGAAAGACATGATCGAAAAGAAGAAAAGGTGAGCGCAGTCGACTGACAGGTCCACGTAAGATGAAAAGGAGAGCTCTCTCCATATGCAAAATGCAACACTAGACTAACATGAACCTAAAAAATGCAAGCTACTATGAAAGTGGTTGACTTGCAAGGTCACAATGCTTATAGACATCTAATTATCATCATCGAGCATTATTGGTAGCGTTGTAAGATCATACAATGCACACTAGCATAACTATGTGGATATGAATATGATCTTTATCAGATAGAAATGTGGGAATCCCACCTAGGCATCAAAAGACATATAGGTCAAGATGACTAATGCAGTGAGATTACCTAAGTTTGATATGGCGAGATTATGCTTGTATCAAGACACATGAAAGTCAGGATAGCTAAAAGCATGCACTCGCAAAATAGTCAAGGATAATACCTTGTTAATCCATAGTGTCAAGTAGGACCAGCATAAATACTCATGACAGTTAGGATCAACAAAATATACCCACAAGCAGATAAAGAAAGAAAACATGTTCTCATTCCCTCAGTCTTCTAGCTATGCATCATCGAAAACTTCTCAGGGAGAGATCACTCATCAAAGAAATCCTCATAGACAGCACACAAAGAAAAATAAAGTCATCATATCGTCATCGAGTTAATTGTTTAAGTGTGTGTGTGTTGGTCATAGAGTCAGACTCTGAGTATCGCATCTACACATGAGCACTATCGCATTATACTTAGACTATAGGCAAGACATCTAATAAGTGTTAAGAAACACTCGACGCAAGGGTAGTGTTAAAAAACACTGTTTGGGGTGGTGTTGAAAAACACCTGTTGTGAAATGCCCCAAGAGACGAACGCACCTAAAAGACCAATGCTAATAGTTATGCCCCCTAGACAAAGACAAAGACCAATTCCAGACTAAGCCAAATAAGGTCAAGGTATGATGGGAAGTGGCTAAGTGTTGAGGATGCATGCTAACAAATAGGAGTGCAAAGGCCTCAAGTAGCACCTGTTTCCAGGTTTTCACCACTTGGAATCTTTTTTCATTTTTATCATTTTTTTGGATTTTTTCTACCAAGGCGCCTATTGCTAGGTTTTCACCAAGGCACTTTTTTCTATTTTTTTGAATTTTTGAATTTTTTGATTTTTTTATATTTTTTTAGGGCTTTTTATACTTTTTAGGATTTTTTCAGCATCATATATCAATTTTTTTGGTATTTTTTCAGGATCATAAAATATGTACAAAGGATGTCCCCAGACAGAACGGGCATCAAGGATAGAACTTCTTGAGGTGCACAATATTGATGGGATCAAGGAGCTGTTCTCCATCAGGATCTGACAGTAAATACGCACCAGTACCAAAAGCAACTGTGATGACATATGGTCCAAGCTAGTTAGGTTCAAACTTGCCCTTTTGCTCTCTATTTTGTTAGTTCTTGGGGTTCTCTCGCAAAACAAGATCACCTATTTGAAATTCTCTAGGGCGAACCTTCTTGTTGAATGCCTTGGACATACACTTCTGATACATTCGCATATGATCAAAGGAAGCCTTACGCTTCTCATCTAGAAGTTCTAGTTCCTGTAACCTCATGGCGCGGTAATCCTCATCTGTAATCAAACCTTTGAGTGAGACTCTAAGTGATGGTATCTCGACTTCTAAAGGCAATACTGCTTCAGCGCCATAGGTGAGAGAAAAAGGAGTAGCTCCTGTAGGTGTGCGAATGCTTGTTCTGTAAGCCCATAGTGCTGGATTAATTTGTAAGTGCCAATCCCTACCATTCTTGTGTACTGTCCTATGAAGAATCTTAAGAATGGTTTTGTTAGAGGCTTTTGCCTGTCCGTTTCCCTGTGGAAAATAGATGGAGGACCAATGTTGCTTGATTTTAAACTTTTTGCATAGGGGCTTTAGGTCCTTATTCTTAAATTGACCTCCATTGTCAGTAATGATCTCAGAAGGCACTCCAAATCGGCAAATGATATGATTCAAGATGAACAAAGAAATGGTCCTTCCTGAAGCAATAGAAAGTGGCACAGCTTCCACCCATTTTGTGAAGTAGTCAGTGGAAGTAATAATGAACTTGTGTCCACCTGATGAGTTGGGATGAATCTGCCCAACCAGATCAAAGGCCCAGCACTGAAATGGCCAATGAGAAACAGAAGAGATCAGCTTCCTACCTGGAGCATGAATCAGGTTGCCATGTTTCTGAAATTTTTCACATGACTTAGCAAAGGTGACTGCATCTATCTGCATTGTGGGCCAATAATATCCCACCCTAAGCAACCTTCGGGCCATGGCAAGACCATTAGAATGTCCACCACAAATGCCCTCGTGGATGTCAGCTAACACTTGGTTGGATTCCTCCTTTTCCAAGCACCTAAGGAGCGTCCAATCTAAACCCCTCCTATATAAATCACCAGAGATGAGGGTGTGGCGAGAGGCATTACGGATGAGGTTTCGGCATTCAAAGCGGTTGAATGTGTCGGGGATGATGCCATCACGAAGATATGAATAGATAGCACCATATCGGGAAGACTCAGGTGTGATAATGGCACAAATGACGTGGCTTTCAGATGAGTCAAAGATGGGATGGTGTAGCTCTTCCACCAGGAATTCAAATCTAGATTCATGTGTCTCCAACTGAAGAAGTGAAGCTAATGTGGCCATGGCGTCGGTAGCTTTGTTCTCTGTCCTAGGGATCTGTTGAAACGTCACAAAGGTGAAATAGCATCTCAAAGAATCAACCATCTTTTTATAGGGTATCAATTTGTCATCCTTGGTTTGATACTCTTCATTGACTTGGTTGATGATTAACTGGGAATCCCCAAAGACATGTAACGCTATGATGTTCCATTCTATAGCCATTCTCAAGCCATTAGTTAAAGCTTCATATTCTGCAATATTATTGGTACATGGGAATAATAGTTTGTAAGACTTTGGAATGTTGTACCCATGTGGAGAAACAAATAACACTCCAGCACCTGATCCATTTTGCATGCGGGAGCCATCAAAGAACATTGTCCAAGTGTGAGTAGTTGTATACAAGATGTGTTCGTCTGGGAATTCCACTTGGACCGGCATACTATCTTGAATTGGGAAATCAGCTAATTGGTCAGCAATAGCTTGCCCTTTTATTGCCTTCCTTTCAACGTACTCTATGTCAAATTCAGTTAGGACCATCATCCATTTAGCGAGTCTACCCGTTAGGGCAGCCTTACTAAGCATGTATTTAAGGGGATCAATTTTGGCAACCAAATGTATGGTATGAGCAAGCATGTAGTGGTGCAACTTTTGAGAAGCGAACACCACTGCCAGACAAGACTTCTCAATATTATTGTAATTGATCTCATAGGAGACGAGAGTACGGCTGATATAGTATATGGCCCGTTCTTTCCCAGTATCATCTGATTGAGCCAATAATGCCCCCAGGGAAGTGTCTGTAGCTGAAATATATAGGATCAATGGTTTCCCTGGAATAGGAGGCATTAGAATCGGAGGATTAGCCAAGTATCGTTTGATCTGATCTAGGCTCTTTTGACAATCCTCGTTCCAAACACAAGAAGCACCTTTATGCAATGTCTTGTTAAAGGGTTGTGCCCTATCTGCAAGTTGAGAAATAAACCTCCTAATTGATTGAAGACGTCCCTGAAGACTTCTCATTTGGCTGATATTTCGAGGAGGTGGCATATCTAGGATTGCTTGGACCTTTTCGGGGTCAACCTCGATACCTTTTGCTGATATTATGAATCCTAAAAGTTTGCCTAAGGTGACGCCAAATGTGCATTTCTTTGGATTCAATCTGAGTTGAAATTGTTCCATACGATCGAGAATTACTTCCAGATCATCGAGGTGTGTGTCCCTTTTTCTTGATTTTGCCAGGGTATCATCCACATAATCTTCCATATTTTTGTGCATCATATCATGAAAGATAGTCGTCATAGCTCTTTGGTAGGTTGCTCCTGCATTCTTTAATCTGAATGGCATGACGTTCCAGCAATAGGTTCCCCATGCACATGTGAATGCTATTTTCTCTTGGTCTTCAGGAGCTATTTTGATTTGATTATACCCCGAGAAACCATCCATTAGAGAGTATATGTCATAGCCCGCCGTCATGTCCACTATCATGTCAATGTTTGGAAGTGGAAAGTCATCCTTTGGGCATGCTTTGTTTAAGTCTCTAAAATCTGTACATATATGAATGGACCCATCATGTTTGGAGACGGGTACTATGTTTGAGATCCATTCTGCATAATCGATGGCTCTAATAAATCCAGCTCTCAAAAGTTTTTCTAATTCCCCTTTGACAAGGAGAGCTACATGGGGATGCATTTTTCTGAGTCTCTATTTTACTGGCTTGACTTCTGGAGCTATGGATAAGTGATGCATGATAAGATTTTTGTCAAGCCCTGGCATGTCTGAATAGGTCCATGCAAAATTAATTTTCTTTTTCTGTAAAAATTGTACATATGCCTTGGTCTCTTCCTCTGATAAAGACTGAGCAAGATGGACTATCTGAGGATTTTCTTCTGTGTTTAAATTAACTGGCTTTGTTGGTTCAATCAATATTGATGATCTATCCTGGAAATAACTCAGCAAGTTATTAAGTACCCCATCCTTAGGTGCCTCAAAGAGGTTTTCACCCTCGGATGCATCATTTCTTTTTACTATTTTTGGTTCTGACACCGCCACAAAGTGGTTTTCGCCATCAGACCTATTTTTCTTTTTTTCTTTTATTTTGACACTGAGGTACTTAATATCAGGCTCTGTCATGCTGGTTGTTGGTTCACTGGTGGAAGCAACCACGGGTTCAAGAGAATTCAGATAGAAGGCAATTTCGTAATCATTCTAAAAGGTGAGGAATGTGGACTCTTGATGGCGCTGAGACCAGTCAATTAGGTCAAAGTGAACAAGGGATAAGTCGATGACTAGTTTAATGTTGTTTATGTGAAAGGTGTCATCTCTGGTGACCATATAATCGGAGTTCATCAAGTCTTCTCCTAAGATACCCGAATTAGGACTCATCCTATCAAATGAAGAGTCATCCACTAAGGCAATTTGAGGAGTGCAATCCTCTAGTCCGACACTAGGATCGTTAGTCGCATCGGGTTGGGTACTATAGGCATGGATAATATCCACGTCCAGATCAATTGTTGCATCTGAAAGTGAGTCCCATTCATATTCATGGGAGTCTGTCTCTGAGTCATTATTTAGGCCTCGTGATGTAGAAGCCTCAAGGTTAGGAAGGGTTTCCCCCTCTCTAGTGCTAGTATTGGTACTATCCGTCGCAGCTAGGACAGTAACACTTTCCTTTGTCAATCTAGCAGTCACACAGTCACTATCCGTCGCAGTTGGGATAGTAGGACTATCAAGTATCAAATCTATGGAATCTCCCCAAAGGAGATGCGTTGAGGGCACCCAATCATCAAACACATTTTGTTGATTGGAAAGATCAGGCGTATAATCTGAGTCACTGTCACTGTCCGTCGCAGCTGGGACAGGGACACCTTTCTTCTTCTTATTCTCAAAACCTAAGCCAACCGTGGACTTATTCTTTCATCCAAAAAGAGCATGATCAAGAGGCTTAGCTTTAGCATCCAGCCTATGCTTAAGGGGACCATATCCCAGATATCCCATATTTTTAACCAGTGTATACCCTTTCCCATAAGCTTCAGGTGAAGGAGCAAAATTCTCGTTATGTTTGTATTTCTCCTCGTGATAGATCTAGTCCCTTATAGCAACTTCCTCTTTCTCTTCTTGAATGGGGACCGAAGACTCAACAAATTTCCCAAATAATGTCATTGCTGATGACGAAGGCTTCACATTTGGGGATGGTCTCCCATAAGACCTAGGAGAGATTGGCATGTTTGTAAGAGAATCCATTTTATAATCTCCCATCCCAAGATCGATGGTCTTGAACTTCTGCTTGTATTGTTCAAGTGAACTACTAGGATTGTCAGCTTCCCTATTCAAAGGTACATGTGATCCCGCAGAAATGTTATTAACTGATAAAGCACTATCTCCAAGGATGCAAATTTCTACACCGTTATGGGGAAACTTAACACACTGGTGATATGTTGATGGGACTGCTTGCATTTCGTGAATCCATGGCCTACCTAGCAAAATGTTGTAGGCTAGAGGTCCAACATCAATAATTTGGAATAATATATCTTTTTCTACGGGACCAATGCGAATAGGCAAAACAGCCAATCCCTTAGAACTTCTTTCTACTTCGTCATATGCTTTGATTGTGATCCTTTTCCTTGTGTCAATGATGTTCTCAGAATATCCTAGAGCCAGCAACAAACTCAGGGTGCAAATATTGAGCCCCGCACCCCCATCTATCAGTACATGCCTAACACGGGTTTTATGAATCATGACTTCGATGTGTAAGGCCAAGTTATGTGGGTGACTGATGGATTTGTCATCTTCTTCGGAGAAGGTGAGGTAATGAGGGCTAGCCAAATGGTTGACCATGTTCTGGAATTGATCAATATCTAAGTTGTTAGGGACGTTGGCTGCTCGCAAAGCATCTTCAAGGATGCGCTTGTGCTTAGGAGACAATTCTAAAAGCTCAAAGATGGATATCTGCACGGGTGTATGTTGTAGCTGGTCAATAAGATTATAATTGGAATCAGAACCAATGACAGATTTGGGAGGAGCACCTTTGGACATGGGCTGCTTAGTCTTGCTAGTGCTAGGACCTCTAATGATAATGGGCGCTTGGGCCTGTCCCCTAGTGACAGCATTGAGGGACTGGGGCATTCTTTGTGAGTGAGGACCTCTTATCACCACAGCGGGTCTTTCATCAGTCATAGGAGTTGAGTCCACATTATGTCCATAGGGATCTTTCCCTCTTATCATGTTGACACTATCATCCACAACTTCAAGCATGTTAATAACGTTCTCCACGTTTGTGTAGGTGTAGTTGATAGCCGCCTTGCCATTCTTAGTGTTAGAATTCTCTCCTTTCTCATATTTAGGCAAGGGCTCTTTAAAGGCTTTATGATCTACATTACTGGTTAACCCATCCACTTGTAATTGTCCTTTCTCAATAAGATCTTGGACAAGATGCTTGAGTTTAAAACAATTTTCTATGTCATGCCCAATCCCATTATGGAAAACGCAAAAAGCCTTAGCATCCCACCAATGAGGTAAAGGATCCAATATGCGATGTTTGTAGGATCTTGTGGGTGTGCCAAATTATGAGCAACTAATGTCTTAAAAACATCTGCATAAGATTCTCCCAATTTGGTAAATTGCCTTTTCTCCGTTTTAGATCTCTTTTGATACTTAGGTTTGTCTTGTTGTGTGGAAGACGTTTGCAACTTCATAGCTTGAACTGCATGAGAGAGGTTAAGAACTCCTTCATTTTTGACCTGAGATGAGTCAACAACTCCGTCATTGACCACTTGCTTGTTTTTGTTCCAATAGGAGTTCTTTTTGTCCTTGTTACCATTAGTATTGTTATTTTGGCTATTGTTGTTATTTGTTGGTTTAGCCAAAATTCCTTGTTCTTTTACGACATCCTCAATGCGACATGCCACCTCTACCATGGTATCAAAGGAATTAAATGGGATTTTCTTGACTTCATATCTGAGTTCTGGTATTAGATTGCTCACAATGATATCAATTCTCTCCTCTTCAGGGATTGTCCTTGGGTATTTCGAACACAATCGCCTCCATCGTTGTAAAAGTGTCACAAAAGATTCTGCTTGATTTTGCTTAAGTTTACACAAATCAAGCATTGTGACCAACCTCGATAAGTTGTAAGCAAAATGCTGAACAAATCTTTGGACAAGCTCTTTAAATGTCTTTACTGGAGGGGAAAGGTTGGTGAACCACTCCATGGCTTGACCTTTTAAACTCCTTGGGAATAATCTCATCAAGTAGGATTCTTCATGGTGAAAGGAAAAGCTGATTATGTAGAACTGTCGAACATGGTCATGAGGGTCACCAGTGCCATCATATTTGTCGTATTTTGGGAACTCAACTTTCTTAGGGAATTCTACCATCACCACACTTTTGTCAATGGGGTTAGGAGATATGGAGTCCAAATGAAACGTGCTCTTGGGAGCCTTCATCCTGTCTATATCCTTTTGCATTTGTAAGATGACCTCATCAGTTGAAGGGCTCTGTTTCTTGATCTTTTGGTGAACATCAAAATTATATGGAACTTTAGCGCCTTTGTTGATAAGACTTTCCAAGAATTGGTCTTTGTTTTGTTCCACATATTGCTCCACATATGCTTGAAAGGATGGTTCTTGTTGCATAGTCATGAAGTCCATATGATCAAATTTAGCATAACTGCCTCCATGTTGTGAGCCATGATGTGCTCGTTGGGAGGGTTGCTTTGAACGTCTATGAGATGACTGTCTCCTATGATGGTCATATCTTGAAGCCCTTCTTCCTCTAGGGCTTGGGGATCGTGAGGGTGTCCTTGATCTTCTTCTAGGGCTAGGGGAAGGGGTAGATGGGGGTGAGTTGGTCCCACTATTGGCTCCCCTCCCATTAAATCGGCTTTGGATTTGTTGTGCATAGAGTCTATCTTCTTCTTCTTGGGTGACTCTTTTCTGTATATCTAATAATGCATGTTCTTCTTCCTCTAGTTGTCTGAATTTTTCCTGTTTAGCAGCTTGTTCATCTAAGTAGGCTTGCTTCTCTCTCTCAATGCTTCTCAATCTTGTATTTGCATATCGAGAGGTGTCTTTAAGTGGGGAGGATTGTCTTGAATGTCTTATTGCATTGGCTACGTTTATGTGGTGATCACTAGATTCGTTGTTCTGGTCTTCGTGTTGTGACCCTGAATCTGAGTGAGCTTGCTTATGATGTCTTTCAGCTCGTTGATGAGCATCAAAATACCTCACGTTGTTGGGAGGTGACCCGGGTGGACTAGCATGAGAAGAACCACCATACTCTCTTCTATGTCGTTGGAAGATATCCTCAAGAGTTTGATTCATGGCTTCTCTTTGTTGTCGGGTAAAAGTGTAACTCATGTCCATGCTTGATGAGAGTGGTATGAAAGAGGTGCTCACTTCACTAGGATTAGCTCCCGGATTAAAACAAACCTTAGATTCACTCTTAGGAGATTGATCAAAAAGGGGACCTTTTCCCTTAGGTTGTCGATGAGTCTTGACAGGTGGTAACTGGCTAAAGGCAACAGGGGGTCGCTTCCCTTGATTGACTTGGTACCTTGTCGTAATTGACATGAAAGAAAGATACTCTCAATGAAAAGGTGACCTCTCAAAGTGTCAACGCCAAACTAGGATAATCAAAGTCCTCTATTGTCCAAAAAAGAAATGAAAAGAAAAAAGGGGCTTTACCAACACTGTCAAAGAGGTGCTTCAAATCAAAGGGTGACTAACCTTGCACTTTTGAATCAGGAGGTTGGACTAGGCCAAAAGATAATTGAAATTGAGATGAAAATTATTTGGACAATAAGAGTACTAAAATTTTCCAAGAATGTAGCTAACAATCTTAGAGATGAACCTTGGCACCAAGAATGACCATCTAATTTGGCAATTATTTCAAGGTGATTTCGTAAATCAAATGATGCTATCCTGGAGGACTAAAAACCAAAAATTTGGAGTCAAGACAGGTCTCAAACGTCAGGGTGAGAAGCCTACTCTAAGACCTAGCCTGATTAACAGCAACTGAAACTGACCAAAATTTAAGCATGGCAGAAATAAACCAGGCGATATACTCCAGGCTACTGGGGTGATAAACCTATAACCGAGCGATACTTTGCTTGAAGCCAGGTGATACTTCTTAGTACTGGCGAGCGATATACTCTAGGCAGGTCGGGCGATAGTCCGTCAGGGGCGAACTATCGCACGATATTTCTCTTCAAAGCGGGCGATATTTCTAGCAAGCGCGAAGTATCGCGCAATACTTCGCTTTACAGGGCGCAATACTGTTGCAGAATTGTTTAACTCTCAACCAGAATTGTGTAAAATTTGCATTTTTGGGTCTGTTGGGTCAAAATTTCCAGTCTGAGGGTTGATGTTTCCGATTTCAGTCACAATATCAGCAGAATTTTGGCAGGTTTGCAAATAGTAAGGGATCAAAACATGGTCTCAAACACTTGAAACAAGGGCAAAAGCAACCTTGCCAAGACAAACACTTGTGATATCAAAATTGAAACAACACCCTATGAATGCTACCGATTATTTGTATGTAAGAACATTTGCACTGGTATCACACCATCGAAGACAATTCAAGCAAATCTATCCTAAAAAGTCAAGGCTCAATACTTACCAACTTAGCCCACAACTTGATGCCCCCTCACCTCACACCAAGTGGTTACCCACAAGAGATGTTGGCTTTGTCATGGAAATATCAAATGACACAACCAAAGGGACACATATGGTGAGTATCTTAAAGTGATCCAGGTAAACCACTTGGATCAATCCTTGCACTAAGAAAATAAGCGGCTAAAAGAAGGTGGCTTCTATCTAATGGTTCTTAATAAGGATTTCCATTCACAACACCCCTCTTGCTCCTCATAAAAGGACTAGGACCTCACGGCCTCAAGAGTACCTTAAGCATTCTTGTTCAATGTTTTCCCCATGGTCGCAATCCCATGAGCTACTCACATCAAACGAAGACAAGTGTTATGTCTACCAAGGTTTTTGGTGTCCTTGATAGCTTTGAGATTATAGTGAGTTGGAATCACTTGCCACCAAGGAAAATGATGACAAGGTTGTCCCCACTTGAGTCGTTCCTCTTGATTGCTCAAGAGCAGGCCCGCTAAAGGATTCCTAAACTAAACAAAAATGGATAATTTATGAGGTTCAAGGTTTTTGATTCACCACAAGGGTGAAGAGCATACTCCCCTATCTCAAAAATCTCTCCCAAACACACCAAGAAAAAAGATTCAATTACTCCCTTGCTTCCAAAACCTTAAGATGGGTCAAGATTTTCTGATTCACCTAAAGGTGAAGAGCATACTTCTCCTACCACCTCAAGATCCCTTTCACAAGGTATTAAGATGCCTAATACAATTAGTGAATGCCACACTTGAAAGGAAAGCAAATAAACAAGCAAGAAATTTATTTTTGTTTTTGTTTTTATGCTTGGGCAGCCCTGCAAAAACTGTTAGTAGCCCTCTTTGACATGCATTTTTAGTAATTTTCAAGAAAATGAGAGCATCTACAAACACAACTTGTTAGACCCACAAGGTTAGTAAAATCAAAATCTAAATGTAAACATGCAATAAACTGATAGATTTAAGCTAAAAGATGCAGGTTAGACCTATCTAAACACAGCAAAACAAAACAGCAAACTAAAATAATCAAATTCGGATAAGAAAACTGGAAACGCAAGTCTCTGTCAGACCAGGCGATATTTCTCAGACTTCACCAGTATCGCGTGACACAGTTTCCTATAGTAGTGCGATATTTCTCAGTCGCGCGATATTTCTCACTATGGGCGGGCGATACTTCGCCCGATAACAGGCGATATTTCTCAGTACTAGTGGGCGATTCTTCTCTCGTGTGATGTGTCATACCGCTATACAAAGGTATATCGCGTGATATTTCTGAGAAGTATCGCGCGATACTCTGAGATAGAAAACCAGAGACTGAAAATCAAGCCAAAAATTGATGAAAAATTTGACGGAAAATGTAGAATTAAAGGGACAAAGCTAATCTACTCGGCCCCACGGTGGGTGCCAGAAATGTACACACTAAAATGGTGCACTTCTATGAGCCATTACATGCAAGGTTTCTCGAGAATGAGGCCTCACAAAGCGGCTCATAGCTCTCTATGTATGGAGTTGCAAGGGACTATGATGTGTTTGCTCTCAGCTAGAGCTACAAGCTTGTGACCTTGCTAGTCAACCATACAATGAGAGATTCAAGTGAGAACAAGGGCAAGAGTGCCAATATCCTCAAGAATCACTATGAAGATGTAATGCAATGCAACTAAAATGAGGATGCAAATGTGCAAGCTATGCTATGAAAATGGAAGTACAAACTAAGCTATGAAATGGAAATATCAATGGATTACAAATCCTTCCTATTTAGACTATGTGAGCTTATTCTATTGCATAAAAAGAAACTAAGCTAAGAATGCCATTATCATGCAACTAAGAAAGGAAATATGCAACTAAATGATGAAAGCAACAAGTCTTCAATACCCTTAAAAGCTCCAAATGCACCTAAAACTTGCAGCATAACATTAGCATAAAAACATGGTATATGCAAATAGAGGAGAGAGCTCTCCTTCTATAAGAAATGCAAAGAAATGGACCATGGAGATTAAGAGGCAAAAAGTCTTAATCAGCGGTGGAGCTTGAAAGAGGAGCAATCCATGTGCACAAGTATCCTCCAATGAGAGTGAAGTGTTGACTTTTGAGCCTCATGTGAGACAAAAAGTGCTTTTTCCCTTTTTATAAAATAGGAATAATGTTTTATTTGTGCAACTTAGGATAAGAGGAAAAGTGGGGGCTTTTTATTTATTAAAAGGGGAGGAAATATTCCTTTTAAATAA
This sequence comes from Chamaecyparis obtusa, assembly GCA_027943335.1. NCBI lineage: Eukaryota > Viridiplantae > Streptophyta > Pinopsida > Cupressales > Cupressaceae > Chamaecyparis > Chamaecyparis obtusa. The sequence continues at coordinate 526,114 of BSBK01009117.1, forward strand.
ATAAAGACTTAGGATAAATGGTTAGCCCAAGGATAAAAATCCAATATATGATCGAAATTAAGACTTGATCAAGAAATTAATAATGTTGAAAATATTGATTATTGATAAAAATGATTCAGGATTGATAAATTGAATAAATGGGGCCCAAAGTCTAGGCGACCATTTTAGGGTGCATACAATATTGACAAAGTGAATCTAGGCATTTCTGCCATGTAATGGGAGAAAAATGATTTCCTAATTGATATGTGTCTAAATAATACATGCAAGAACCTTTTCTTTGATATTGCTCACTAACCCTTTACAACAGAAAATGTTTACAAAAATTGGCATGTACTTACATGAGGACATTATATATTACAGAAATCCTGCACAGAAGCAGCTGGCAAGCCACTCAAAAAGTAGTAACTGATAGCAAGTGGGATAATGCAGATGCTTTAATAAACCACTATCCTCTTTACTCAAGAAACATCTAGTTCATCTGCTCGATTGGGGCATGTTTGGGAACAGACAGTCTCCATTTAAACTCAAGTCTTTGGAAGCAGTTATATTTTTCAGTGGAGGAGATACACCCATTGGATCTGCAATAAATTTATGCTCACTAGAATTTCCATTTCTCTTCAATTGGGATACTCTTAAAAAAATTGCATCTACCCTTTTACCAATTTGGGAAATCAATGGGTCTATTTGTGGACCTCCAAGGAGTTGGTCACCTAAACGAGAACCTTCAGATGAATCAGGAACTTCTCTATGAAAGAGATCAATACCTTGAGAAGCTCTCCACTTGTCAACTGAATTAAAACCTTGGACCATAGATGGTTGTCCTTTGTTGTAAAATGATGAGTGAGACTGCCTTGCCAAAGGTGCCAATGAACTTACATTTGAGAGATAATGCCCAACATGAGTAACCTGGTTTCCCAAGTCCCGTAAATGCAAGGCCATTGACAAATAGGAATTTCTAATAGAAATATTTGTGGTGCTAGAATGAAGTGCATGAACAAATTCTTTTCCTGCTAATGAACCAATTTGAGGCTTCATTTCAAATTGCTCTGTGGATAATTCCACAACACTTGTTACTTCTCTATCTGAATTTTTTATGTCAATGTACATGTGCACTGAAGAGCTTTTGTCACTACTTGAGCTACTAGCAGATGGTGAGTACTCATTATCATCTGACATAGGATCGCATGCATATCTTACTTCTTTCCTTTGCCACTTTCCCCTTCCTAGCTCTTCCTCCTTATCTGTAACTTCTATCATGGGTACAAGAAGCTCTTCCCACTCTTTCCCATTAATATGCAAATATTTTTGTCCGTAACAATATTTTCTTCATTTATTATGATATTGATCTGATTTGATGCACCTTTTCTATTCGATCCATACTTCCCTTTCATTTCACTTGCTTTTCTCATTTTGCACATCATAGGCCAGGATTTGACAGCGGGTATGACCTTGGTACTGCCGGCATTAATGATAAATTTTACCTTTTAGCTATTAATTTTTTGTCATTTTTCTATATGATGCTTTTGTATATGAATTATGGATATTCTCTAGGAAACTTTTCATTTTTCTTGTAGGATGCCTTTGTATACAAATTTTGGAGAATCTCTGTTAAAGAGTAGGTAAGGATGGCTAAGCTGAGTGCAGCGGAGAGGGGGAGGACTAAATTGAGAGAGCGAAGGCGGAGAGTGATAATGACAAAAATATTTTAGGGCTTGCGGAAATATGGAAATTATAATCCTCCTCCCAGAGAAGACATTAATGAAGTTCTATGTGCCTTAGTAGAGGAAGTCGGCTGGATTGTTGAAGTTGATGGTACTACATACAGAAATGCGGTATGTATTTTTGGCCTAAATTTTATTTTTCATTTCTTTTAGGTCTTTAAAGGCAGCTAGCTAAATCTTTGTATTAAATGTCAGGGAATGCATGAAAATAATATGACTCCGAGCATGAGCATGACTCCCTACAGGGGCATTGTTGTGCCTTTTATAGGTGTCGTAAACCCTAGCTACACAAAAATGGAGGCTTTGAAGAATAGTTCACTGCAGGTGGAGAGAGAGAGAGAGGGGGAGAGGGAGAGGGAGAGAGAGAGAGAGAGAGAGAGAGAGAGGAGAGAAGGGAGAGAGAGAGAGAGAGAGAGAGAGAGAGAGAGAGAGAGAGAGAGAGAGAGAGAGAGAAGGTGTGTGTGAGAGAGAGAGACTTCCAAGGGGTCATGGGGACTTCTGAGGGGTCCTAGTACACCTTATCACACGTTAGGACCCCTAGGAAGTCCCCATGACCCCTATTGACACATTGGAATGCTCAAGTGTGTCCTAAGGGGTCGTACGACCCCTTCAGACACACTTGAGTATTCAAATGTGTCAAAAGGGGTCATGGGGACTTTCTAGGGTCCTAGTACACCTTATCATGCATTAGGACCCCTAGGAAGTCCCCATGACCCCTTTTGACACATTGGAACCCTCAAGTGTTTCCTAAGGGGTCCTACGACCCCTTCAAACACACTTGAGTGTTCAAATGTGTCAAAAGGAGTCATGAGGACTTCCTAGGGGTCCTAGTATGCCTTATCATGTCTTAGGACCCCTAGGAAGTCCCCATGACCCCTTTCAACACATTGGAATGCTCAAGTGTGTCCTAAGGGGTCCTACGACCCCTTCGTATACACTTGAGCATTTAAATGTGTCAAAAAGGGTCATGAGGACTTCCTAGGGGTCCTAGTACACCTTATCATGTCTTAGGACCCCTAGGAAGTCCCCATGACCCCTTTCGACACATTGGAACTCTCAAGTGTGTCTTAAGGGGTCCTACGACCCCTTCGAATACACTTGAGCATTCAAATGTGTCAAAAGGGGTCATGAGTGCTTCCTAGGGGTCCTAGTATGCCTTCTCATGCGTTAGGACCCCTAGGAAGTCCCCATGACCCCTTTCAACACATTAGAACTCTCAAGTGTGTCCTAAGGGTTCCTACAACCCCTTTGGACAAACTTGAGCATTCAAATGTGTCAAAAGGGGTCATGAGGACTTCCTAGGGGTCCTAGTATGCCTTATCATGTGTTAGGACCCCTAGGAAGTCCCCATGACCCCTTTCAACACATTGGAACACTCAAGTATGTCCTAAGGGATCCTACAACCCCTTTGGACACACTTGAGCATTCAAATGTGTCAAAAGGGGTCATGAGGACTTCCTAGGGGTCCTAGTACACCTTATCACACATTAGGACCCCTAGGAAGACCCCATGACCCCTTTTGACACATTGGAACCCTCAATATGTCTTAAGGGGTCCTACAACCCCTTCAGACACACTTGAGCATTCAAATGTGTCAAAAGGGGTCATGAGGACTTCCTAGGGGTCCTAGTATACCTGATCATGCATTAGGACCCCTAGGAAGTCCCCATGACCCCTTTCAACACATTGGAACCCTCAAATGTGTCCTAAGGGGTCCTACAACCCCTTCAGACACACTTGAGCATTCAAATGTGTCAAAAGGGGTCATGAGGACTTCCTAGGGGTCCTAGTACGCCTTATCACGTGTTAGGACCCCTAGGAAGTCCCCATGATCCCTTTCGACACATTGGAACCCTCAAGTGTGTCCTAAGGGGTCCTACGACCCCTACGGACACACTTGAGCATTCAAATGTGTCAAAAGGGGTCATGTGGACTTTGTAGGGGTCCTAGTACGCCTTATCACGTGTTAGGACCCCTAGGAAGTCCCCATGACCCCTTTTGACACATTGGAATGCTCAAGTGTGTCCTAAGGGGTCCTACGACCCCTTCATACACACTTGAGGGTTCCAATGTGTCAAAAGGGGTCATGGGGACTTCCTAGGGGTCCTAGTATGCCTTATCATGTGTTAGGACCCCTAGGAAGTCCTCATAGCCCCTTTTGACATATTGGAACCCTCAAGTGTGTCTTAAGGGGTCCTACGACTCATTCAGACATAGTTGAGCATTCAAATGTGTCAAAAGGGGTCATAAGGATTTCCTAGGGGTCCTAGTACACCTTATCACACATTAGGACCCCTAGGAAGTCCCCATGATCTCTTTCGACATTTTGGAAGCCTCAAGTGTGTCCTAAGGGGTCGTACGACCCCTTCGGACACACTTGAGGGTTCAAATGTGTTGAAAGGGGTCATGGGGACTTCCTAGGGGTCCTAGTATGCCTTATCACACGTTAGGACCCCTAGGAAGTCCCCATGACCCCTTTTGACACATTGGAATGCTTAAGTGTGTCCTAAGGAGTCCTACGACCCCTTCGGACACACTTGAGCATTCAAATGTGTCAAAAGGGGTCATGGGGACAATGTACCTTCAATGTTCTTACATTAATTTTTATGCCACTGTTAGTTTCTAGAATAGATGATGACATCTACTTATTCGGTATAGTCAGACCGTATCCAGCATAGGATTTTTCTACAGACTCCTTGTATAACTTTGACCAAAATATTCCCTGTCCCCACAAACTAGAGAAGCACGGGATTTCAGACTTTTTTCATGGGTTGCAGAAAAAAAAATGTGATTTGGGGCCCATTTTTTGTTTTTTTGTCAACTTGTGGTCTCACCATGGGAAGTAGCATTCGTTGAAAGGCTAAACGCAAGAGGAAGGTGACGGATGAAGAAATTCAAGCATATAGGGAAAAAGATAGGGAAAATCACCGAAGAAGGAGAGAAGGTATGTTAAACATTAATCAAGGTGACCCCGTAAATGTAGTTGCAAGTGAAGAGGATGTTGAATTTGAAAATAATATGGAAATTAATTTTGTGAATAACAATGTATGGAGTGAAGATGAAAATTTAGAGATGGAGAATGCAAATGTAAACTTGGGGAATGAAAACATAGATTTGAGGAATGACAATGAATGGAATGAAGATGAAAATGTATAGATGGAGATTGAAAATGTAGACTTGGGGAATGAAAATGTTGCACAAGAACCACATGAACGTTACACATCTCCAAATTATATGCAAAATGAAGTCCCTTGCAATAAAGATAATCAATCTTCAAATTGGGGGCTTCAAAGAGGTCACATAGAACCATTAGGTTGTGGGCTTCACAACTTTATGATCAATTTTTTGGAAACAAGACATTGGTTGAGCAATGTAAAATTTTTGTGTAGTTGTTAAAGATGCAAAAGATGAGACCTGTGCTTGTGAAATTGAAGATTCGTGTGAACAAGAAAATGGAGAGAAATGTCATTGTTGTGAAGAATCTTTTCAATGCTCTCAATAGCATTGGAAAAACTAGCAGAGAAAAAGATAAGAGAGTTTCTTGGAGGGTTATTACAACCTCCTTAGTAAGTCATTAGTTGAGAAAGGCTCATTTGATTAGACAAACTTGTATTGACTTCAATATAGACCGTAAAACTTTGGGTAGAGCACTTGCAAGAAGAGAAAGACTTGATGATCCGCTTCAAATTGATACATGGGCTTATGGTGGGAGACTTCCACATTTTGATAAAAAGCTAACAGATGTTGTCAAGGATGAAATTCAATTATTTTGGGATGCTAACTCAAGAGTGTCACCAAATGTGAAGGATGTCTTGAATTTGAGAATTGCAATCGAGACCGCACTCCACATCCTAAACATTATGTGGAGGTAAGTCAAACAATGTTGTATAAAAAAATTTGTGAGAGACATCCAACATTGAAAATATCACAAAGGTCTTTTGAATCCGTGAAGCCATTTTATTGTGTACCCCTTAAGATTCAGGATACATGTTGTTGCAAATATCATGTTGATTTTTCAATGCATCATGAATTATTATGGTCCATTCATTCTACTTTGCATACTAATGAAATGCTAGAGGATTGTGGTGCAAGTGGTCTTCCCAAATCATCAAGAGACTTGCTAGATCAGTTTTTATGTCAAAGAGATGACGGTTGTTTATTTTATAAAAAAGATTGCTTAAATATCAAGTTCTTAGAATGTGGTGGCTTGTCCAAGTTTAGGACATGTTTTCATGAGGGTTTGGAACATAATTTTGGAAAGACACTCGTCCAAAAAAAGGTACATGAAACAATGAAATATACATTGAAGAGTGGAGGTGAAGGCTCTAAATGTGAGTTAGTTGCAAAAGAATACAATGTTGCTGATTTTATCTCAGATTTCAAGACAAATCTTTTTTACAAGTACGCAAGGCATAGTCACAGGTCTCAATGGTTGGATCAACAATTCAGGTTGTGTAAGGACACTTTCCCCATTAGAACTATTATATCCATTGTAGACTTTGCGGAGAACTATACATTGCAACCCCAAAATGAGACTCAAGCTCAATATTACAATTCCATTCAAGTTGCTATTTTTGTACACATCACATATAGATATTCCCCTGATAGCACAAAAGATGAGAGAAAGATAATCAGAGAGTACCATTTTTATATGAGCGATCATAGGTCTCACTCTCATGAGTTTGTTCAACATTGTTTCTAGAACTATTTTCACTTCTTGCAGGAAAATGTTATTGCTATGGATAGGCATCTCATTTGGTTAGATAATTGCACTGGTCAATTTAAGAATGCCAAAATGTTTTATTGGTTGTGTAGAATGCATGTGAAGAGAAGTGTACCTCATATTTAGAGTTTTTTTGAGTCAGGGCATGGGAAAGGGGAGCATGATGGAGCAGGTGCATGTGTGAAGAGAGCTCTAGTTAAGGAGCAATTGAGGATTTCAGGTGTTGTACTTCTTGATGCTCATTCTATTGTTGATTGGTGTACTTTAGCATTGTCACAGGGGGGACTCTTGATTCTACAGTGCATAGATTCTTTTGGTTGGTTGAGGAGGGAACTATAGGAGATAGATTGGATTGTCAAACAGTGAAAGACTCTTCAAAAATACATTCATTCCAAAGCTCCAATAGTAGTACATGGACCATTTGGACAAGAGAGTTGGCTTGTTTTTGCCCCATGTGTTTTCAGTATGATTGGGATCATTGTGAGTCAAGTGAGTGGGTGGATACATGGGTTCCATAGTATCTAACTCCTTTATCTTTGACACTATCTATAAGAGATGATGACATGGAAACTTCAGTTGAATATGACCATCTTTCAGATCTTCTCCAGCCAGGAGACATTTTTGCATTGGTTGCACCACAGGGGAATGATGAGAGGTCAGATTATTGGTTAGCACATTGTGTACGAGGTAAATAGAAGCTTGTACAACCGATGACAGATGGTGATGGGTTCACATATCCTACTAGTTCAGTTGTTGTTCCAGGAACATGGCTGCGAACATACATGATTAGAAAGAATATAATTCCTGCATTTGAAGACTATGAGAAGCACAAAAATATTCTTATGTATTCACACCTTGTTATAGTAACAAATTTCAAGTTGTCAAAGCATCAAGGAAGACCAAAGACAAAAGAACTTTGGACTATTAGTATTGTTGATCATGAAGCACTATTGGAGACCTTGAAGCAAAGAGATGACCCTTTGGGAAAACTTGACTAGGTAATAAGTTAAATTAGTGCATTATTTTCTAAGTTCGTTAAGCTTAATTTCAATACATTAATTTCACCTTTCTTAGATTGTCTTTTGAGTCAATAAACTTGGTTTTGTATGTGGATTGTAACTTGTGCAGGAGCACCTATGAAGACACCTATGGTCACCATGGATCCAATTAGAGACAGAAGGACAAAAGGATCCTTAATGGTTAATTGAGATCTTTTGAAGCCTATAATGGCAATTTGTAACAATCAATTTGATTTAAAAGTTAAATTTCCTAGAAGTATTGATAAGGACTTATGACCAAAATCATGTATGGGTGGTCAATAGTGCCAACAAGGGATCTTACATGTCATTTAGTTATCTCATTTGCATGGTTTGAATTCTTACATGTTTGATTGTTGTTTCTAATGCTTTAAGGATATTATTTTTTATCATTTCAAATAATCTTTGATGCTTTGATGCTATCATTGGAGCACGCTTTAAATGCGAAATTGTGGTTTTTATACATGAGTCCAGTTGTCTTTTGATTGAGGAAGTTAACATTTACAGAGGTGTTTGTAAATCTAAAGAGACTGATTGTCCCTTTGGGTGGGAGGTATAATGGTATGAAACATAAGAACATAGGAAATCTATAGAAGTTAAACCTCAAACATAATAAGCTCCATGAATAGGGTATTCCAGAGTGAAGAAAAACAAATATCCTAATATTCAATCAAGTTGTTATTGGGTTTTGGGAGGGGTGGCAGAATATTAAAAATAATTGAATTTTAGTAGAGTGTTGACTGGCTTAATCATGATTAGTTTCACAGTTCAAATTTCAAACATACCACTAATAGTCATTGCAACGAAACTGGGTCAAGAAAAGAAGTGTGCATGCTTTCCCATTTGGGTCAAGAAAAGAAGTGTGCATGCTTTCCCATTTGGGTCTTCTCTTGTTTCAGAATGAAAACCTAATTGTTTCCATTGCAGACAAGGACATGTTTCCAAGGACTACTTACTCAATCTGTGAAACACAACTGCTTGCAGGCTACCCAATGTACCATAATGCATTGTGTGTTTTATGGTCTACAAGTGACGTGATTTTTGAGTTTGCATGGGAGAGTAAAAGGGTTAACTTTTTCGTTACTAAAAATGGTGTGGACTATAAGTTGGTGGTTCACTTTCATGACATTGTAAATGCTACTGACAACCCTATTCCACTCATGAAGTCACTAGAATGCTCGCAACCACGCTTGACCCAAGTGACCCCAAGGTGCACTAAGCACGATTAGACATCAATCTTCTGAGGATCATCTCTCAGATCTCGTGAGAGGTATCAATAAACCATCAAGGGCTATGTGATCCTAATTCTGAGGTCTACAATAACCTCTCTTAGTTTTGGGCGATTCGACTTCATTTGCATTTGGCAAGGTGATCTCAGTCGATGCCAAAACTTGCAGTGAGGGTCAGTTGAAAGTAGCTCTGATGTGTATCTTTCAAACCGTCCATCCTGGCATCAAATCGTCTACTCCACCAACTCTGGTTGGTCAGGTAAATGCTAGTGACAACCTTGTTCCACCCATGAATACACTGGAATGCTCACAACCACGCTCGACCCAAGTGACCCCAAGGTGCACTAAGCATGATTAGGCAGTGATCTTCCGAGGCTCATATCTCAGAGCTCGTGAGAGGTATCAAAAACTTGTTAGGGGTTATGGGATCATGATTCCAAGGTTTACAATAACCTCTCTTGGTTTTGGGAGATTTGACTTCATTTGCATTTGGAAAGGTGATCTTAGTCGATGCCAAAACTTGCAGTGAGGGTTAGTTGAAAGTAGCTCTAAAGTGTATCTTTCAAACCGTTCATCCTAGCATCGAACCATCTTCTCCATCAGCTCCGGTTGGCCGGGTAAACACTAGTGACAACCCCATTCTGCCCACAGAGTCACTAGAATGCTTGCAACCATGCTTGACCCAAGTGACCCCAAGGTGCACAAAGCACAATTAGGCAGCAATCTTTCAAGAATCATATCTCAGACCTAGTGAGAGGTATCAACAAATCATCAGGGGCTATGGGATTTTTATTTGGAGGTCTACAATAACCTCTCTCAGTTTTGGGTGATTCCACTTCATTTGCATTTGGCAAGGCGATCTCAGTCGATGTCAAAACTTGCAATGAGGGTTAGTTGAAAGTAGCTCTGAAGTGTATCTTTCAAACCGTCCATCCTGACATCAAACCGTCTGCTCCATTAGCTCCGATTGGCTGGGTAAATGCTAGTGACAACCTCATTCCACCCATGGAGTCACTGGAACGCTTGCTACCACACTCGACCCAAGTGACCCCAAGGTGCACTAAGCACGATTAGGCAATGATCTTTCGAGGCTCGTATCTCAGACCTCGTGAGAGGTATTGACAAACCATTAGGTGATATGGGATCATGATTCTGAGGTCTACAATAAACACTCTTGGTTTTTGGTGATTCGACTTTGTTTGCATTTGGCAAGCAATCTCAGTCGATGTCAAAACTTACAGTGAGGGTCAATTGAAAGTAGCTCTGAAGTGTATCTTTCAAACCGTCTGTCCCGTCATCGATCTGTCTGCTCCATTAGCTCCAGTTGGCTAGGTAAATGCTAGTGACAACCCTGTTCTACCCATGGAGTCACTGAAACACTCACACCACGCTCGACCCAAGTGACCCCAAGGTGCACTAAGCATGATGCGGCAGTGATCTTTGGAGGCTCGTATCTCAGACCTCGTGAGAGGTATTGACTAATTGTCAGGGGCTACGAGATCCTATTTTTGAGGTCTACAATAACCTCTCTCAGTTTTGGGCGATTTGACTTCATTTTCATTTGGCAAGGCAATCTCAGTCGATGCCAAAACTTGCAGTGAGGGTCAATTGAAAGTAGCTCTGCAGTGTATCTTTCAAACCGTCCGTCCTGGCATCAAACCGTCTACTCCATTGGCTCCAGTTGGCCGGGTAAACACCAATGACAACCCTGTTCTACCCACGGAGTCACTAGAATGCTCACACCACGCTCGACCCGAGTGACCCCAAGGTGCACTAAGCATGATTGGGCAATGATCTTCCGAGGCTCGTATCTCAGATCTAGTGAGAGGTATCAACAAACCTTTAGGGGCTACGTGATCATGTTTTTGAGGTCTACAATAACCTCTCTCAGTTTTGGGCGATTCACCTTTGTTTGCATTTGGCAAGGTGATCTCAATCGATGCCAAAACTTGCAGTGAGGGTCAGTTTAAAGTAGCTCTGAAGTGTATCTTTCAAACCATCTATCCTGGCATCAAACCATCTGCTTCATCAGCTCTAGTTGGCTGGGTAAACGCTAGTGACAACCCCATTCTGCCCATGGAGTCATTGGAATGCTCATGACCACGCTTGACCCAAGTGACCTCAAGGTGCACTAAGCACAATTGGGCAGCAATCTTCTGATGCTCGTATCTCAGACCTTGTAAGAAGTATCGACAAACCTTTAGGGGCTACAGGATCATATTTCTAAGTCTATAATAACCTCTCTCAGTTTTGGGTGATTTGACTTCGTTTGCATTTGGCAAGGTGATCTCATTCGATACCAAAACTTGCAGTCAGGGTCAGTTGAAAGTAGCTCCACAGTGTATCTTTCAAACCATTGGTCCTGGCATCGAACCGTCTACTCCATCAGCTATGGTTGGCCAGATTAACACCAATGAAAACCCCGTTCCACCCACGGAGTCACTGGAATGCTTGCGACCATGCTCGACCCAAGTGACCCAAGGTATGTGACTTAGGAAAATAAATCCATTACATCTATTAATTTATTACACCTACGTAAATTATTACATCAGGGTAATTTATTACATCTATTATAAAAAATTCAAACAAATTGACATATAACTTCAACAAGATATAATTTAAATCATAATGATAATCATAGTCAAGATATAACTTCACCATTCAATTCCATAAACATGAATAATAAATATGTATACAAAAGATGACGCAAATATAACATAAAAATGAACATGTTCTATATATAGAAAGTATCAAATGTATCAAAATTATCTCCATATACAAATATGGCACATGCCATTTCAAAATGTCTACAAAATCAATGTTTCAAGGTGTATAATGTGGCATATATGCCATCTCAAAATGTGCCAAGTGGCATCTCTAAATGACCACAAAACTAAAACTACATCCTATGTCGTAGGGGGATCATCAAGATGTTGCCTCTTTGAAGAAGTGTTTGGCTTTGATTGATCCTGTATAAAAAATGAGTTCAAACCCAAGTTAGATTTCTTAATTTATATGATTTGTACATATATATAATTCATACTAATTTAATTAAAATTATAACTGAATACAAACATCTGTACCTGGCCTCTTGGTCACCTACCACAATCAGGTGTCCTAACATAAGTCTTTGGTAGCGAAGGGACAATGCCACCATAACCAACTCTGACCTATAAATATATATTTACAATAATGAGATTAGTAGAGTGGTGCAACATAGAGTAATAAATATACAAAATAGGATGATAGCATAATAAAATTACAAATTGATTGAACTAAAATTAAAACTTACATCTGCTGATCCCTCCTCTAGAATAGTGGGCTGGGTCAACAAAGATATGAAGGATTCTCGTGGGCCCTCCCTCACACTGGGAGTAACCTATGAGAGTAAAAAGATTGTCAATTATATATAAATGTACTTCATCAGAACAACCCTAGTTACAAAATACAAATAACAATATGTAAAAGTCTACGTACAATCAGGCTATCACTCCAAATCGAGATGCCTGTCAGCCTAGGCTCCTGAACCCGTGTTGGGACATCATCAAGACCCACACCCTATACAATAAAGTGCAAGTAAAATATTTATTACTACACACAAGTGACATACATATGCATGCATAATTAATCTTAAACAATTAATTACCTTTCCTTTGTCGACACTTGATGAAGGAGCCCCCTCGTGCCCCCCACTGACATCAGCTATAGCCTACAATAGTACAATAAGATGACAATATATTAGTAAATGTATGAATTTTATTGCTCTAATTGATAGAGATTTAAGCATGTACACCAAATGATATAAAAAAAACTAATGGGTACATAATTTATAATATACCATATAGGCATCAAGGCCAAATGAAATGACCGAAAGTGTGGAGTCATCCACCTGTCTTAACTCCTCCTCTGTCATCAACTGAACATAAATGGAAAAAAATATATATACATAACTGCATGCAATCATTAAAACTAATCTAAATAAATAAATTATTTTTAAATTAAATAAGTCATGTGACAAATTTATTTATAATGTTTACTCTTACCGTATCAACAGGAGTCCATGGGTCTGTGTGCACCTCCTAAGCACTCTCATGAGATGTAGATGCTCCATGAGGTGTTGTAGCCTCTGTAGCTACGTCTCCTATATCCTCCTCATCAATAACATACTGATATGTATCACCATCAGTAAGCGGTCCGAAGCACATATTCTTGCATATAATGCAAATATGGGGCTCGCATACATGTGAAATCCGACAAGATGTCGATGCGCCAGCATCATCCACACCAGGAGGCAACATTGACCTGGTCTGCATGATCAACTGATCACTCAGCAAATGAATGGCCCTAATAGTCTGAGAGGCAACCTCTGCAATGATATCAAGATGCTGCATTGGAGGACGGGGTGCGACATTAGTGGGGGGGATGAAGGTAGTGGCCTTTTTGCACTGGGTAAATGGCCTAGTCTGAGGAGCTCCTCCACCTACACCCATGTTGGGCCTCATGCAAAAATAATTAACATTGTGAGTAAGCACAAACTCAGCATACAATTTTTTTATGAAATAGAAAGGGAGCTCCAAATTGCTATGGGGTGGTTTATCAAAAACTATCCACCAGCGATCCCAAAAGTGTGTGCGCATTGCTTCATTTGTGTACCATTTTATTGATAATTTGGGCTTTTTGGGGTCAACTTGTAATCCAATTTTAGGATTCACAAAAAGGGAGGCTATATCTTCCTTATTTATATTAAGGGTTGCAATCCCATCATGGTCAAGCCTGTCATCAAATTGGGCGTGCATATCATCACACCAATGAAGAGCAGCATTATGTTGTCATGTGAGTGTGTCAATGTTTTCAACAATAGTATTTAGGGTGGCAAGCATGAGACCTAATGTAGGTATACTCTAATATGTGTTTTGGAAACCTCGTATTTTGTTCAAATTATCTTGTATCAAATCTTCTAAAGATCGAGGGTTTTGAGACGGGGGATTATTTTGGGGATCATTATTTGGTGCAGGAGGGTTATTTTCTTCATTATTTTTAGCCATGCCGGATTAAATAAAAAACAAATATAAATTTCAATTTGATTTCATATATTATTACAAAAATAAATACAAAACCCTATTTCAACCAAAAAAACTACATTTAGCATCAAAATGAAATAAAATAATCAAAATATACAAAGAATTTACTTACCGTATATACTGCGGAGTTGAATTTGTTGTTGGGGAAATCAGATACCTGAAAAAATTGAGTATCGAATATATAGAGCCATTTTACAAACCTAAAAATAATGAGAGAAATGAGAAACACGGCCCGCGGGTTTTGATTTATGCCACAGGTTTCGGGTACCCAATATTTTTGGGTACCCGATGAGAATTGTGCTTTGGTGTCAAGTTTTCCTAGGTGTACTGACACCTAGGCCTACTAAAAAGTCAACAAGCATTTTCATGTGCTTTTGAATGAGTGAAAAGTGAATATTTTTCACATCACCACTTTTTGGCTCCTCATGATCTTGCACATACCCTCATAGTAAGATGGGACTACTCTATATTCTTTGTAGAAGGCATCTAAATTGTGCTACAAACAAGACATACATATCTTATTCCTAATGAAATTTGAACTTGTGACCTCTTATTCAAGAACACAAGTTTATATTGTAAAGTAATATAAGCGTTATTACATCCTTAATGGAAATAATTTGATTGTATTTTTTTATATTTAAAAGATTGTATATGTTTGTTTGACTTGTCATCAAGGGTTTTTTTATCTCTTGAAATGTTTTGTCAACTCTAGTAAAGAAACTTCAAAATAATATTTTAGGTTAGAGTTCAATTAATTTAGATATTAACTTTTAGAAACAAATTATTTATAAATGAATTAGGTATTTAGGTTTAGAAATAATGCTAACAAAATAGCATTATTGATTTGTAAGATATATCTATTAATACTAAAAAATGATATTTTTAATATGTTTATGATTTTAGAATTACAATATATCTAATATTCTATGTGGTCTTGGGGTTGATCTTGAGTAACATTCATTTAGCCTCAAACTTGTGGATCTAATTTTGTAGACATAAAATTTCTACCAATCGATTCATTGTGATATAATATATCTTTGCATTTTGTAAAAAAATCCAGATATAACTCCAAGGATTTTTATTATGTTTTATGTAGTAAAATTAAATTGGATGCAATAAAAATAAAGAGCTTAGATAGGTAATAAGTACAAACCAAATTGATAATTTAGAACCTAAACCTTCTATTAGTAAAATAAAATAAAATATGAGTGATAACAATTTAATGCCAACATTGGGTGGGAATAAAAATGGGGTTTCTAAAATGATCAAAATTATAATTCCTCCTTAACTTACAAAGTCCTAGGAGAGAGTAGAGGTCTTGAATCTCAAAGAAGAGAAGCTGGGGGTGAGGCTTCAAATGGGAGAATGAAGGCTTCAAGTGATGTAGTCAAAATAAAGAGACCCATATCTTCGAAGGACTTATTTTTCAAAGAATAAAAGTGAAACACAAATGGGGGAATCCCCTATTTTCATTGATATTATAGATGAGGAGTCCATCCTACCTATTTTGTTATAGATCAGTTATCAAGCAAAGGTTTGAATGACATTGATGGAGTTTATAACCAAGTGAATGATGGATCTTGTCCCATATAGAACTGAGAGAAGCTTATCAAGCTAGATATTAGATGAAGATTAACACCCTTTGGCAAGTGTAGGAGATGATAAGAAATACCATGACTTGCTATAGTCTTCAAGATTGCACTAGGATACAACCAACCACTAGATGATGATAGAATGAGATGGAAGAAGAAATGGTTTCTTACTTGATTGATATTTTACATAGTATATAAATGCCTACTTATAAAGGCAAGATGGGAGTGAGAAACTACCAAAATGGAAAAAACCAAAAAATACCTAAGTAATAATTTTCCTAAGTAAAATTAAGAAAGAGTATATTAGGGAAAACCTATTTACTCCAACACCCCACCTTAAGTACAACATAGGGAGAAGAATTATTATACAAGATGAGAAAGACACAATATGGTTCTTGGCTACAAAACCATTTTAGGTACACATATACAATGATAACACAAATAAATCTTTGACAAGCGAAGAAAAGTCCAAAAAAGACATGTGAGAAAAATCCTCTCAAAAAGATAAAATAAAGAAACAAGTTGATGCATGGAGGAATCAATCATACCCAAAAAATACTACATACATCATGTATTACATAATCACATATCCCCCCATAGGAAAAAAAGAGAGAAAATACCCCACATAATAAAGAAGTTCCAAGGTTGATGAAAAATGCTTGTAAATAAAAACTAGTCTAATGCTACAAGAAATAAATCTTCCCTTAGGAAGAAACAAATCCATCAGATGATGAGGAATCCACTCCATTTTCTTGACCAAAAGGAGGAATTCTATGTTTCTAAATAGGAATCTTAGAAATCTGATTAGATGTATCCAAGCACAAAAAATTCATCACATAACTATGATCAAAATCAACCAAGAAATGTGATAAATCAAGTGAAAATGGGAACTCATCAATATCAATCTCTAAAGACAAATGTGATGTGACAATAGTTGTGTTAAAATTATCATCAAAGATGAGAGAAATACCCTCAAGTATGTCTCACAAATATGAAGTAGAATGTGAAGCCAAGTCAGATAGACTTGCAACACAACCATACAAAAATTGAAATTCAGAAGAGCTAATGAGGTCTTTCTCAGTTGAAGTCTTGGAATTCATGTTGATTGTCCACTCCAATATGATAGATAATAGGGGAATATAGATTAGATTCACAAACCCATCAAGTGGTACTGAATTAATCTTGACACTAGATGGAGGAGTCAAGGGAATATAACCTTGGATCATCACTAATAAAATAAAAGGTATACAACCTTTGTAGATGTTTAGCCATACAAATTGCAATGATATCACCATTCCCTTGATGAATGTACATTGGCTCTGAGGTAAACTCCACTATATTTCCATTATGTGTAAAGTGATAGACTAAAAGGAGATCATGTGTGATCTCAGGAACATAGAAGACACAAGTCACTATTCCAACACCCAAATCAACATCCCCTACTAAAGCAACATTCATAAGATAATTTCTTGTTGTCAAGAGACAATTATATGGTGGGTCATAAAGAGAACATGGAACCATGTAGTCAAGTGAACTAGTGATCTATTATAATGTTCATAAATAAAGGATCCAACCAATGTTCCTAGGTGCATGATTTGTGGTCAAGGAATGGTCCTTTCCCTTATAACTAGGAGAAGTGTCTTTATTTACGTTGTTCTCATGTTTGGTAGAATAACTAGACGAGGGTAGAAAAATATTATGATGCTTGAGTAACCCCTTTAAGTATTCATGGATTTCCTTTTTGCAATGCATAAGTGCACCAAGATCGGAGACCAAAAAGGGGTCTTAAGATGCCATTATTTTTTAAAATCAAGGAACTTTAAACATCGATAGAAATGAAAGATACTTACACCCAAAATTTGAAGATGCAATAAGAACAAGATTGGAAGTTCTTATAATATAGTTTTTAAACTACTAATTTGTTTCAAAAATGGTGGAGATTAAGGTTCTCAAAAAGAGGGAGCACACAAAGTGGTCTTTTAAAACAAAACAAAAAAATCATAACATAGCGTACGATGTGCTCCCCCTAAAATGTCAAAAAAAATAATAATTTTAAAATCACTTTAGTGATAAGTTAGCTAACAACTTGTAGTTTGTCCTAGGTTTTTTAGATAATATTTTAATGAATATATGATTTTTACCTAATTTTCAAAGTTGACACATTCTAAAGAAGTTAAATTTGAGTGTGCTCCCCCCTAAACTTTTTGAAAACTAATCAAAATAAAAAATAAAAAATTCTAGGTGTGTAGAATAGAGTTTAGCTTCTAAAAATGTAACTTGGTTCAAAATTCAACAAATGAGCCAAAATCTCTATCTAGAATACCACACATTGGTTCTTGACAAAAAAATGGACACGCTATTAAAAGAAATTAGAGACGAAAAGCATAACATAATCAAAACTCAAAAACAATTGTATGGTTAGATAGATAAAAAGAGCTTAAGACCATTGTGGTTACTTTTTGTCTATGTTGAAACACATGCAAACCTAATGGGGAGTAGAAACAAAAAAAAATAAGAATTTTTTCTATGTTTTTTTAAAAACACATGTAAATCCTATAATACTCATCCAAGAATTTGGGTTGGATTCCCACAATAAGAATGCCAAGCCTGAGGTTTGGTGTTTCCAAAGAAATTTAATATGGTGCATGTCATATTTGTAATGCACCAAACATGAAAGATGCACCAAATATGGTGCTAGCCAAACATTTCACATTGCCAATTAGTATGTATCTCTTTCTCTCTGCCTCCTAAATTCACACAAACTTAGAATTTAGAGTTTCTCTATTGTGTCCACCTCTCCATCCATGTTTCACTACCCCAACTCTCTCTCTCTCTCTCTCTCTCTCTCTCTCTCTCTCTCTCTCTCTCTCTCCTTAACCCTAAACTCTAAGCCCTAATCCATAAACCATCTCTATTTCCACCCTATATTTATATCCTTCACCTCACTCCCTCTATCCCCATATCTCACTCTCTCCCTCTTTCCATTCTCTCAATATTTCTCACTTCTATCCCCCACCTATATTCCCCTCTCTCCCTCTCCCCCCCTCTCATCCTCTCTTCCCCTCTCTCTCATTCTCTCTCTTTCCTTTCTCTCCCTCTTCCCCACCTCCACTCCATCTCTCTCTCCCTCTCCCTAATCTCTCTTTGTCTCTCGGTATATTCCCCTCTCTCAATGTCTCCCTATTTGTAATATCTAATCCCTAAACCCTCTATCTCTCACCTCACCCACTCTCTCACTCTCTCCCTCTTCCTGACATCTCTCCAAATCTCCTCATCTCTCCCTCTCTCCTCCCTATCTCTCTTTCCTGAAACCCTAAACCCTCAACTATATACTAGTCCTTAAACTATACAAATTTTTAGTTTTAGTCCAGTTAGTGTTTTGGCATTAATTTTGTCACTTAGTCATTTTTCACTAAGTGTTTCCATCAATGCCAAAGGGGGAGATTTTTGGCAAGAGACATTGCTCAGAGGTTTGGATGTTGTCATTTATGGAAACAAATCCTATTTTTGACATTCACATAATTTATTTTGATCATACCAGAGGTCAAAATATAAATTTGGTTAAGTTTAGCAATTAGTAATGCAGTTGACAGTCTCTGGTAAATGGTTCGGTACAAACACCCAATTTCATATTATGTGGTTCAAACCTAGGGGAAGCATAATGAAGGTATAATATATCATATTCCAGATTCATGAGGTCCAATGTTATGTGGATGTGGAGAATAGTGATAAAGTATAGTATATCTTATTATGATCCTATAAGACTACTTTTGGTGATATGATTTTGTGGATGTGGAGCCAACTTGTGGGAAAACTTTTAGTTGATTATTTGAAGTCCACTTTATATTTTTCTTCTAGATCTAACCAACTTGCTATACATGTTTTATTATTTTTTAAAATGTTATTGAGGTCGACCCATTGGATGCTTAAGTTTGTGTATCAGATATATACAAGTTTGATAATTTTTGTATTTATGCATGTGATATATATGATGTGTTGATGTGCAAAGAATGTTGATTTGAGGTCCAAGTGACAATAGAGAAGAGATATAGAATGAAGTGTATTGACTCGTTATACTGTACTCAATTGGAACTATTTTCACATATGGAGATCTATGTTGTGTATCAAGTCAACTTAATGTGGATTTTAGTCCATATACTTTAAGGCAGTAAGCTCTGCACAGTGTGCCTAAATGCATATTCATTCTTTGTAAACATTTAAAGGGTTATATATTTCTACAAAGTATTGTAATACCCCAAAAATGGGCTATAGGTTCATTAACCTCCTACATCTACAAATCGAACGAAATCGACATCAAAGTCCTAACCTAAGGCACATCTGAACATCATCAAATCCTAATTGATTATCTTTAATTCTCCATCAGGGAATATTCCTAGCAATATTTCTAATTATCTTAATTATCTTTAATTTAATGATTATTTGGCAATAGATCTTATTTATCCTAAAGTTTGATTAATTGAATATTCTAAATATTTAATTAATTAGATTTAATACTACCACTTAATTATTTAATTAAATTTAATTACATTTATTCCTAAATTATTATTATTTAAATTTGACAAATAAATCAAAATTCCTATCATCAATTGATTAAATTCTTATTTAATTAATTAAAGCAAGTTGTCATATTTAATGATATTATTTAATTAGAATAAAGTTTGATTTTAATAATTGATTAACCCATAAATCAATTGTTTTAATTTTAAAATCAATTAAGTTGAGAATAAATCACTTTATTTATTAAATTAATTTATAATTAACTCATGCACAATCAGAAAAGCAGGCAACTAGAAATTAACAATCAATTTTAAAATTGAAACTCAACATTTGATGATGAGTTGAAAAAAAAACAAAAAAACTAAAGCTCTATTTTGAGATAAAAACTGCTTTTGCATGATTTTATGAATTAAATATTCTTAATTTCTTGTTAACTCAAAAATCAACCTGAGTTTATCAAGAGTGATTTATGGCTTTTTTTCAATGCATCCTCAAAGCCCTGGATTTCGATAAAATCAAGGCTCAACTCTTCACAAATGATCCACAGAATCCACAGAATCTCACAAGTTTGCATACTTACTCTGCCAAAATCAATTGAATTTGCACAATCACGCTGGTGAATCAACATCGGAAGAATTGAAGCTTCTTTGCAAATCAACAACTTTTGTGAGATCAATTTTATTTTCAATTCATTGTAGCTTAATTTGCATATCATTTTTTCATCTGGAATAGATTCATATTAGTTTATTTCATCTTATTGCACAGAAAAACCAAAAATATAGATTAATTTGCATTCATCTCATATCTAGATTCTACATTCAAATCTTTCATTTAGGTGTCGTCAAGGTCACTGATCTCATTCTAATCTGATAATACATACTCGCATCTACTAGAAGGTAGTAAATCACCTAGTTAGTTAAGTTTTCATTCTATTGCATGATTTTGATTTTTCCTAACCTCTAATATTTTACTGAAGTGTTGTGTCTACAGTTAGGTACAAAATTCACACATATTTTTGGCACCCACTATGGGGCCCTGAAATAGGTTTCCATTCTATTCTATCAAATTTCTATCATTTTCTCGAACCCACGACCACAACGTTAATTTTTGTGAGTTTTGTGATAAATTTCTAAGCTGTTTTTCCATGAAATCCGACTGATGTTTTTATTGGTACATGGACATATGACATGATATAGATCCAAAATTTATATTTTTGGAAAGGTATTTGAGTTATCTTTCATTTTCTATTGGTTTGGATTAATTTCATTTTGATTTGCAAAAGTTATGATCATTTTAATGAAGACTGGTCTGAACCTGATTTTATGAAATCCGACTGATGTTTTTATTGGTACATGCACATATGATATGATACATATCTGAAATTTATATTTCTGGAAAGGTATTTGAGTTAGATTTCATTTTCCATTGGTTTGGATTAATTTCATTTTGATTTTCAAAAGTTATGATAATTTTAGTGAAGACTGGTCTGAACCTGATTTTATGAAATCCGACTGATGTTTTTATTGGTACATGCACATATGATATGATACAGATCTAAAATTTATATTTTTGGAAAGGTATTTGAGTTAGCTTTCATTTTCCATTGGTTTGGATTAATTTTTTTTTTTTTTGCAAAAGGTATTATTGATTTAGTGCAGACTGGTCAGAATCTAATTTTTTATGACAATAGGTTTTTCGATTATCAAATGACATATTATATTTGACTAACCTAATTTTCTACCATTTGGGATTGACAAGTTTTGTTTCTTTTTTTTATGGATTTTTATAACATTGGGTTTCATGTACAAGAATAGGTAAATTTTTCATAACAGTGGTTTACAGGTGCAGGTGCAGGTACGTCTTGTGGGTACAAAAGATAGAAGATAAATGCTCAAAAATTGCTAAAATGGGAAAAATCTACTAAGCGCATTGTGAGGAACTCAAGTATTCTATTACATCTGATAACACTTCATTTTGGGACATAAAACAAACTCTATTGTGTCAAGCTTGAGTGCCTTTACAGCTTTCATAATTCACACTTCAGTTTTGGTCTCTAAAATGAACATAGATTTGCTTTTCGCATATCTGTTACACGTAGTAAATAGGCCCTATGAACACTATTTGTGGGTCTTGAGAGAGTGGGTTTCCAGCGAAGCTCTTCTCAAGGAGAGAACCCCTTGTAGGTAGGGAGGTTACTAAGAGCGTCTCACATTCTACTAGATTAGTGTGTCTTCAACTTTTGTTTGATACATTCTCTCTCCAGAGGGGTTGATAAATCATAAGCAGTTGACGTCATAGATCTTTGTGAGATAATCTTGGTCTTAGCATGTCGGATTAATTTGTTTTCTTTATTTTGGTTAAAAGAGAAAAGGCTAGAGGACTATGCTCTACTCCCTTTTTGGGTAGTATCAGAAACTCATATCCTTGAATCTAGAACCAATCCCCATGTGGTATCTTTTGTGAGTCACCTTTAGAAAGGGTTAACCGTAGTGGACATTCCCTTAATTGGGTCAACCACGTGGACGGAACCTCAAGCGGTAATAGCCATTTTCACTATGGTAGTAGCAGCCGCTATATAAATGTCCTTGTGGAAGAAATCTTCACAGGTGTGGTCTCTTGTTGGGTTGTCAGATCTCCCTAGCAGCTCTTGATTGATTAAATTCTTGGACTGTGTCAAAACCTCGATGTGCCAAGATTGGAGTTCACCCTCTTGAGGTTACAAAAGTTGCAAAGTCAGACCATTACTAAAAACCCTAGCGAGGCAAAATTTTCATTTTCTAGGAATATGTACATTATTGGAAAACTTTTTGGAACATACACAAGTAGTATTTCTAGGGATTAGCACAATAAGTCACTATTGCTTGTTCATGTGCAAGGTTGTTTTTGCCCTTGTTCATTATTTTCAAATGATTGCTTGCTCCCCTTTCTTGCTATTCTGCGTGCTTATATCTACTTGGTTACTTGAGATAAACTTTTACACAGATCTTAAAAAATTGGACAGAAAAATTTGCAAACAAACTGATATTGAAAAATTGAAAAATTGCAAATCTGAAGCAAAAATCCTTTCTGGTGTCAAAATTCATCCTAAAATTTCAAAACTCATATCAAAGCCAAAGTCAAAGTTGTCAGAGATTGGTCAAATTTGTCATAAATCCAATTTTTCAAGCCTATTCCCAAATTCTGTCAAAATAGTGAACGGATTCTTGTCATTTCTAGTCATCCTTGGTCGGTATGGGTCAAATCTTAGGTGCTATGACATGTTGCTCAATATCCAAATGAACTTAAATGGTATCAATTTGCACAAAATGACTCTTGGTCTTCTTTCTTCCACATCTCTCATGTCTTCCTAGTCTCCCATTTCACCCTTTCTCTTCTTCCAAAACTCTTCACGTCTTCTTGATTCTTTTCCTCTTATTATCTAGTCTTCTTTCTTCTATTCATCTCTTCTGTCACTTCCATGCTTGATTTCTCCTCTTCCAGAACCATGAATTTCAGCTATCTTGTTATGGAACCTCTCTTGAAAATAGATGATCTCAAACTCATTGCTCAATTCGAAGAGTATTATTCCAAAAAGCCCATGAGTGATAAATTTATGATGAGAATAAAGGAAAAATTGATTGAATTAGACACCTTTGCTAGGATCATATGCATGGTCATGTCACGACCTTCTTCTTCCAAACATCTTTCATATTCTAAGTCTTCTCATCACTCCTCATCATCCACGTCTTCTTCCTCCACTAGGTCTTCACCTTCCTCTTCTTCACGATCTTGTTCCTCTTCTACTTCTCCCAAGAGTCTTACTTCTCATCTCAAGACATACCATGTTGAGCAACGTGATAACCCTTATGATACCTCTTCCACAGAGAGTGGCACACCCATCTTTGAAGACTATGATGACTATGATGATAGATAATATAATGATACCTATGACACCTCTGTTCCTAAGATTCCTCCTCGTCATGTGCTCGTGCTTACTAGAAATGGGACGTCACATTGGATAGATCGTGATGGTGATCCATATGATTCTGATTTTGAAAGAGACTTTGATGATTTCTGTGAACAATACCTAGATGATACATCTACTTCTATTGAGGAATATAAAATGTATCGCTTTGATTTAAAACGTCAATACTATAAGGATCTCTCTTCTAAGAACTCTCATGCTAAAAATAAAGATTACACTCTCAAGAAAGATCATGTTAATGTTGAACCTTTGTCTTGTGATGGTTCCCTTCCATCCCCTACTTCCTCCAATACCCATATATTTCCTAAAGCTTCCAAGTCTTCCAAATCTTTCACAAGTCCTTCATCTACCAAAGGTCCTAATACTTTTCATGTGGTTTCCTATAGTTATCCTCAAGGGCTACCTCTTAAAGAAACTCAAGCTAACCTTCACTTGGCTGCAAATACTTTCAATAATGCTAAACCTAAATATCCTAAGCCTTTATATGCTATAATTCCCACTTCAGCTAGTCCTTCACCATCTCTTCCAAAGTCTTCCATACAATTGCAACATGATACCTTGTCCTTAGAAGTGGCTCCATGTCAAGAGGACTCTAAAAATGATAAAGAAAAGAACATAAAGAAAGATCAAGATCAAGAAACCTCCATGTCATCCAATCCTTTTCATGATGTCTCTTATCTATTCCAAGGTTCTTTTGATCCTACACGCACTTTCTCATTCATCCCACCATGTCTTAAGTCTTCTCCTAAGCAAGATCGCACTACTACTTACACTGTTGAGCTTATTGATAATCAAAATAACCTTACTACACTTGTACTTTCCAAAGAGGATACTTTCATTAAGGTTGGTAAAAATGGTGTTGTTACTTCCAATGTTAAGCCTATTGAAAATCAAGAAAAAAATTATGCGCTTATGCTATCCAAAGATCCTTGTCAAGATCAAAGTCTTCCATCTTCTTATTCTACCACTCCATGTTCGTTTCCACTTTCTACTCTTCCCAAGTCTTTGCAAGCTTTGAACAATCCTATCAAAGAAGGTGCTCATATTCAAGATGTCCACAATTCTATTGAAAATTCTAATGCTCACTCTAAAGATGTTGATGTCCTTGGTTGTCATATAAATGTTGATGAACTTGTTGATTATCCTTTTGTGTCTTCCACTTCCATCCTTGGACCTCTCCCACCACTAGTAAGGGCTTCATATCTACCTTCCATCTTGGGTCCTTGTGTCCCTTCACTTTCCCCTCCTAACTCTCCTAATTCACCATCCATCTTGGGTCCTTACATCCCTCCATCTCCCATCTTTCCTCAAGATCAACATAGATGCACACCCTTGAATCCTTTTCATCCACCCACCCATCTAAACCAGTCATATCCTCCTTCTTCCACAAGTCCCAAGTCTTTTGGAAGTAACTTGAATGTTCAATACAAGAAAAAGAAGCAATACAAGAATCCATCAAAAAGAGAAGATCACCATGTCTCCTCTAAACGACATGGAGGCATAAAGTCAAAAGAGATATCTAAGAAAAAAACTACAAGACAAGTATGGGTTCCAAAATCCATCATTAAAGATATTCTCTCTAGATCATCAAAAAGAAATGAAAAGCCTATGGCTATATGGATTCCAAAATCTCTCTTGAAAGAGTTTGGTGTTGAAAAAAAAGTGAAGTTGACACTCAAGCTTCCAAAGACTTCCACTTCATCTTCTTCCAAAAACATTCTTCCATTCCATGCACCTAAACCACAACCTCTACTATCCATTCACCATATTCCTTCACGTATTCCTTCATTTGTGTTTCTTCCATCCTCTCGCCACCCTTCAAGCTATGTGTTGATGTTGATCTTGCCTTCCTTTCCATCTACCCTTTCACAATCCTTCCATTCATTATCCTTCTACCTTCTATCATTTTTCCTCATTTTCCTATTCCTCCTATCTTCCAACCTCACTCGCTTTACATAAAACCTTATCCTCCATTTTTCTCTTCCATCTCCCTTTCCCTATCAGCATCTTTGAGCATATCATTTTGAATCCTTGGCATATCATGGTTTATCCTTTCAAGGAGCATTATATAAAGAGCTTGTCTTCTTCCAAAAAAAAAAAAAAAGAAATGAAAAAAATAATTTGAAAATGTGCCTCGGTGAAAACTTGGAAATAGGCACCTTAGTAGCAAAAGTAAAGAGAAATAAATTCATCCTATGGTGAAAACCACTCCCTTTTGGCACCTTGGATAAGTATCGTGATGAAAACCTGGCAATCAGGCATCATGCATAGTTCTTCTACATATTTCATCCATTCCATCTTCTCTCTTTGATCTTGACAATGTTGATCTATACACGAACATTTGGCTATCTTGTGAGCTACCTTACGATGATCTTGCTTTCATTCCCTTCCTGTTTAGCCTTCATATTTATTTTCCTCCATTTATTCTATCCTTTCGCTATCCTTTTCCCCTGTGGTCTTGATCTAATAAAAAAAGAGTAGAACATGATGCTTTGAAACCTCTTGACATGTCTACTCCTTTGGACTACATCCTTTCCTTCTTTGGCATTACACTTTTGTGAATTATCCTATGTTGGCCTTTCATTGCTTGTCCAAATGTGCTTTACATGACTTTTTTTTTCCCTAGCTTGGGTATTCTTGAGGAGTTTTCCCTTGAGGATTTCTTCCCTTCGTTCTCCTTCATTCTCTTGTCTTCCATCTCTTCCACTAGCTTGCTAATTCCTCTTGTTCTCCACCTTGCTAGACATTAGGACTACACGATGGGATCTTGCTTGAGAGTTTGATGCCCATTCTGTCCGGGGGCATCCTTTGTACATACTTATTAGTAATGCCTATTGAGGTTGAAATCTCATCACTAAGAATCATAATGCATGGTCTAGTAATTGATGATGACTACAGAGTATCTAGGTTGCAATAACTTGAACTACTAGATGAGCGCAGACAAGCAGCGTATGATCATCTCAGAGTATATCAGAAGAGAATGTCTAGAGGCTACAACAAGAAAGTTAGACACAGAGCATTTCAAGTTGGCAATCTAGTCTTGAGAGAGAATCCTAAAAATCAATCACATCGAGAACGCAAGGGAAAGTTTGAACCCAACTAGCTGGGTCCCTTTTTTATCACTACTACTTTTGGCTCTGGTGCTTATCAACTCTCAACGACTAAAGGAGAATAGCTCCGAGAACCAATCAATGTTTTGCATCTGAAGAAATTCTATGCCTAAGACATTCAGTCTATGGTAAAATGTCTTGAAAAAATCTTTAAAATTGGAAAAAGTCCTCAAAAAATGAACATCTTGGTGATAACCTAGCAATGGGAGCCTTGATGATTCACAAAAAAAGTAAAAAATATCAAAAAGTACAAAAAAATTGGAAAAAATGAAATATACAAAAAAATGAGAAAAAGAAAAAGTGCCTTGGTGAAAATCTGGAAACAGACGCCTTGGTAGCAAAAATAGAATCTCTGCCAAGATGGTGAAAACCTGGCAAACGGGTGCCACTTGTTTCAAAACGCTCCATCTATCAGCACAATCTTGGTCTTTCCCAGCTTTTAGTCTTGCTTTAGTTTGTACATATCTCCTAGTTTGTTTCCGCATTCCTATTTTTAATAAGTCAATCTATACACCAATCTGCTCAAGCGTCTGTATCCTATCAATGCTTAACACTTGGGGAAAATCAATGTCATATCCTATGGTCTTCAATATACTTTAGACGTGTCATATCTAGTCAAAGTCCTTTGAAGCTTCATCCAAGTCAGTCAGTTAGTCTCCTCTCCAGAAAGGATTTTGCATCTACAACAATGCAATCAAACATCAACACAAATTGAAAATGATCTATGCTTTTTACATGCTTTTATCTCCTTGTATGCTTACTGATTCCCATTGAGATTTTTTCATATTATGTCCTTTCAAGCTCTTCGATGATGTCCTTTACAGGATTTAGAGAGTGATGACTAGGGGCATAATATTTTCTTTGTTTTCTTCTTGTATGTGAAAATCTAACAACTTTGGAAATTATGGATTGAAATGGTGTCCGACTGTAAGAGCCTCTATCTCGAATTGGATGGCCATGTGTACCTCGACCATTGATATTTAGAAAATTCAAAGAAGTTTGATCTAACTATTATCTTTTTTTGAGTGAATTCTTACTCCTATTGTGAAATGCGATCTTACCTAAAGATGTGAATGATAAAGGGTCACTATGGGTAATTCACATTGGATTTAGAATGATCTCTTGATTGCTTGATGTGTTTGTAATGCAAGGCGTATTCAGGTCATCACAACATTTATGTTCTAATGCTTATACAAATTGCTATATCAAAATAGACATGATATTTAGGTCATCCTAGCATTTGTGCCTTGGTGCTTATATCTAATCTGACATTCTGAAATAAAATCAATATTCATATGTCCATGGTTATCTAACTAGTGGGCATTGTATTGATTCTTGCGCATACAAATCAATATTCATATGTCTATAGTTTCCTAACTAGTGGGTATTGTATTGATTTATCGGGTTACCTAAAAATTCAATGATGAGAATGACTAACACATGATCAGTGACTAGGTCCTAGGTCTTAGGTTGCATTTCATACTGCATGTCTCTCTGCATTTTTGCATGTTTGCATGATCTCACAAATTATTGAATTAAACTTAAATGCTTAAACGATTCTTCAAAAATGCTAAAAACATATCATAAGAGCTGAATCTTACATGAAGGTTCCTCCAACAAAACAATAAGTAGAATCCTTTTTTAGGATCAAAATTGACATCTAAGATTGTTTATATTATTCACTACTTGCATAATCAACCTTAAATCATCAAAGAAATCCAGAATTCAACTTAACTGATTATCTTATGTCAAACTATCAAAATTTCAACTTGGTTAACCATGGTCAACTCATGGTCACACCTAGTCAAACTTGGTCTCCAGGACCTCTAAACAATGCAGAATGTGTTCTTAAACGTGTTTAACCACTTCTCCAATCAATTAACATGCTTCTAAACTATCAATGCTGACTTTTATTGTCAGATTTCAATTTTAATCCCGAAGGGGGCATGGTATTGCATATCATTCCAAGTATTGCATATCATTCAAAGTCTGTAATCTAAAGCTGAAATCATATCTTTCCTCAATAATCGAGACAACAACCACGTCTAGTTGTTGATTCATCAAAAGACCTCATCGCTCAGGGCAAATCAATCATCACTTGGGGCATATCAGATTCATCGAGATCCATATCAATCTGGTATTCTCTTAATCTTGTAAACTGTATCATTTTTTCGTAACCATCGATTCATTAGTGTTATTTCCTTGGTTCTTCGTAACTGAAGAGTTCAGATGTGATACCAATGTGATTCTTATTGACAATCGAGTCTGGAATCGGTCACTCACTTCTTCGCAATCATAAGGTTCAGAATCAATCATTTTGGCACTCACTGGTTCATTGTTGTTATCGTTAACATTATCTTTGGTCATTCAAGACCTAACATCTTCAAATCTTTCAATCGATTTCTGTCTCAGAATCAATTCATCTTTCAAATCAATCTCAGACATCTTTATCATACACAGACTATTCTTTGAACCACTACGCTTTGCACAGTGATTCAAAGAGGGGCAAAATGTAATACCCCAAAAATGGGCTATAGGTTCATTAACCTCCTACATCTACAAATCGAACGAAATCGACATCAAAGTCCTAACCTAAGGCACATCTGAACATCATCGAATCCTAATTGATTATCTTAAATTCTGCATCGAAGAATATTCCTAGCAATATTCCTAGCAATATTCCTAATTATCTTAATTATCTTTAATTTAATGATTATTTGGCAATAAATCTTATTTATCCTAAAGTTTGATTAATTGAATATTCTAAATATTTAATTAATTAGATTTAATACTGCCACTCAATTATTTAATTAAATTTAATTACATTTATTCCTAAATTATTATTATTTAAATTTGACAAATAAATCAAAATTCCTATCATCAATTGATTAAATTCTTATTTAATTAATTAAAGCAAGTTGTCATATTTAATGATATTATTTAATTGGAATAAAGTTTGATTTTAATAATTGATTAACCCATAAATCAATTGTTTTAATTTTAAAATCAGTTAAGTTGAGAATAAATCACTTTATTTATTAAATTAATTTATAATTAAATCATGCACAATCAGAAAAGCAGGCAACTAGAAATTAACAATCAATTTTAAAATTGAAACTCAACATTTGATGATGAGTTGAAAAAAAAACAAAAAAAACAAAAGCTCTATTTTGAGATAAAAACTACTTTTGCATGATTTTATGAATTGAATATTCTTAATTTCTTGTTAACTCAAAAATCAACCTGAGCTTATCAAGAGTAATTTATGGCTTTTTTTCAATGCATCCTCAAAGCCCTGGATTTCTATAAAATCAAGGCTCAGCTCTTCACAAATGATCCACAAAAAATCCATAGAATCCACAGAATTCACAGAATCCATAGAATCTCACAAGTTTGCATACTTACTCTGCCAAAATCAATCGAATTTGCACAATCACGCTGGTGAATTGACATCGGAAGAATTGAAGCTTCTTTGCAAATCAACAACTTTTGTGAGATCAATCTTATTTGCAATTCATTGTAGCTTAATTTGCATATCATTTTTTCATCTAGAATAGATTCATATCAGTTTATTTCATCTTATTGCATAGAAAAACTAAAAATATAGATTAATTTGCATTCATCTCATATCTAGATTCTGCATTCAAATCCTTCGTTTAGGTGTCGTCAAGGTCACTGATCTCAGTCTAATCTGAGAATACATACTTGCATCTACTAGAAGGCAGTAAATCGCTTGGTTAGTTAAGTTTTCATTCTATTGCATGATTTTGATTTTTGCTAACCTCTAATATTTTAGTGAAGTGTTGTGTCTACAATTAGGTACAAAATTCACAAACACAAGTATATGTTGTGGGTTCCATCCCCACCATGGTTTTTACATTAACAAGGTTCCCATGCAAAAATCCTTGTGTCATGGTGTTTTGGTTGTTTTTTTATGCTTCTTAACTTTACTGTTCATTGCATGTGGTTTATGGTTAAAGAATCATCTAAGAAAAGTTAAAAATTACAGAACATTGATTCACCTCCCTCCCAGTGTTCCTTAATACCAACAAAACACTCAACAATAGTTAGATTTTTCAAATTTACTTGTAACTTTGATTTCAAACATTGATTTTCTCCTTGCCTTTTTTGTGATAGATGATACAAACTCAAATAAATAGCCTTTTTTTTAATTTTACAAATATCCAAAAATTATAAAACTATATTGCAAACTTTACAGCTCAAAAAATTCCAAAACCCCATTCTTCAAACAATTAGCATTATAGCACCCTATAAATGGATGCAATAATACAAATCTGACATATTACTATTTTTGAGATCTATTGGTTGTTAGTTCAAATTATAGTTTGTATGATTGCATATGTAATTAAATTTCTCTATATTTCTATTACAAAAAGGAGTTTGTGAAAAAAAAAAAAGATCTCTAGTAGCCTCTACACTTCAATGCAGATAACACATCATATATTAATCAACTTACCTTTCAAGTAACAATTTATTCCTTATTTATCTTATATATGTCATTTTCTTAAAGTACCTACAATTAGTTCATAAAATTGACTTCAATCATTAAGTTTATGATTTTATATCTTTCAAGTATCTTTCTTTTTTAACTCCTCAAACTTCATAGCAAAAAGGCAAAGGGTATGTACTAGATGCATGCTTCAATGTCTGTCTACATTGCATATTTGTTTTTATACAATGGTTGCCTACACTTTTCAAGTTTACGACCATTGTATTTTCTATTTTGCAATTGTGTAAAGATCTACACATCTCCAAATAGAACTTTAATTACATACATGCAACTAAAAATATAACATTTCAAGATTATAAGCAATAGATCTCATAAGCGATAATTTTTTATTTTATTTAATGCTTTCAAGATTATGTCAAAGCATGCAAAGTAGAAATATAATGTAATTTTTACTACTTTCACCTTCAAATTGAATGCTACCTACCCAATACCATGAGATTTTTTTGAACGACTTCTCATTGTAACACGGAAGTATGGCATGAAAGATTGTAGTCATCAAGAACGTGCTAAATCTCACACCAATAAATAGAAACTTGGCGAATATAACCTTTGTGCCATAGTTCCCTGTTGCTTTCTATCTAACACCTATACTTAGTACATCTACTACTTGACTAGTTTACACGTGACTTGCCAATTTTATGTTGTGTAATGCTAAGTTTGTATACAAAATAGAATTTGTCTTCTTTTTTAGCCTATCGATAAAAGGGTTTACAACACTAATATAATTTTTATCTTGTCAAACTTTAAAAACTCTTTAATGGTCTCTTCTTCCTGCACTAATACAATATCCATGTTTCAAAATATGTTAAAATTGACGTTTTACCAAACCATGTTACATGTTGCTACAATGCGCGCACACACACACACAAACCTAATCATTTTTTCTCTTTCTGCATAGGCATTTCTGCATAGATATTTCCAATTGGAAAAGTTGAAGCACTTATCTAACTTAGCTAGAATGAATCTAGCTAGACCATATGTTTGACAAAAAATAATTTTAGTTAGAAATACTCAAATTCAGCTGTGCTGATAAGTTGTCTTGAAACGTGACACAGATTTATGCTTTTACCTAGAAGTTCTTTCTAACATAGTTATCCATTCCAAAACCTTCAAATTATTGCATTGATAATGGCATACCGACACAACATTAGTCATTTAATGCATCAAAGTTTCATGGAGCAAAAATCTATGAAATGTTTGCAACGCAATTATAGAGCATACACCAATGTAACTTGACAAATATGCTTCGTACAACAATTAACAATGTCATCTGTGTAACATACTTAGAAAACTTGCGTCGACACAAATAAAAAAATATGAATATATTACCAAAAAAAAGTATTACGTTTTACTTGCTTGTAAATCTTGTTCTGTAATTTATAAACTCCCACCTCTACTTTTCATAGTTAAATTTTTGTTTCAAAATAATATTTTATGGTCAACATGAATAGTTCTTAATGTTGGTCTTCCTATCAATATTATTCAAAAAAAGAAAGTATGGACACAAAATTGTTCTAATTATTATTATTATCAAATTTATTGTCAACAAAAATGTTTACTCTAATATGCATTGTAATATTTCAATACTATGATTTTCACATCCTATAACTATTACTCAACGTAAGAATTCAAATAGCTATTTCAAACCAAATGTTCTTTTCAAACTCTATTTTTCTCAAAATAGTAAAACCATACACAAACCAATTATATAACAACTCCAAATAGCAAGCAAACAAACATCTCTAAATATAAAATTATGAGTTGAAAAATTAAATATATACAATATCAAAGAGAACAATATAGCAAATTCCTATGAAAAGATACCCCAATGGTCTTTAATTGGACAAAGATTCCTAAAAAACGTACACCTCCATAACCAATGATATGCACACTAATGACAAAAAAAAAAAACAATGCTAAAATTCTCATTTTTCATTTCATTTCCCTTTTCCATTTCATTTTCTCTCTATCTTTATGAAGAGTCTACATTCATCTGCACAGTATCAAACCAAACAATTTATAGGAGTTTATAATTCCATGCATAATGCAAAAACAAAAAAGAATGCATCACAACTCTATTGATTATTTTGTCAATTTTCTTTGATGTTTATTGAAAATTTGTACATCTATATACATAACATATACACATAGATCATTATGTTATGATTTCTCACAACAACAACAATACAAAGACATACCTTGATACACCATAATTGCATTGCCAACATATTGCATCTCTTCACAATACACTTCTAATATCAATATCATTTAAAGAAATATCAATATCACTTAAAGATGTTTCTATCTTTCTATATTATTATAAATCTTCATTAGCGTTATATAAATTTTCTTTTTATCTTTCATCCTTTTCACTAATGTTTAATTGCATAGATATTTCTAAAAAACTATATGAGCATTCATGTACATTTTAACCAATCACACAACTTTATATATATTGATCTCATTACTACCCTCTTTTCATCTCAATAAAAAAATCATTTACATTGCCTACATATTACAACTCTTAAAAATACACTTCTAATATCAATATAACTTAAATATTTAACTAACTTACTAAATTATTATAAGACATTCATTAATGTTATGTAACTTTTCATTCTATCTTTCATCCTTTTCACTATTCTTTAATTGCATAATTTTTTTTAAAGAAAACTACATGTGCATTCATTACACATTAACAAATCACACAACCTTATATATATTGACCTCCTTTTCCTACCCTATTTTCATCTCAATAAAAAACTTAAATAATTATTTTAGATGGTGCATACTTTTCCAACTTTACTTATTCAATAATAAGAAAACTTCCCACACTTCTATCATTCAACTATATAGATAAAAAAATCGCAATCAATCCAATATTATAAATACAAAATCATGTATAAAATTCATATACAAAAATCAAAGGTACCAATAATACTAACTCCTTTTTACAACTAACCACAAAAAATCCTCTCTAACTTGTTATCTTCTCATCCATAAACTATACATTTATTATGCCTCTTTGAAACAAGAATAATACAAAATGAAACATGTTGCTGTAATAATTTTATTTCATTTTCTAATAAAAAATTAACCAACACCTACAAATTCTTCTTCTAACAATAATTACTTCCTAACTAAATATAACTACATACATAAAGCTACAATTGATTACTATACACAAATATTTAAATACATACATTTTTAAACATTTTAAAATTCACATCCTCTCTTATTCTAAATAATATACATGATATACATACACCATTCTATTACCTTCCCCTATTATAATTTAATATTTCTACTTGGGTGGGGGGGGCGGAAATCAATTCCTGGCAGCTTTACAACAAATAATTTAATTATTTTTCCCTCTACATTTCCATCGTTTCTGTCTTCAATCCATACTTCCTTATGGCAAGTACCTGATGCTTTGAGGCTCGTTCACATAAACACAAGTAATTCGCCCTAGAATAGATAAGTTTAGAATGACAAAAATATTATCAAATAAATGGTTACGAATGAATTAAAATAAGTGAAGGTGCTTAGTTGAAAACTTGATGAACGTGGGTCAGACAGCTTTGAAAAAACAAATTAATATTCAAATCAAATCAAGGTTTAAAAATGAATGTGGGGCGTAGGGCTTTGAAAGAAATAAAAACATATCTATTATTTAAATGGGGTTTTTGAACTCTCCATTCTAGAAGCCATGCCACGCTTTCAGGTTAGTAGCCTTCACTTCTCACCCACTTTTTCAATACATTCTTCTCGAGAGTTATTTGTCGAGACCCGCCGGCGCTGTGTTTTTTAATTATATCTGCACGTGTTTCAGTATTTTCCATGGCAGTCACACGCACACTAAATACAAATATATAAATTAAAAAGTACTTTCATCTAGAACGTCTGTGCATGAATTATTTAAATCTGAAACCGCTGCAACACTAACTGTTGTAGAGTTATTTATTGTTTTCTGTTTTCACTTTTGTCAAGATTTAAATGAACCCAATAAATGTTGGATAAATGATGCAGTCAAAGATAGTTTTATATTTATAACTAAATCCCAATTTTTTAAAGAAGGAATTGAGTATTATAGATTTTAGAATTATTTTTTAATTTGCTTAGCCATTGTTTTAAGAGGTAGATTTGTTGTTAAATATACTTTACTTTTACTCAAAGAGGGGTAAAAATTTATTTAATAAAAAAAGAGATACAAACAAAGAGTTTAGAAGAGACAACACTAGAGAACCATATCACTATCCACTAATTGATCAAACATAAGAGCCATTTTGGGATGAAATTGCCTTTATCCACTATATTTTAGCCATGCATTTGATCCTAGGAACATTTGGCCAAACAATCTGCAACACCATTCCACTCCCTAAGAATATGTGTGAAAGTAACTGAATCCAAGGAGTTGCACAGATGAAGAATATGTCTGATAAATAAAGCTAAGTGCCAACTAACATCCCCATGCTCCTACTTATTTAACAAATTGACCACCACCTAAGAATCTGACTCACAAATACTTATGCGCTAACCAAGAGCAGAGAAACAATGAACAACATACAAAATGGCAAGAGCTTGCATTAAATTATTTGTATTAAAGCCCTTGTAGACAAAAAAAAATAGAATATCACTAGAAGTGTCCCACCCAACTCCACCAATGTCAACATGCCTAGGAATCCCCCAAGATGAGCCATTACTATTAATTTTTAAAACTCTGAGAAGAGGGGGTATCCAACAACCCTCTCGATTGACCTGTGATAATGAGTGTCTGCATCTACTACTTCTAACTTGATCACCAAACATCGAGGCACCTCCTTGAAGAGGAAAATGAATACAAGAACAAATAGCAACACTACCAGGATCCACACCTCCAATCAAATCACACTTAGCCACTATAGTCTCACGAAGAGAATGCATAATTTTCCACCACAAGTGTATAACATCCATTCTTATATCCTGAAAAATCATTTGATTCCTTTCCAACCAAACATTCCAAATGATAAAAGGAGGACCAAGAGCCCAAGCAACGTGAAGAAAAGAAGTTTTAGCATGGGGATTACCCCAACGTGCCCAGAGCTCAAACAAAGAAGAGACGTGGTAACAAGTTTGACCCCAAACATCCCACCAAAAGTGTCATATTTCCTTAGCAAAGGAGCACTGAAAGAATATATGAGAAACAAACTCATCACTATTGTAACACAAAACACATATCCAGGGGCCTTGAAAGCCCTACTTGCAAAGATTATCACAGGTAAGACAAAGATTGTGAGCCACAAGACACAAGAAAAAATTACATTAGTTTAAATGTTTTGTTGTATTTTATCAGCAATTTTGAAAGATATGGGATTAATTTATGAATGGCTTTTTTAGTCCTATATTAGGGGAAAAAATTGCTATTTTTTATTTGTAATATTAAATTAAATATTTATTGTTGTGTCCTAAAAATAATAATAATAGTGTGAGAGGTTATGATTTCAATAAAAGATAATTATGGTTTCAATTTTCAAGGGTGTTTTCATTATTCAATTTTGAATAGCAGTTGTAAGTTGTTTTCTATTATAGTGATAATATATAGTATTAATTGTTAATTATGTTTTTTTTCCCTTTTGGTTGGTTTAAAGAAATAATTAGGTGTTATTTTATAATATTTATTTTGTATCAAAGTGGATTTTTGGGTTTTGTGGGATACTTTTTTCACTTGAGATATTTCTAACAATTGATCATGTCAACTATTAACTCTTTTCAATCTAAAATGATTCAGACATGTTCACAGGTGTAGTGAAAGATGAAGCAAGGAACTAAAGCCCTAAACTCCAATGTGGCAAGGAAGACACAAATGATGTAAACCTAGATGGTGGTGGTCTTAGTTTTGACTTCCCTACTCTAGCCACTAAAGAACATAAGAGCTCAATGAGAGCCATGCTTAACCATAAACTAGACAAAATGTTAGAAAAATGGTGTCTCAATCTTAAAATACTAAAAGTCTACTATTGATAAATTAACATGCAAGATTTGGGTGCTACACACCCTAATGAGGGGGAGGGGGGAGTAATGATTGTTTAAATCTTGATCATTTATCATTAGATCACATACCTACCAATAGATATTTTGTGTGCTTTGCTTACCCTACAAGACAACCCTATGTTGTGAGGGCATTGTATTAGGGTTGTGTATTGTGATGTATTTTGAGATCCTAATAGTTGGCGAGTTGCCTCTAGATCTCCATTGGTGATACTCATATCAGAAGCTTTCTTTGCAAGTATATTGTAATCTATTTTTTAAATTTTTGAATAATATATTGGGTGTCTTTTAGAGTGTGGGGATTTTCCCCCTTAAGGGTTTTCCCCATGTAAATCACTATGTTGTGGTATACATACTATTTATGTTTATTTTTGTTAAGTTTTTACGGTTGTTCTAAAGATCTAATTTTTTTTTGCATAACCCTCCTCTCAAGGCTAGTGTAGGAAGTTGTTCTCCTACCTTTACTTACTTACACAAAAAACTGGAGATTTTTTTATAGTATATTGATTATATGTGTTAACTATTATAATCAACCAAAAAAAAATTTAAACATTTTCTCCTTTTTCAAATTTTCTTGGGTCTTGAGGTAAATAATGTGGCTCATTGGCTTCTTCAAAGGCTAAGCATGAAAATTCAATGATATTGGACATCCCCACGAATTGATTGACCACTTCAACTTTGGTGCAAGAGTTGTTCCAAGCTATCATGGTTAACTAGATGAGCAATTGCACAAAACTTGTTTTGAATTTCCTCCAACACAACAGGTCTTGACAAATTGCCA
Source organism: Chamaecyparis obtusa (assembly GCA_027943335.1). Taxonomy (NCBI): domain Eukaryota; kingdom Viridiplantae; phylum Streptophyta; class Pinopsida; order Cupressales; family Cupressaceae; genus Chamaecyparis; species Chamaecyparis obtusa. Next base: position 564,428 of record BSBK01009117.1, read on the forward strand.
TAGGCATTTAATTTCCATCCTATGATTCCTTGATAGAAAGATATTTATGAGATTATAAAAACTAATTATTATGAGCTAAATGTTAGATCTCTAAATTGCAACTAATAACAAAGTAACATTGAAGATCTAACTAATAAGAAAAATTTATAAGCCTTATTTCATATTTAGATAACGAGCTAATATCTAAGATCTTCTTCTTGATAATTGTCAACTGCAAAGATACTCATGGACATCTAGTTCAAACTCTATAAGAAGCTTACAAAGGCAATGATTACCTATCAATGTTGTTAAGTTAGAAGCTTGAAAAGCGAGTTTGACAATTTAAAAATGCAAGAAGCTAAAAGTGTGAGTGATTATTATGCAAGAGTATAGGTTGTGGTAAAAAAGATGGCTTCTTCTACAAAAATGTTGAATAAAGAGGATATGTTAAACAAGTTGAATTCTCTTACAAAATTGTGGAAATAAGAGATTTTGGTATAAAAACATTATGGGAGCTCTAACACCTAAGTGGAAAGTATATTGCAATAATTATTAAAGAAAGAAATATTTTAACTAATTTGGACTTTGATCACCTAATTTGATCCCTCCATCTCATTAATAGAGACTTTAATATATACATTTAAAGAAATTCATGAGAAATTATTCACGTCCAAATTACATATTAGAAAGAGTGATGATGCCAACACTAGCAATAATAACAATCAAAATAAAAAATGTAGGAAATAATATTATTCAAAAGAGAACAAAAGAAGAGGTGATTCACCTACAAGAGATAGACAATAGAGGTCAATTTGATAATAAAAATATTTAGTATCATCATTATAAAAGATATAGTCTTTTAAAAAATAATCTGAGTTAAAAATATGTTATGAAAAGAAAACTAGTAATTATGATTATGAGAATGAGAAAGCTCTTTAAACAATTTATCTTTGTCATATGAGAATATTGACAAAAGTTCTAGAAAGATTTTTGGTGTTTAAATTTAAGAGGTTTAAATCACATGTTGGCGAATAATGAGTTATTTTCAAGATAATGGATGAAAGCTTCAAAACCAAGCTCAAGCTTGAGTAATTAAAATGCTTGGAGGTTAATAAAAAAAAAGAGTTATGGGGAAAATACTAAATAATATATAAAATAGGTTAATAATATTGATTACACTATATTACACTACAAAGTTGAAACATAATTTATTGAGTATTAAACAATTGTTTGAAAATAACTATAAATTTGTGTTTGATGATAAGCAATGTATAACCTATGTCAAGAATTAATAAAATGGGGTTGATACAATCATGTCAATGTTCAATAATAGGATGTTATTATTTGATTTTGGAGAGCATATCAATAGTATTGTCAATATGACATAAAAAGACATTAAGTGATTTCGAACATCAAATGTGGAAGCTTAAAGTTTTTTGAAGCTGCCAACATTATAAGAATTAATTTATGACTTTTGGTTGAAGAGAACAAGGAGGTTTGGAAAGGATATGCTGAAGAATTTTTTTAAAAAAAAATTAAAAGAAAAATCATGGAGGGACCCTTATCTAATTGAGTCGATTCATTATAATATCTGGAGTCTTATGCAGATATTGCTAGAGCAAATAGGTAATCACCTAATAAAAGTAATTAGTCATTAATTAGTTACTAGGCCCCCTTCTTCTTTATGAAACATTAGAAGTGCTTTTTATTATTGTGTTATGCATTTTTTATCACATTGCATATGATGAAGACATTTTTCATTTAATCTAATTTAATCCTTATCTAGGATTGTTTTTCCTTTTCTATTGAATATGACCATAGGTATACATAGCGAATCCCTTAATTATGATGCCCTACAAATTGAAAAAGGTACATTCATGTTAAATTTCTTTTTAGCATGTTGCATGTGAAATATGAACATCTTCACCTAAGGTGTTGTAATGCATATATAACTTTGGAGGGATAGAAAATGGTGAGATGTATTTCAAATATCACCCCAAATGGTCCCCTAGGATGACATATTTTTGCCTCAAAGTACTAGTAATACGGGAGAGTGTGAAGTAGTTATAAATATAGAAACCTAGGGCATTCATGCTAGTTGAATAAAGACTATGATAATGAATGGAGAAGATAATGAAGATAACTTGAGGGTGTGTCATTAGAAGAGTTTCTCAAAAGAATATAACAAGATTTATACGTATCAAAGAGATTAATAAGAGTGTAGGAGAGAAAGATAATAAGAAGATTATGCAATCTAAGTAAAGAATCACTAGAGAGAGCAAAGTGAGCACAAGGTGTTACTTTTAATAGAGCTTATTGGCAATATGATTATTGAAAAATCATATTAAGAGGAGCATGAAAATTTTGTAGTGCTAGAAGATTCAAATTTGAAATTACATTAATATCTTAAAGACATGGAACCTTATAATAGAGAGAATAAATTGTTTACAATAAGATAGGATGACCTCGACCATCCATAGATAAGCACTAAAGAAGTAGTTGGAAGGATAAGGAAGAATACAATTTGTTGAGTACGCAACTCTAAGAAGAGTGGACTATGAGGGCCTCATCAAGAAGAGTGGACTATGAGGGCTTCCTCAAGAAGAGTGGACTATGAGGGCCTCCTCTGCGTTTACGTATGACTATGATTGCACATCACTCCAAAGAACAAAAAGGTGTAGGTGGTCTAAGTGACTTGGATTGGTAACTCATGTCCCAAAGAAACTTTACATCAAAAACATAAAATGAAGAAAATAAATAGAATATAAAATGAAGAAAATACATATAATACAAAATTTATATGTAATTTTAAGAATAGAGGACTACGAAGGCATCCTCTGTCTTTACCTATGACTATGATTGTGCATCACTCCAAAGAACAAAAAGATATGAGATAGTAGAAATGCATACAATCTATAAAATAGAAATATTAAATGTAAGTTCTTTACCAGTTAAAGTAACAATACAAATTAATACTTATAAATAATAAAAATGGAATATAAAATTTTCAAGAGTTGAAGTGATGATATAAATTAATAATTATAAAGGAATAAAAAATGTGAAATATAAAATTTTGGGAGTTGGAGAGACGGTAGAAACTAATAATTATCAAGGTAAGTGAAATTTGACTTGGAAGCCCCTCATCATGGGTCGGTTCGGATTCTAGAAGCAGAATCCTCTTTTCCTTTTGTCACTTACTCGTTATCCTTTCCGACTCTCCGATCGGCCGATGTGATCCCATTCAATTTGTAGCTGAGCCGTCCCATCGATAAATTTATTTACATAAATAAATCTCCCGGAGATTGTGACTGCCATCGCTCCATAAATTCTAAAAATTACGTGTGAACATTAAATTATTGCTCCATCTCAATTATATATTTTGGGCGTATAAGTTTTGTTTTGGAAATCCCACCAGTTTCAGAATACCGGCCCTCTTGCACCTGCTTGCGAAAGATTTCTGTTTTTATTCCTGTTTCTGTGAGCCCCCAAAAAGCTTCATCCGTTTTCTCTTGCAAAACAATTAGTTTCATGTATTCAAAAGATCTTAGATCCTGGATATTGATGTAATGTGAATTCAATAGGATTTAGATTCTGGACTGAGATAGTTAAATTGAGTGTTGAGATTCTTCTTATCAAGATTGAAATTTTGTTGAGAGATCATATCAGACCTGAAATCCTGATTGAATCATACCTCTGATCAAGTGTGTTTACTCCTTTCTGAAAAAATTTAAGATCTTGGACCAGAATAACAGCTTTATTGTGTAACCTGTTTATTATGGCGAAGATTTGAGGTTTTTTTAATCTGTGTTCGGAATCTGTAGAGATGGAATTTGAGCAATGTACAGTACGGTGCTTGGAATCGGAAGAGGAGGAAAAAGAAATTGTTTCCTTGCGTTACTTTCTCACAGAAAACGCAGGGGTTTCATCGAAACCAGAGAACAGCACCGCCAATCATCACGACGCATTCTTCGAATTCGCCCTCTCCAATTCGACGGCCTGTAAATTTTCCCCTGCTGAAGAGGAGCTGTTTCACCAAGATCGCATCTTTCCTCAACAATTTTCATGCAGTAAATCAAAATCAGAGCATGAAAATCGCCGGCTTTGGCCTGAAAAGCGGGACGCCTGGAGAACACAAACCAATTCTCAAGCTTCTCAGAAAAGAGGGTTTCATTCTTCCTCTGAGACAGTTTTCTGGAGGAGTAAATCTACATTTCAGCCAGATCGGACAGCAAAGCCGCCCAATCTAGCCCGTAAAACGCGTTTGAAATGGCTGCAGTTTTTCACCGGGGGATTAATCGCAACTCCTCCCCTGAATCTTCAAGACTTGCGTCTGAAACAGGGGAAACCCAAGAACTCAGTTTTTAAGCGGTCGGTTTCCGATGAGGGGCTAGTAACCTGGAGAAAGGAGCTGAGAGCTGTGAATATTGAAAAGAGGTCAATTTTCGTCAAGGAAAATATGCGGGGCAAGGAAAGTATCGTGTCCAAGGGCTTAAACATTTTGACGCCTGTGATCAAGTGCCTCAGCGTTCGGGAGCGTGGTAATGAGATGGATCAAAATTCAGTGAAATCAAAGAATGGAGGAGCGAGAGTGCATCCTTCCCCGCTTGTAAGTACTCGTAAGAGATCCAGACGGAGTTTCCCCAAGCTTCTTTTACATTTGTTTTGGCAATAATGTGATGGGAACCTTCCAAATGAAGGAACCCTCACCCCTCCCTCTCTCCCTCCTACCTTTTCTATTTAGGTCGTCAATTCAGTAGTTTCGTTATGCTTTCTAACATTCTGATAATAGATTATGGAGTGTAATACAAAATGTTGATACAAAAAAGTTTACCCAATCAAACCCAGAAGTTGTATTAGTAATGTCTCCTGGATTGTGAATATCTAGTTGCATTAATCTTCTGAGAAGGTTTGTTATTGTAATAAAATAAAGTTTGGATTGTGAATATCTAGTTGCATTAATCTTCTGAGAAGGTTTGCTATTGTAATAAAATAAAGTTTCATAAGCTTACTAGCTTACCTTTAACAAGTTTGATGGAGAGAGGAGAGGACCTCATAGGCACTAGAGCGGGGTCTTATAGTAGGCATATGAGTTTGTCAAAGTGGGGTCTATTATAGACTATTATTTATCTACCACTTCCATCGAAAGGATGTGCAATAATTATGCCAATTGTATATTATATAAAGTTTGTTTGAGAAGAGTTGTATTTTGGATTAATAAGTACTAATAAAAAACTTTAACATTACAAGTGTAAATCATTATTCATAATTTACAAGTATTAATACAATACTAGTTTGCGAGTTGTGAGATGAGTGATATTATAACAACTGATATAGGGTTAAAGTCGAGAAGGAAATCTAAACCAAATATTTGTGTCTTTTCATATAGATAGTCTTGAAATGTGACATTTAATATTCCAATTGATGTTGACCATTAACGTTTCTTACTTGAAGTTCATGTTGACCTTTTTGCGGATGAGTTTGCAATGCATTAGAGTAAGATTCTGCAAAAAAAAGGAAAAATGAAAAAGTGTTTTTTTTTGCCCAACTTAAAAGAAATCGATGTAGTATGAACTAGAAGAAGTTATGTAATGTAAATTAACTAAAGAAACATAATTTGGATGACAAGGAGTGGTCACTTTTTTTGTTGGGTTGTGATTGTCAAGTGTCCACTTCAACACCAAAAAAGTTTGAATTCAAGTTTGTTGAGAAATATGTTTTTGAAGATGTATAAAGTACTTCTTAATATTGGAGTTAACACAGAAGAGAGATTGGATTGACAATTGTAAACCTTAAGTTTCATAGTGAGAAAAATTGTAATTGAGTCTCCTCTCTTTTTTGATAATTGTGTGAGGATTGTTTTGCATTCTTAAGTACCACTCAAAAGAAAATGTTGGTTAAATATGAAGGCCATTTAATACCTTCACTATCAATATCATTGTAAATGTTAGTCCTTGTCTTTCTATTTACAAATATCAATTTTTTTCTCTTCGTAATGTTGGGCCTTCGAATTTATGAATATTATTGTCCATGCAATGGATACTAGTATTTGTCTACAATTACCTAGTAATAAAGGTATTATAATAGTTATCATTTTTGGGTCATTTTGGTTCCATGGTGGACCATTGTAGTTATTCATCCTTCTTACAACATAAATTGGAACATTTGGTGGTTTGGGATCAAGATTGCAAAAAACATCAACAACCTCCCCAATAGATCAATTTACAATTCACGCTTGTGTCTATAAGTTTTTTTTTTGTTTGCATGATTTATTAGCCTTTGCATAATAGGAGTGGATTTTCCAAGTTAGTCAATATTAGTTCCAACGCTTGATTCATTTTTTGTGCTCATTACAATACTAATTGCAATAGGAAGATTTGGTATTTTTAACGTTATTCTATTATGTAGTCTTACTAAATCACTAGTAGCAAAAATATGCATTAAGTTGTCAAATTCTTCTTTCTAGTTATTTTAATTAGTTTATTTCTGCAAGTCATTAAAATATTACAATCTTCTATGTTGGTTTTTCATTATGTAGTTTTTATAGTGTTTCACAAGGTGTGTTTGAGTTGGAGTGTGACCTTGTTAACAAGCCATTGTTTGTAATGCTACATCTGTAATAAATTATTTTGATAACATTTTTGGTATTTGAATGTTATGAGTAGGTAGGTTTGTGCGTGACAAATGGTGGTTGTGCTACGTCACCTACTAGAATTATAGATACTCCACCAAAGAAAAGATGTTGTTTTTGAGGAAATGCTTCATGTAGCCTAGTAGCTATCTTTAGTAGTAGCTTTGGCCTTATGAAGATAATCTCATCAATGAGGATGTATCTAATGTATTTCATTTCTTCTTATAATATTGTTAGTGTATATCCCTACAATGGTTGCATTTCTTTGTTTGGAATCATAATCATTGAATGTACTATGATTTATGGATGTATGTAAATGCAACAATTTCTATAGGAGCTAGAGAAAGTATATGGATCTTTTATTGTGGTGGCTTACTTTGAATTGCATTTCTTATGGAAGCAATCAAATAGGATCTTATAGTTCCTGTAATTCCTTGAATGATCATATGCAAGGCTTTATATAAGGAATAATCTTTGTTGTGGTTTTTAATTAAAGTGTAAATGTTAATTTTATTTTTGTGATCTAGGGACATTAAAGCTAATCTGAATTTGTTCATCTTGGCTACACATTTTCTTCATATTTATGAACTAAATTGCGGTGTCATATAAATTCAAGTTACACTATGTTGAGCCAATTTGAATTTCTTTTATCAAAATTAATCTACCAATTATTTGGAGTTCATCTAGATTGACACTATTAGTAAGTCTTATTTGTGACAACAATTACTATTCGTTCATTTCTATTGTATATATCATGTCCATCTAATTGTCACTATCTTCCCCCTCTTCATAGTTAGCTTCCATTTTAGTTATGTGATTGATGTTCCATACATCATATTTGTTTGTATTCATATACTAAACTAGTTTTTAAAGTACTATTGTATCTTTAGTTAGGAATATATCCATTTGTATGTCACAAAAATGCTTGTATAAGAGTAACTGACACCAACAAACTATTTCAAAATATTCAGAGTCATGCTTTGGAATAGTATAGAACTTTGGGGGAAATTTGATAACTACTTTTTCTTTCTTCTATTTCCATTTACATCCTTTGTGGGATGTAGCATAGGATAAGGATCTTTTAGAGACAATTAATGTTATTGTTACTAGTTGTAGAGGGAATTGGATATGGTAATATAGCAACTAGCTTAGAGATTGTTTTTAAATTTTTTTCTTAGTAGTTGATGAAATACACTTTGAAAAACATTCAATGACATAAAAGTTTGATTACAACTATCAAGAGGCAATTTTTATAGGATATGACATGGTTCTTGTGCTCCTAAATCATGCTTTGCCACAATTTATTTGATGAATTTTGTATATGCTATCAAAGCTTGGTCTTTAGGTTTTTTTTATTTGCAGATATTCTTGTTAGCATATTGACACAACTCTCAAATGTTCTTTCTCCTTTTGATGCATACCTAGAAATATATAAAAATGAATCCTTTGTGTAATGAACCTTTTCATTCTAGAATAAAATGGTAAAAATACCTTCTATCAATTTTCCAACTATAAATGTAAGTGTACTTGATGGTTAATGTAGAAAATTTAAAGATTAGTTGAAAAAACAATGTTAGATGAGGAAGAGGAAATTGTCTCACCATATATGGAAGACCTTATCCCAAGGCCATTAAAGGATATTGAATAGGATTTAGTACTTAAGAAAAAGGAAAGAAAAACATGTAGAGAAATACAATTAATATGGTCGATTGGGTCAAACAGACGATTCTCATCCAAATTAAACTAGTACCATCATAAGAATGATTTTGAGAAGAAATTTACATGCCTTATATGTACTTGATATTTTTTGGATGAAAAAGAGTCCTAATTAGGGGTGTGAATTAAAATCAATTATTTCTTGTGATTGAAAGGTTAATTTAAATAACCCAATTCAATCAAGAAGTCTAATTAAGGTATAATTCCATGTTTGAGAAAGTCTTAGTTATTGGACAACTATACCTTTGTTATTGTGAAAGAAATATTTTATACCAAAATGAATGTAAAATAGGTTTATGAGTGGAGGAAAGTTTATGTATGTATCTTGGTGATTCTCCAAATTATTGTTATGGGAGTTTTAAAGTTAAATAACCATTTTATCACTTATTATTAGATAGAAAATTGGTATATACAACATGTTGGAAGTCATTTTTTTATAGATAAATGTGATAAGGTAACTTTGTCTCTTTTAGGAGACCTTTTGTCTTCATTATAGGTTTATATTGCTTCTTCTCCTATCTTGGGCAACATTAGGGGAAACAAATACCATTCTTTGTGACTATTTTCTTGACCTTAAAGTAATGGTAGTAGATGTTCACCTCCTATGTGTTATGGTTTCAATATTTTCATTTCATTGAGGGGACTAACATCTATTTAAGGATGTCTCCAAGCCATTTCACAAGTTGATACTTTAATACTTTCATTAGAAGAGGAATTATGTAGTTTCAACTATTCCTAAAGTATACCTTAAAGCAAGGTAACTTGTGGATGGATAGGTTAACTCTTGTTACTTATTAAAGAGTTGTAAAAGTACACTTCAACTAACATTCTTTCATATTGATTGCACATGACTAGTTATCTAATCAATTTTAAAGAGTTTATTTTTATTTAATGAGAGTTTTCCTATTTTGGGGGTTTTATAGACCAAATCCTAGTGTCATATTCATTATCATATGTTTTTTCTCTAAGTTGATTTCATATTTTCTAATTATTTGTAGGCATTTGAAGATCATTTGGATTTATACCACTTCCATAATTTATGAGATATTTTGGAGTATCTAGAGTATTTTATGAATTGGGAAACACTAGAGACAATATCCTTTAAGGCTAATGATAAGATGATTAATTAGATAACACCACTAGATGATATAACCACACCATTACCATTAAGTATATGGCTAAAGAGGAAATAATCTTTATTACTAAATTTTCAAACAAAACCTTTGTGAATCAAAGGGTTGTAGCTCAATTGGTTGAACACAATTGGTGAGTATGATGACATGAGATATAGAAAGCCATCCATCAAGGTTCAAACCCCCAGAGGTGAATTTGGGCCAGTTCAACTCCTAGGTGAATTTGATAGACAAGAGCTCCTTGTAGGTGGTTGCTCAAGAAAAGGAAGAGATGTTGACATCTATGTATGCTAACATGTTTCCATTAAAAAAATAACCTTTAAGGGATTTTTGTTAAACTTTCTCTTTGTATTTCAAAATTCATATACCACAATCATGTTGAAATAAAAATACGATGATTTACATTTTTTTGAAGATCCTGATTTTCACTTAAATCGCACATTTCTAAGAAAACATGATGATTTAAGCCTTGAGAGGTCTCATTTAAAATAATTAATTGAAAATGGTTAAATCAAAGGCTCTTAGATCAAACTCTACTTGATATAACCTCTCTACTCCTTAGTAATATATGCAATGGATTCTCCTTTGCACCAATTAAAGTGTTGACAAAAAATCACTTTGACATTAGCTTTTTGGGGGATTAAATGAATTCATTTGATAAACCCAGATGCAGGATGGTGCTACTCAAAGAAATATTTTTAATGATTATGATTTTAATATATATTGAGTTTATTACTAGGTTGTATTTTTAGTTTTACTAAACATAGGTTTTTCACCATATATCAACTTCTATGTTCAATGCTTATAGAAAAATAGTAAACTAAATATAAAAAAATTTAAAAAATATCTAGGCACTAGGTATTGATGTCCTCTTTCTAACAAAAAAATATAATTAAATTTTGATACATACAAAATAAGTTATGGATAGGTAACTGAACCTATGATTAAATTATAGATTTTGATTCGGGGTAAAATAGGTTTTGATGGGGCCCCAAAACCCAATACAAGCATATTTTCACAAGATCTAGAACCCAAAACTAACTAGCTGTGAAAAATAGATCACAAACAATCAATAGTTGCACCAACAACTAACAATCAACATCCTAAAATATAGAACTAGGGAAACAATCGAGTTGCAATAGAACTTATGAGCAGATTTTGAAATGGATCTGGAACCCACTAACTACACACAACTACTTAAGATGTACAACACTACATAACAAAAACTAACCATCAACACATCAACAATAGCTTGGAAGGATAATTTCAAATAATACACAAGTTGAAACACACGGGTCTTTCTGGTACCTATAACTAATAAACAAGCGGATTTGATATGCTCCCCTAACCTAACAAGCAACATCGAATGATTGCACACTAAAGAATTGGTTGAAGAATCAATGGGTTTTAACCTAGCACCCAACACCATTAAAGTGATTTGAGAAGCTTCCCAAACCATCAAAGGGTTTTGATTGGCTCCCCCAACCAAAACAACCAGCCTCAATAAATAAATCCATGAAGAACCCACTGAAGAAGCATTAGGTTTTTACATGAAACACATAACCATCATAGGGTCTTGGAAGGCTCCCCAAACCTGAAACATGGGTTTTGACTCTGCTCCCACAACCAAAATGTTTCCAATAGATAAGAAACCCCCAGTCCAACCACAACTCTCTAGAAAGACTCCTCTCCACCTCAATATGAGAGGATCCCACCTCAATAGGATCAACAAAGAAGAAAAAAACCATAGATAAAATCAAAATGACCATCAATCCCATATCCAATCAATCACAACAAAGAGTACCCAAAAACAACCCCCACATCTCCCCATCTTTTTAACCAAAATCCACCTCCATAGGAAAGGTTTCCACCTCTATAAAACAAAAGAGATAGTAAAACAAAGGAATGATGAACCACAACCAAATTGTAATCACACAAGGAGACCCCAACTCAATAGGGGTAGGATCCCCCTCAATAGGAACCTTACAGAGTCAAGACCATCCATTAGCAACACGAACCCACTAAAGAAAAGAAGGAAGAAACACTTGGGTACCAACAAGGCAACACAAGGCCTCCACACCACAAACTCTTAACAAAAAAAAATCCAGAAAAGCAGGGCCCTTAAAAACTACTAGCAACAACTTGGCCAACAAACAGAACAACGCCTCAAGAAGTCGCAATGCACACTATGAGCAGAGGAATATATGTCTAAATTATAGTTAACATAACTTCAAAACTTAGTAAAATTTAAAATATTCAACATAATCAAATGAAACCAATTACAACTAGTAGATATTGGTGTTACAAATCTAAATTCGAAAGAATCACCTTTTTATCCCTTTTTTTTTTAAATGTGTAGTAGTAAGTGAATGCCACTCTTTGAAAATATTATTTTCTGTTAAAAATGAGTTTTCATAGGAGACAGAAAATGGATACAAATCAATCCAAAAAAATATATTTAGAATCTACACACAAAATACTAAATACCACAAGTTTACATCATTTTCAAATTTCAAACGGTTTAGTGGCAATATATGACCAAATGCAAAGTTTTTTTTTCCAAAATGTTCTTTTTAGTGTCAAAGTTGGCAAAAAAGTGTAACCTACTATTGTGTGACCACATCACAAAATATAATTAATCTTGTTTTAGGAGAAAAACATCTTCAAGTTTGTTGATTAGGCCATCGTGCCTCATTAACTTGAAACAACACCTAATACCCATAAAGATAGTCTATAATATGTACAAATTGAGATAATAACAAAATTATTCTTGTGTATCACTTGATTGAAATGAAACAATAGAGGAGAGGGCCTAGCAGTTGAGCATCCTAACTTTGTGATTCTCAAAATCCTACGTGGAAATTTCAAATCACTCTCAATTTTTTACAAGAGCTTACTTGCCAAATTCCTTGTTTATAACATAGGTCTCAAGGCCACATCAACATTCTTATTGCCAAGGCATCCAAAACAACCCCTAAAAAGGTGAGATCAATTGTCGTGCAAAAATAATACCCATATTAGTGCACTTGACGTTGTGTCACATGATTGGTTGCTTTTTACAACTAAGGGTACATTTCATTCAATTAGGAGTAGTCATCATAGCAATAACAATTTTAAATTCACAACTATTGGTTCAATGTTGCCAAAAAAATAAGCATTTAAATCAACAAGTATGAGAATTAAAGCAACAAATGTGGATATTAAATCAACAACTGCTATCACAATGATTGAAATGCATTCAAATACTAGGTCCTTTCTCCTAGATGATAATTATGATTAATGTAAAGATATGTAATATCCAAACCCACAAGAAGTGACAAGCATTATAACAACCTAAGAAACATAATCAAGTAGAAAATTGAATAATGATTATTTATATAAAATTATTAAAACATATATCAAAATAAGACAAATTGAATGTTGGGTTGGATTGCAAAAATACTTCTCACACAAAAAAAAGACTATACATATTATTTGTCCAAAATATTAAGTCTTCTTAAAATCTCACTTATTCATGTGGAACAATCTTCCTAAAAATCCACAAATATGGTCATACCACCGGGAAAATTAACCCTACCAGAGAATAATCGACAAGTGGAACCATGCAACGATAAAAAAAAGGTCGCAATTACGACCATACCCGGCAAGACAGTCCATGCAACTATCACATTCCTGCAATTTGAAAAAAATGAAAAAAAAAACAAAAAACACACGCATTCTGAGAAAGATTTTCCCGTAATCAAATCTAGTAGTAAGTAGAACATTATATAGGTAAAGCGTAGATTAAAAACTTAAAAAATAAACATGTTTATACAGAGCACGATTGTGCACGCACAGCTCAGTAGACAAAATCACTCCGCTCTAAAAAAGAAAGCCATGGCTTCGACTTCTTTATTGAGTCGGCACAAAAAACATGCCGGCTGTCTCCATGAAATAATTTTTAATCGTAATTGTACTTTGTTATCAATATTTCGCATCATCTCCCAGTCAGAAAAAGTGCGATTTGGAGGAAAAAGTTAACGATTAAAGAATGGGTTAAGTAAAACTTGCCTCAGCTACCTAATCTCAACGTTATTTGAAAATGTGTTTGCGTATTCTGACTGTCTGCTTTGCATAGAATTCATAGAGCATTTTCAATGCGTGTAATGACGGCTCTTCTGTGCACGAGATGTTCTCCAAGCCATCTTTCTTTATTCCATCTTCCACGTTATCACGCGATTTTGTGAATTATTAGGGGGACTCTATTTGGAGATTTTTGATGTTTTTTAATTATATAATTTTTATTTTTATTTTTGAGATTTTGATATTTTTTTAGGTTGTTTTTATGCGATTTAATTTTTTATATTTATTGTTCTTACTTTTAGGTAGTAAAGACAAATACTTGGGATTCATGTAAGAGTAAAAAAGTGTTATTTCAAAGTGTCGTAGAAACACATTTTTTATTGATCTATTATCTATTTATTTTTAAAAACAAAAAAAACTACATAACTGATTTAATATTTTTATACAAATGTTGTAAAAATCGTTCACTATTAGTATCAATAACTTTGTACAATTGATCTAATTACTAACTTTCTTTTCCAAAAAAATTGACACTTATTGACTCATAAATGATTCTCTAGTGAGCTTTTAATTTCCCCTACTCTTTATCATAGGTTCTTGTAAATTATTACTCTTGAAATATGGTCAATGAGTTGGATTTTAAAACTACATAGTGAATTTTGATGGCAGTATCATAACTTAACTTAATAGAAAATTAAATGAACTAAAGTTTGAAAAAAATCTATGATTAAATGCTGGAGGGGTGACCTCTAAAAATGCTAATGCTTCACCTTGTGATTATCACTTAAATACATTATATACAAAATGTACCATTCATTCTCAAAAAATATCTTCTTATAAACCACACGTATAAAATAGGAAGAAATAAATTTGACTCAAAACTACACAAAATCATGAAAACAATATCATTTGAGAATCCGTTTGATGATAAAAAACGATTAAAAAATAACTCCTTATCCAACCTTGCCGCCGTTGTATCTGCTGTTTAACCTAATCGTGCCTCATCACGTATTTAATGTTGATATCGAAATATAATTTCAATTGCAATGCTCCCGATCACTACTCCAGTCCAGGAAAGCTTCCGTGTCTGTCTTGTGTTACTGAAAAGCGTTCTGTTTGTGCTCTTCTTTTCTCCCAATAGAATAGAATTTGTTTTCAAGTCGGAAGATGGAATCTGGCAATGTTTCTTGTAAAGATGAAAAAGGAGGAGAGTACCCGGATTCGATCACGGGACGGGTCGACGACGAAGCGGAGGAACTCTCCTTGTGCAATCTCGTGACAGAACCAGCGGATTTGAAAAGTGGTGGGCGGATCTCTTCAATCCAAAACGAGGATTTCGGCTTCGACTTCGATAATTTGAGGCTGTACAAATCCATGGCGTTTTGCGATTCCCCCGCAGACGATCTCTTTGACCGAGGCCGCCTCCTTCCTCTCAACGTTATCTGCCATGAAAAACGCCGCCTTTTAAATGAAAAAGTGCAGACATGGAGAAGAGATTCGACCAACTTTACTGACTTCAACTCTCCCCGAAACCAAGCTCAACAAAAACAGTATGTGTACTCTGTGTCTGACAAAAAATCAGGGCAGGGTAATTCTAGATGTAGATCAAAGCCGCCCACTTCTGTTGGTAAGAATTGCTTCAAATGGCAGCAGGTTTTTAGTATGGGGTTAATGAAAACGCCTCCAATGAAGGTTGAAGATATGTATCCCAAACAGAGGAAGAAGCTCAACAATAATGGATTGGACAACACTTTTCATAAGCGGGGGGCTCTAGATTTTAACCGGAGATCACAGTCCGTGAGAGAAGATTTGGAGGTTAGAAGGGCCCGCGAGCAGAGTGGGTGGTGGATGTTGGGAGCATTAAAATTAAAATCTTTCAAGAGTTGCAGATTTTCCTCCATTTCCGTGATGGATTGCTTGTCTGGAGTTGAAACAAGCTCTGGTGATAAAATGGTTTCCATTGAAACCGATCAAACCGATCAGAATTCACTGAGTTGATCAGCCAGGCTTCCATCAATCAACGACGTCGAAGCGCTCTCAACAAGTCAAAGTGGATTCTCCATAGGCTACTAAACTAAAGCTTTAGAGACTTGGTTTTAGTTAATCATGAGCCATTGTATTGAAAGGCGGCGTTTACTCGTTATATAGTTGAAGTACTTTTAATAACCTAAATTAAAGTTGAGTTATTTGTAATGGTTATTAGTGATCTCTAGGCAAAGGAAGTTCTCGTGTTTCACTTCTCTGAGCAAGATACAATGAGTACTAAGTGTTCTATTTATTCTCATGAGAGATAGGTTATTTTATGTGAAAATTCTATTGCAGTTACTAATTATTAATCTCCTATCTTATAAAAATTATTTAACTTGCCAAAACTTAATTCACAACAAATATTGAATAATAACACAATTGCCACTTCACAAATAAAAACACGAAAGAAACATGAAACACAATGAACACGATATTTTTGGACAAATTGTCCATCGAAAAACCCTGAAGGGAAAACCTATACTGCAGATGAGAAACTTAAATTAAACTTCAGTAAATTAAGAGATACAAAAACTGCTTGCCTCTTTTTGGCAGAGCTCCGACAATCTCCCAATTTCTCCTACTGAGATCCCACAATTGCTATTCTCAACGTTATCATCGCGACCTTTCTATTATTGCAAGACTATTTGCTAACACTGCAAATGCTTCTCAAACTTGTGTTCTCCAAATGCCCAATGACCTCCTTTTATACTACCCTCGTTGGAAAACCAACAACCGATATTTATTCGCAATCAACGGCTGAGATAAATAACAACTTAACAACCAATACCAAATCAGTTGCAAGGTGTCCCTAAAAGAGTCAAATGATTAAATAATAATTGTCCCCATTCCCAACAAAAAAAACAATTATTATATAATTCTTGGGTATGGACAAACATTTGTCCAAGGTACCCCAACTAACATTCTAAACCACTACATATGAAACATGGGTCAATGATTTTGACTCAAGAACTATGCAGTAGAATCCTGATAGCAATATCACACTTATCAAAATGGATTCTTCTTAAGTTTAAAAAATTTGAAACTTTATTTTATTTAATAATTAACAAGTGTATCGAATAAAGGGGCAATGGCTATATCAATAGAAAATTATATATAAACTAAGATATTAAAAGAATACAATTTTATTTATATGTAAAGTAATATTTAAAGTATATGCATGTAATTTTATTTTATATAATAAAATTCATATGTATCTTTACTATAACTTCGATAAAACTTTATAAATTCAATTCTTTTTTTAATCTTTTGTATGGGAAGCCTAGAATGTGTCAATTTGGAAAATGTGAAAATATTTTAAGAAGATATAGATGTTTTTTAACCATCTTGGAATTTAGTCATAATGCATGTTAAAAATCAATAATAATTATCCATTAAATTCAAAAGAAGGCATATATCTTGTATTGGTGGAAAGCTAACAATTTCGCTACTAAAACCTATTCATTTCATCGAATTTAGATAAAGAAAAATTGACAGAATATGAGCATAGCTTAGAAAATTTAAAAAGTTTTAAACACATTTTTGCTATTGACTTCCTAGGTTTGACACCCTCAAGCCAAATCCCAAAGCAATCTAGAGGGAAATCCCAATATTATAGATTTTGTAAGAAAAAGTGAATATCTATTACATGGATATCCATTTTTTATATATCCTTTTTTATTGAGTGCAAGTTTATTTGTTATGTGTACTATACATTTTGATAATTAATTTGTTAGCCTATAATATATATCGTATAATATCATATCTAATCATATCTAATGTAATATGATAAATGATTTTAATATTTAATATCAATATCTAACTTTTAATATTTACTATATATATGATTTAATTTATGATATTAATATATAACATATATTAATATTATATATATGCACTTGATATAACATTTGATATTGTAAATATCTCCCTTTATCCCTTTCATACCCATGGTCTTCGATGCTCACTCCCTCTCTCTACAGGTCTACCTATCCCACTATCCCTCCCACCTTACACTTATCTTTACCCACATCTCTTTATCCCTATATCTAGACATCTCCCTCCCTCCTTCCTTCCCTCCCTCCCCCCCCTCAGGTCCTCTCTTTCTAGACCTAGTACCTCTATCTCACGCTCCCTCCCTCCCAACCTCCCTCATCTCCTACTATCATACTCTCCGCCTTTCTTTCTCTCTACCTCTCTCCCCTTCCCTCTGTACTTAGATCTTTATCTCCTCATGTGCCCTCTCTCTACTTATATCTCATTTCATTCCCCCTTCATGTCTCTCTCTCCTTCCCTCTCTCTCTCCCCTTCCTCCTCTGCTTCTCTCTCTTAGATCTTCATCGCACTTAAATTTTTGTTAAAAGATAGATCTATACAACTTGGGATCAACCCCAAACTATTTAAATTGATTTTAACAAGCGATTTTGAGTCTAAATATTCAACATGCTAAAGATATCATTTTTTAGATATCAAAACATATACCATAACACTATCCTTCATCATCATTCTTGAAAATAAATACCTTGTTCATTATATTTAATTCTAAAAATAATATTTTAATTTATCATACTCTATAATACTTATATATATTATCCGATAGGCTATATTACATGAGGTTTAACTTAATACCTATCTGGCATTGAAACCACTTACCATTCATTATGTTTTATCATGTTGGAAATTGCTCAATGATAAATGATTTTACTGATGTTAATTGATCCTCTGGGATTGAATCTTAATGCTTTATAAAATCTTATCAAATTTTTATCCATAAAATCATATCAAATCTTATAGCTATACAACAACATATCAAATCAAATTTGTAGCCATAAAATCTTATGAAATATGACAACTACACAAAACCATATCAATTTTTCTACCATAAAAGGAATATCAAATATCATTTGTTGTACTTCATCCTTGATGCTCATAAATAGACTACAAGCCACAACAAACAAGTCATCTTTGATGAGACAAACTAACTTCATTTTTGTACTTTGATTTGATTATTTATGGTAGAATCCACTTTATCCATGACTTTTTGTAGAGCTTGTGATCTTAGAAATTTGCTCTAGCATCTTCAACAACCATTTTACTCAAAGAATTTCCATGATGCATTCACAAAAAGAGTAGGGAAATAGCTTTGGAAGTCAATGTGAAGAAGAAGAATTGATTACCTTGAGTACTATAGAAGCTAAGGGAAACTCTTTCTCTGGGTTAGCGATAGAAACAAAGACATCAACATCAGGAAAGTCTGATGGAAATGAAGGATTTTTAGGATTGGGTTGCACAAATTTCTCCTTGAGAATATTTAGATTAGTTGACCAACTAATGGGGCATAATTTGGGCAACACATCGAATATCCACACGAAAGAAAACTATATTTCACATACTATGACATGCCCCAAAACCACATTTATCATTGTTAGGATGCTTGAGTTGCTAAGTTAGAAATAATGCTAAGAAAAACATTCTCAAAATTATAAGCAGCTTATAGCATAAAGAAGTCATTTAAAATGAGCTATAAAGCATTAAGTTGACCTAATAAATGTAGCTCACACAAATATATCATTGAATAGGTCCTTTCAGATACGAAAAAGTGCCTACACATCAAAGATAGTACATGAATAAGAAAAAAAGTAAATGCATAAAGAAGCAATTGATATTTAATGTTACTAGTTAAAACTTAGTTTAGCTAGTGGCTCAAATGCCTATCCATGTCTATTATGATTTTTGGAACTCAAGATAGACTCTAAAGATATTCTCTAGTGTTGGATAAGTCCAAGAAAACTTGGCACCTAAATGGGTTACTCCAAAAGAAATCACTCCATCCCTGTAAATGGTAAATTCTTGGAAAGATAGCTCCCAACCCGATTGAAATTAGAGAAAAATTCACATGTTATTTCCTACTTAAGTGAAACATTTGTCTAGAAAAAACTAAGCAAGGTAGTTTGTATCAAAGTTTCAGATCACTCTTGTGGTCTAAGATCAGAATGAAGAAAAAGGATAGTGGACAATCACTTTTTCTTCAAAGTGGTGATGTATGAGAGAGTGTGACTAGAAATATTGATGCAAACATCATGGCCTCTGAAAGACTCATATCTACCAAGAATGTTGGAAACCTAATACTTACCAAGAAATTAATTACAATATAAAAACACAATTAAGAAACAAAACTTGTAAGGGCCAAGAATGCCACCAGGAATTTTAAGATTGTACATGAGAAGTCTCCAAGGCCTATTAGATAAGTTGGTGAGGTTTCCACACAACCCATCACTAGTGACATCATTAATAGCCTCTTGTTGGGGCCAAAAGGCATTACCATAGCTGTAATTCCTTTTCATTTCAAAAATCCATCAATTGTGATCGGCGTATCTTGTTCAAGGCTCCTCATTTATATGACTTCCTTGACCTCATGATAGACATATTTCAATCCAACTTACCGGGGGCCACCAATGACAGGGAAGCATTGTGAAATGCCTCCTTCTACTCCTCCAAATCCCTTTATTTGTAAGGCTCCTTAAAACCCAGACAAACCCCTCCATCCTTATGGTAATCAAAGTAGCATTCACATCAGATCTTGAAATTGCATTCATAGGGAAGGATGTTCTCTCCTCTTATTGTGCATGACATTCCCATCGCAACCCTCAACTGAGTAAGAAAATCCCATTTCCCCTTCCATCTGCGAGTGGATCACTTCTAAATTGATCACCTTGTCCATCAGATGATCAAACTCCTTAGACTTTAAACCCCTTCCCACACAAACACAACTTAAATTCTCAATGGTTTTTCAGGTAAAACACCCAAATCACAAACTTAGAAGGCTTTGAACAACATATACAACTCACTTCTTTCTCAAAAAAGGAAATCTCTTTGTTGCAATTTATTGCCATCCCCTCAATCACTTTGTAGGGAGACATATTGTGATATATATATATATATATATATATATATATATATATATATATATATATATATATATATATATATATATATATATATATATATATATATATATATATATATATATATATATATATATATATATATATATATATATATATATATGATGAAGGGTGCTCCCCTTAATACCACAAACACATAACAGAAATAGAGAAACAACAACAACAATATGCAAGAATAAAAAATTGGCTTCGTATTATCTCCTCAAATGTGGAATTACAAACTTTCAGAATTACAATATGCAAAGCCACATGGGCATTCCCTTACAATATTCTGTAGGACAAAGCCACAAATCAATACCCAGAACTGCCCTAGACAACACTACGGGCCTTCTTTATATAGGCATTTTCCACCGCCCAAGAAGGTTCCAGAAATTTAGCCCTTAGGGCCAACCAAACTTAGAATTATTTTAATTTTCAATTTATTACATCAGATTCGGCTCAAAATAACTTTTGAAACCCGAACAGAAATTTTGAAGGAAAATTATTTTTTGCCATTTCAGGTGACCCGACTTCTGGAGACCATAAGTCATCACCAGTTGACCCGATTGACTATTATAACCCCATTTCGGAAAGGCCATGAAGCGCTCTACAGGCTTGACTTGCGCAAGCACCTGTCACCCAAATTTTTGACCTCATCTAGAGCCTCTAAAGCCTTCAAAACTGAGTTCAAAGTTTCCGTACCCTACTGCCAATACCGAAAATCTTCAATATCTTCAAAACTAGACCTAATCTAGCCATGAAACTTTACTGGCAGGCTAATATGATTGAGATGAACCTCCACATGTAAAATCAGAACATTCTAAGATTTATGACCAACTTACTAAAAACAACAAGTTTCCATAAATAGCAGCTCTGCACAAGATAGCCCTTATTGAATACAAAAACATAAATATTTTTGGGTGATGCAAGATTGCTCTTACACCCAGGATGCTCCTGCATTAGACACCCAGGGTAATTTGAGAAGTGACCCCGTCACGTCTCAGGTGTGTAGAGGAAAACCAAGACGGTTAACATCCTCCTTTTTTAGCCATGATAAATCTTCAACAGGTCATCCTTTCCACTTGACCAGATATTCTTCATATGTCCTATTCCTTATGCTTCTGCCAACATGACTATCCAGTATGTCTTCAATCTCCTTGATATTTGAACTGGTTGCTGGAATACTCCATTGTGTTGCTATAACCTCATCTACAACACCGCCTTCATGATACTTTGTCAAATTTGAAACATTAAATACTGGTGAAATATTCAGCTCAATAGGCAACTCGACCTCATATGCATTTCCTGAATCATGCTTCTTCAGTATCTTACATGGCCCAAACTTCTTCATTTTCAGCTTGTTATATGTACCAACTAGAAATCGCTCCTTCCACAAATGAACCATGACTTCATCTCTAGCTTGAAATTCCTTATGCCTCATTTTCTCATCTGCCTTAGCCTTATACTGTGCATTCATCTTGGTAATGTGCTTCCTCACCTCCTCATGGATGTTCTTCAAATGTTCTGCAAAATCCTCAGCTTTAGCACTACTTATTTCTCCTTTATCTATCTTTCTCAGTTCAGATGCATTTTTGGGACTACTTCCATATACAATCTGGAATGGTGATTTACCAGTGCTCCTGTTGATAGAATTATTGTATGCAAATTCTGCCTATGGTAAAATCAAATCCCATCCTGTTGGCTTGTCTCCAACCAAACATCTCAGCAAATTCTCCAAACTCCTATTCACCACCTCTGTCTATCCATCAGTCTATGGATGATGTGATGAATTGAACTTCAAATCTATCTTCAACTTCTTCCACAATGTACACTAGAAATATCCAACAAACTTAGTGTCCCTATCTGAAACTATACTCTTTGGAAAACCATGTAGTCTCACCACTTCTCTGAAAAATAATTTTGCTACATGAACATCATCATTAGTCTTCTTACAGGGAACAAAATGTGCCATCTTTGAAAATCTGTCAACTACTACAAGAAATTGAATCATGTCCCCGCTGTGTCCTTGGTAAACCAAGAACAAAGTCCATACTGATATCCTCCCAAGGCTTCTCTGGTACAGGTAATGGCTGATACAACCCTATATTTTGCTTCACTCCTTTCGCCATCTGACATACTCTGCAACTCTATACAAACTTCTTGACATCTTGCTGCAACCGTGGCTAATAATAATTCTCGCTAACCAAAGCAAGGGTTTTATCTCGACCAAAATATCCAGCCAATCCTCCACTATGCTTCTCCTTGATGAGATTCTCCCTCATAGAACTTCTTGGAATGCACAATTGACTCCCTCTGAATAGCATATCATCTTGAATGATAAAATCTAGCCACTTCATTCTGTCTAGAGTAACAGGTTCTTTACAAGCTTTCCAAGCTTCACCAAAATCAGGATCCTCTAGATACAAATTCTTGAGTTCCCTGAACCCAACCACCTCAATCTGCATCTTTGTTAGCAATAGTTTCCTTCTACTACGTGCATCTGCAACCTTATTAGACTTTCCACTTCTGTGTTTCAAAAAAAATGTATAACTCTGTAAAAACTCAACCCATTTCAAATGCCTTTGATTCAACTTTCTTTGACTATTCAAATATTGCAAAGCTTGATGATCAATATACAAAACAAACTCCTTAGGAAGAAGATAGTGTCTCCACTTCTTCAATGCCTGAACTATAGCATAAAATTCCTGATCATAAATAAAATATTTCCTCTTGGCATCATTTAACTTCTCACTAAAATAAGCAATAGGTTTACCTTCTTGGCTCATAATAGCTCCTATTGCAGTACCACTAGCATCACAGTCTACTTGAAACACCTTATTCAAATCTGGAAGTGGTAAAATAGGTTGTTCTGTAACTTTCTGTTTCAACAGTTTAAAACTCTTATCTGCCCCATTAGTCCACTTGAACTCTTTTCTATCCCCTCTCATTGTTTCAGTCAAGGGTCCACAAATACTGCTAAAATTTTTGATAAACTTTCTGTAAAAGCTAGCCAAACCATGAAAATATCTTACCTCAGTAGCACTCCTTGGAGTCGGCCATTCAAGGATAGCCTGTACTTTCTCTAGGTCCATTTTTAAACCTTCTGTTGAAACTACAAATCCCAAATACACTAACTCTTTCTTCACAAAACTGCACTTCTTCAAATTAATCAACAATTTCTCATCTCTCAGCTTCTCAAACACCATACGAATATGCATCATATGTTCCTCCAATGTCTTGCTAAAGATCAAAATATCATCTAGGTAAACAATGACAAACTTACCCAGAAACTTTTTCAGAACCTCATTCATGAGCCGCATGAAAGTGCTCGGTGCATTGGTTAGCCCAAAAGGTATGACTAACCTCTCATATAGTCCTTCCTTTGTCTTGAAGGCGGTCTTCCATTCATCTCTTTCTCTGATCTGAATCTGGTGATATCCACTCTTCAGATCTATCTTTGAGAAATACATAGCTCCACTCAAACAATCTATAATATCATCCATTCGTGGCAATGGAAACCTATACTTGATTGTGATCTTGTTTATTGCTCTAGAATCTGTACACATCCTCCATTCTCCATTCTTCTTTGGTGCTAATACCGCTGGTATAGCACAGGGACTCAGACTCTCTCGAATCAACCCCTTCTGCAATAACTCATGTACTTGTCTGTTCAACTCTTCACTTTCTGCTAGTGTCATTCTATGTGCTACCTTGTTTGGCAAACTGGCTCCTGGAATCAAATCCATCTGGTGACTGATCTTCCTTACCGGTGGTAATCCATCAGGTACATTATCAGATACAATATCTTGAAACTCATTCAACAAATCTACAACCTCTACAGGTACATCCTCTACTTCTTCTTTACCAGCATTTGGAATTTAAAAAAAACACACATGCTCATGCCTCATACCATCTAGAAATTTTCTTCCATCAACAAATGTTATTCTTGCATTACCACATACCTTTTCTTCGATCTCCTTCAATGGCTTTAACTTATGTTGCACTCCATCCTTTGTCAGGGAATAGGTATTCGCACGACCATCATGTACAGCACATCTATCAAACTGCCACGGTCTACCCAACAACATATGACATGCATCCATAGATATGATATCACATAGTACCTTATCTTGGTACCCGCCGATCTTGAACTTTACTAGGCACTATTCACTAACCATGACCTTGTGGTCATCCTACACCCAGGCAATCCAATATGGATGTGGGTGTTTCTATTTCTTGAGCTTCAACTTTGTCACCATCTCTTCTGATACCAAATTTTCAGTGCTTCCACTATCAATAATCACATCACAGCATTTACCCTCATACTTGCATCTAGTGCAAAATAGGCTCCTCCTTTGTTCAGGTTCATTCTCACCACTCAGCAGGACTATTCTGTTAATCAACGTTTCTCCTTTTTTAGCAACTTCTGAATTTGATGATCTGGCATCTTCATCTACATGTACAACTCTAGCCTAGCCTTCATTCCTCCTATTTGTCCTTCGTTGGCATTGAGGACATTTAAATGCCCTATGACCTTCTTCTCCACAGTGAAAACATGTTCCACGGAAGCCTCCTCTTCCTGACCCTTGTCCTCTTCCTCTTCCTCTCTGATCTCTATTATTCTAATCTTGGAAACGATTGGAATTGTTTCCTCTCTGATTTTGACTGCTACTAGCCTCATCCTTCTTTTTCAAATCTTCATTTCGGCCTCCATATGACCATCCACCATGACCTCTTCCATTTTGTCTACTCTCGAACTTCTTGTTCAGCTTTTCCTCCACTTTTAGGGAAAACTGGTATGCCTCTTCAATACTGTTCATTCAAACTAGATTCAACTCCTCCTGAATGCTTGGCCTCAACCCATTAAGGTAACGAGCAACTTTCTCCTTATCAGCTTCCGCATGGCCTGTTCTGATGAGGATTCGATAGAACTCCTCTGTATACTCCTGAATAGATCATCTCGCTTGCTTCAAACTTTGCATTTTCTTCAGTAGGTCAAGCTCATAATCAACAGGGATGAACTGTTGCTTCAATTTATCCACCATCCGATCCCATCTTGTGATTTTATCTTTCCCTCTTCTATTTCACTTTAATTGAATCTCTTGCCACCAGATCTTCGCATGACCTTTATGTCTCGCCTTTGTGAATTTGACCCTATTAGTATCCTCAATATCTTCATACTCAAAATATTCTTCACATTCATTGATCCGGTCGATCAATTCTTCTATGTTAAGATTTCCAAAAAATGTTAGAACCTCGATCTTAGGTCTTTTTCTGATCTTGGAAATAGCCCAGAAAAGCCTTTCTTCTTCTCGATTCAAAATTCCACCTTCTTCTTCTTCTTCTTGATCATCATTTCCTTCTTTAGCTTCATCCTCACTTTCATCTCTGACATTAAGATTGATTCCTCTGCGAATCTCTTCTTGCAATGCTCACACTTGTTTTTGGAGCGCTCTAACCTCAGGTGTTACAACACCAGCTCTTCCACCACGTTCCCTTCGTGGAGGCATTTTTGTGATGCGTGTTGAAGCCCTAACCACAGTCCTGGTGCAAACTGCCTCATAGTTGGTGATCTATTTACACAGAAACCCTAACCCACGATCCTGGTGCAAACTGCCTCACAATCGATGATTTATTTACATACTCAGTAACTCCTTCTCTGATACCACTTGATGAAGGGTGCTCCCCTTAATACCATAAACACATAATAGAAACAGAGAAACAACAACAACAATATGCAAGAACAAAAAATTGGCTTCTTATTATCTCCACAAATGTGGAATTACAAACTTTCAGAATTACAATATGCAAAGCCACATGGGCATTCCCTTGCAATATTCTATAGGAAAAAGCCACAAATCAATACCCAGATCTGCTACCCAAAACTACCCTAGACAACACTATGGGCCTTCTTTATATAGGCATTTTCCACTACCCGAGAAGGTTCCAAAAATTTAGCCCTTAGGGCTGACCAAACTTAGAATTATTTTAATTTTCAATTTATTACATCAGATTCGGCTCAAAATAACTTTTGAAACCCAAATAGAAATTTTGAAGGAAAATTATTTTCCGTCATTTCAGGTGACCTGACTTCCGGAGACCATAAGTCATCACCAGTTGACCTGATTGATATTATAACCCCATTTCGAAAAGACCACGAAGTGCTCTACAAGCTTCACTTGCGTAAGTGTTTGTCACCCAAATTTCTGACCTCATCCAGAGCCTCTAAAGCCTTCAAAACTGAGTTCAAAGTTTCCGTACCTTGCTACCAATACCGAAAATCTTCAATATCTTCAAAACTAGACCTGATCTGGCCATGAAACTTTACTGGCACGCTGATATGACTGAGATGAACCTCCACATGTAAAATCAGAACATTCTGAGATTTATGACCAACTTACTAAAAACAACAAGTTTCCATAAATAGCAGCTCTGCATAAGATAGCCCTTATTGAATACAAAAACATAAATATTTTTTGGTGATGCAAGATTGTTGTTACACCCAAGATTCTCCTGCATATATATATATATATATATATATATATATATATATATATATATATATATATATATATATATATATATATATATATATATATATATATATATATATATATATATATATATATATATATATATATATATATATATATATATATATATATATATATATATATATATATATATATATATATATATATATATATATATATATATATATAAACACTCATCCAAAACCATGGGTGTGGATTTACTCGCCTCAGCCTGGAAGTACTTGCTAGTGTTTTCCCCTTAGCAAGCAACTTAATATTACCTCCTCTTGGCAATCGTGCACACTTAAGCATAAAATTGTATATCAAATATACAACCATATGTCCAATGTTTGCCTCTAGACCATTTAGTCTTTCCTACCACTAAGAGTCCACATGGACATTTAGCACCATGACATGCATACAAAACATTGTCTATTATGAGGTTTTTTAAAAAGAAGTGTCTTTGAGTTGGAGAATTAAAGTTAGTGGAAGAAAGAAGATAGATTTAGTTGAAAGAAGATAGATTTAGTTGAAAGAAGATAGGATAAGTATAGGACATGAAGCCTTTTTTGCCATGTCAGGAAAGATCCCAATAATGACCACATTGCTATAACTTGTAGTATAGTAAATATTTAGATGTGTTTTCACATGTAGTGCATGACTCTTAGGCTACAAAGGAGAAAAAAGGGCTTCTGGGGTTAAGCCATTGGTCACCCTTCAATGTAACCATAAAATACACATGAATACTAATATAAGAAAGAGCGGTTGTTAATATTGTTTATTCCATTTTCATGATTCATAAACTGTGGGAAAATTACTTATGTTCTTTTTGTGCAAAAATGCTCCCCAATTGTTTTCAAGGAATCTCGCTAAATCCATTATTTTATGAAATGTTTTATAGCTTTGGCACTTCTTTAAATTACTTTGTTTTTTTGCTCTTTCAGCCTATAATCAAGGAAATCATGAATTTAAAATTTTGAGAAACTATCCAAGAGCCAAAAATTTTCAAAGACAAAATAAAAGGTGGCCTTTTAACAAGTAGATTGTTTTAAATTGATTTTATATCGTACCGATAGCTTATTTTCATCAAATTTTGATAAGAGAACCTTCCTTGTCTTTTTAGAGAACACTCCCCATCTTTTTAAAGTAGTTTATAAATGAAAAATGCAAGTAATTAGATTCTAAACAAGTTAGTAGATTATTGTGTTAGTCACATTATTTGGCAACTAATGTTGTTTGGCAAGGTCATTATAGTTCCAAAACTCCAAAAATAAAAGGCACAACTAGTTAAAAATAAAGAATTCTCCCCAAACTCAATGCCATATCATTGCATATGATGCGACATTAACATTATTTTTGTCAAGGTGTCTACAAAGACCTCAAAGAAATGATATTGATACTTGTGCACTACGACATGTCTTATTCGTGCAATAATGTGGCATCTCATGCTTTGTTGCTTGTTAGATCTAATGAGTACATTTCATTCAATTAAGGGTAGTAATCATCAATACTGACAATTGTAACATGATAACTATCGATGCAATATTACCAAAAATATTGGGCATTATGTCAACAAGTGTTATAACAACTATTGCAACATTCTCACTCACACCTGGTCATGTGGAATATAAAAGTAGAAGAACCTTAAAGTGCATAAAGTCCAAGGACAAATATGACAAATATGAACAAAACTATATAACAATTATAGACACAAAAGTCTAAAGTCTACTTACTTTTCTTTATTGAGAAATGATAGCTTGAAGACAAATCATCAATATAAACTTAAACTTTATATTAAAATTATATGAAAAAAAAACTATATTATTAATAAAATTAATATATTATCTGTATACAAAAAAATATCTCTAAAATATTAACTTATATATCGTTTTCTATAATAACTCTTGCATGTGTCCTAGTAATTACCCTAAATTAATGTATATAAAATGATTTTAACGAGGGAATCACCTACGGGGCATCCACAAAGCGTTGTAACGGGATAACAAGCAGCCTTGAGACGTGTGGCATTATCACAAGTATATATTCGTTTTCTCTCTACTCAAATGCGTCCTTGAAAATGAAGCCTTGCGAAAATCCGGCTTGACTTCTTGCCATTGCTTTGAATTACAGAGGAATCCGAATGCCGACAACCATGTCCATTGTCAATGGAAGGCTGAGCCAAATTCTCTGTATCATCATCCAACTTAACACGGGGCCCTCTAGTACTACTTTTTCTATCTTCAACCAAGCAATTCTTCACGGAATCGATGGAAATTTTGCATCTGTTCAATGACTTTAAGGTTGCCATCATCGTCCTGGATGTGACCGCGCCCTTCGCCTGCAGATTCCCCTTGCCTGACTTAGATTTCTGTTGAAATTTCACAGCCGCGTCCTCCTTTTCCTCAACGATCACGCTCTCTGGATAGTCGCATGAAACCGACCGCTTATGAACAGAGTTGTCCAAGCAAGTAGTTTTCGGCTTCACTGGGTTGAGAAAAATTTCTTCCAGCGTCACAGGATCTGTTTTCATTAACCCTAGGGTTAAAAACTGCTGCCATTTCATACACGATTTGCTGATCGGAGGGGGCGGCTTTGAGGTCCGACTTGCCTTAGATCTAAAATTGCTGCTTAGACTCACGAAATTGCCGCGCTGGAAATTTTTGGCAGAGGCAGAGTGAAAACCCTTTCTTTGTGAGGCTTGCTCCTTAGTCAAGGATTTGGACTGTGTGTCCGAAGAATCTGTTCTCCGTGCCTGCAGCTTTTCATTTAACAGACGGCGGCTTTCTTGGCGGGAATTTGATTTGCTGTCTGAAAAATGTGCGTTGGATTCACTCGCATATCTCTGGACAGTGAAAGGAAAGACGCTGCCTTGCTGAAACAGATCCTCCGCAGAGCAAATATTATGTGTCGTCGAGCTAGTCCGGCCGAAGTCGAAGTCGAAGTCGAAATCGAAATCCTCTTTCAGGGCTGAAGGTCCCGGGTTCGAATCCCGTAACTTGCTTTCTCCATTGCTTAAATTGTGTGCCGCTTGTTCCTCAACGAAGTCGCAGAAGGAGAGAGTCTTCTTCTCTTCATCCCACCCCGTGTTCGACTCCGCGCACTCGTCCACGGCCGCCAATTCTTTGTCATTCTCAAAACCGAATTCGAATTCCATATCCTTCTGTGTGAAACCTAAATTATACAGCTAACCCTAACACTCGGGCTTTTATTCTACAGATAAATAAACTTAAGACTCAGGATTTTATCCTGTAAATAAATATTCTTTTACATAACAGGAATACAATGCATTTGAAGACAAATAAAACAGAGGTGATAATTTCTGAGTCATTCAAAGCGGCTCCTAAATCTTTTGGTTCAAGGTTTTAAGGGTTTCAGGGAAGGCAGAAATGGAAGTTATATACGGTTGAAGTATGGTAATATTGCAATTGAAATAATTTAGATTCCAAAGGAATAATCATAAAAATAAACTACTTCCAAGCGTAGACAGTAGAATACCTGTAATCAGACTGTTACTATTTCACATCATAAAATTTGACTGGTCCATGAAAAACTTCAAAGTAATGGGATGGAGATTTCTCTTCTCAAATTTGAAGACAAAGCGACTGAAGAAATGCTGAAGTAAGATGTATATAAAAATTTATCATGTAAGTGAGGGCGTTACAGTCCCTTCTTCGACAAGTTGTGGAATTTTCAGACAGCGAAATTGCAAATTGAATGCGGAAGAGAAAGTAAGCATGATGATTTCTAGAATTCAAAACATAGAAAGAATGATGACATCCCCCATTCTACGCAATCGCAGAGACGTTCAATCCACGCCACAACTCTTTAGCGACCTGCTGCCGCCATTTTTATTCATCCTTAATGGATGGAATGTTTGATAATGAAATGGGTAAATATATCTTAAGAGTTCATGTTATACGCATTTAGATAGTGTTTAGTTTAAATTTTCAATAATACAAAAGAGTAAAAATAGCACTGACTAAAAATAGCTCTGGTTTTGGGTTTGTTTGTAAGTGATATTTATAGTTATGGACAAAAATAGTAAATGTTTGACCTATTCTTCGTTTGTATTTCACAACTTCTGATTTGTGTGTGAATGAGGTTTGTTGCACATCATTAGCTCACCCTCTAAAGAACTAAGTTTCAAGTAAGTTAAACTCTCGACTCCTTGATAAAATAAATGAATAAATAAGTTTGGTCTCTCTTTCATTTTTTTCTAATATGGTGAACATAAAAGAAAATATTTTATTTAATGGTAAATTTTTTTTAGTTATTGCACGTTATAATTTTAATAGTAATAGATTAATAATTACATATATGTTTAGTGTAGAGTTGGTAAAGTTTATATGTTTGATAGAGGAGAATGCAACGTCAGTTTGTTGATAGTCAACATAATTGAATCTTGACTCTTTATATAAGAGCTTATGTAACTTTTGTAATAGACATAGGGTGCATCACCTAACATTCAATGTGGTTAATCTCACACCTCAAAGAGAATCACGACAAGATGTGTATCATAACATAACTAAAAGTAAACACTTTAAATCAAAATGTTTAATTATTGATTACATAGTTATTTAAAAATGGCAATTCATTATATTTTGCATTTGATTAAGTAAAAACATGTAGAGAATTGAACTTGAAAAAGCATTAGAGATAGAAATAAGAACAAGTTAGAATAATATTATTTGACTAAAATATTATATAAGATGTTCAATACACTGACATGACAATAGAATTAAAATCTAGATTATTATAATTGGGTCTTAGAAGATGCCACAATTGGAAATGCATGGAAATCATTAGTAGTATCTAGAAACTAGTAGTAGTGTTTGTATAATCCTAGAAATGTCATAGAGGCATGAAAGTGTCCTCTCAAGCAAGAAAATATCCTTTTGGGAACATAATTGTCTTTAGGTGTGAAAATATCATGTAATTTTATAGAAAATATCTTATGTATTTATTGATGTAAAAGTTGTAAGTACCAAAATATGTACCACCAACTACATTACATGATAGATCTAAAAAAAGGGAAAAAAGCTCTAGATATAGAATATATAGGAGCTTTTTAGGCCCAACCACTAGGAATAAAATTTCAACATGGCTTAGAATTGGAAAAGTTGAGGTACATATGGCTTAAGGTGTTGGTGCAAGAAGGTACAATAATAATTGTGGATGTGTACATGCAACAACTACGAAACCTTACATACTTTTATAAAAATACCTTTTTTATTTGCTAAAGTAAAATCCTACATGTACCAACACTTGTATCCCTTTATACATTACTCTCTAAATCTAAACAATAAGTGAAAAAAAGATGTATGTGGCACTTTTAGGAGCTTGTGTTGGTCAGGCCCCCTAGAAATCAAATTTCAACATAAATCTTTGGAACCTTTGGATTCAACATGTATGGTCTAGAGTGTTGGTGCATGAAGGTACAATAATAAAAGTGGATGTGTGTAGAACTACCGAAGATGCTTATGTACTTTCACAGAAATATAATCTATATTTATTATTGTAAAAGTATATAGGTGTCATCACATATACCCTTGCTAGATTTCACGATTCACTTTGTAAACAAATAATTAAAACTGGGAAATGAGGTGCCTATGATAAATTTAGGAGTTTTATTGGTGAAGTGTATGTAGAAATTATGTTTCAACATAAAGCATTAGAAGAGTTGGAGGTGTATGTCCCTAGGGTGTTAGTGCATGAAGATACAATAATGGCAATGGATGTGGTTGCAACAACACTACAATAGATTCTATGTGATGTTAATTTATCATCCTAAAAAGTAAGCACCCTTAATTAGGTGCTCATTTTAGCCCCATTTTTGTATATATGGGTTCCCACATTGATTTCACATTCTCCTAACACTTATTAGAAATTAAAATTAACATTATAAGTCTTATAATGACTCAATTTCTTCAAAAAATTGAGGAAAACCCTTATTTCTAAGTGAGACACGCTAATTTTCCTCCAATCAAATAATTTATTTCATCACCTAGACCCTATAGCCCTATTTTTGGCCTTCATGACCTATTTTGACCTAAGATTGAGTTATATTCAGAAAACCTACACCTACTCTATTTCCCTGGCACCTAGTCCAAATTTTGGCTCATTTTCCTAGGTACAAAATGCCATTGGTATTTTATACCTGGGAAAGAACACCAATGGTGTTCTATACTATAGAATTAGAGCCCAAATTTGGCCTAGGGCCCTATGACGAGGTATTTGTGAGATATTTTCTTCCGTGGTCGACCTGCTTGAGTTTTAAACCCTAAAATGATGGATTGAGTATATAAACCTCCTATCTCTCCTCTTTTTGGTATCCATTATCAAGTTTATGAATTTACTATCAATCTATTAAACATTCATGATCAATCAAGTAAGCTTAATTCAAGATCTCTTCTACAATTGAGTATCCAAGTGTTCAATCCTTTATAGAAATCCTCTCTTTCTTCATCAAGAATTGTTGGAAAAATACAATGTCCATCATTCAAGCCATTTATTTCATGATTTTCTTTTAGAACAAGTTATTGCATCAATATTTGTCATCACATCTAAAGAGGCATTGCATCATCAACGTATAAGGTGATTTACATTTCAAATCATGTTTCTATTTCATATTTCTTTATGAAATTTCCTTTCATTTTTAAGGTTGATTCTTAAACAAGGATTTTACTAAGGAAAACCCCTTTATTCAACCATATCTCCCATTTTGATGTGTGCAAGAATAGGTTATGGAGCCACCAGATGAGAATCAGAAAGATCAGATACAATCAAAGAGACCCAGAAAGTTTTAATCAAAATTGTCAAATGTAGAATACCATTGGCATTTTGTCCCTAGGTATAGATTGAGTTTCTCCCTGTAGCCTGCATTTTTAGATTAAATTTGATAGAGACTTAGGTTAGATCCTCTAGGTCTCAGATCTGCAGTTACAAGTCATTCTGGGATTCTAACAATAGGGAATTCCAGTATGAAAATTCACTTCTCTTATTTTATTTCCGAGTGCATTCAAATTCATCTCTATTCCCTTTTACATTAGTTTTTTTCAGTTGGTTTAGATCAATTTTGTTCTTATTTAGTCTCTTGCATATCGGTATCATTCCTCTCCTTTTCAATTCTAAGCAACAAAGGAAGAAAAACCCTTCAAGCATAGATATTGCATTGGCATTTTTCAAGTGGTGATAATCATATTTTTTCTTGAGGTGGTTTTGTATTCCAATGTGTCATATAAATTTGGGAAAATAGCCCTTTTATGAGATTCCCTTTTCATATTGTACATTTTGGTGAAGCTGACTTATGACGTTTCCTCTTTTTTATTTTGGTGATTAGATTCTCCTTCCATGATATCTCCACTTTAATTTGGTGTCTAGATATACTTTGTAAGCATTGCATTAATTGGTATTTACATTGTACCTTTTCTCCATTGTAGGCATTAAGATCTTATTTTCATGCATTAAACATTATTGCATTTTTAGCCATTTAGATCTAATTACATTCATTTGAACTTCTCTCGCAGATCCATTACATTCTTGCATTTCATTTTCATGCTTGCATATTTCAAAACAATAAAATTGTATAAAACTATTTTTTTTCATACATTACTTAGTAATCATCGCATATAGATCCTTTCATTTCTTGTTTATGCACTTGCATTGGAAAAATATACATATAATTTTATACATGTTGCACATATCATCATGAATATTTTCTATAGGTTAATTTCATTTTTTTGTCCTAAGGACCCACCTTCTCATGAGGATATATTGAGGCACGATAATAATCCTTTTCTCAATGAACTCCCTAATTGGGATGAACCATTACAAGATAATGTCAATTATTCTCTTGATATGCATCTCTTCCATGAGGGTACCTTGGTGAAGGACAATGGTGAAATTAATATAGTTGTTCATTCACTTAAGCACACTTTACCTTTTATTCATCTCAATGATTTTCCCTCTACCAATGAAGACTTAATGAGTGATGACCCCTTCTCCTAAGACGTACTCCCTTTATGAGGATATTTTGGAGAAAGAAGAGAATATTGTAGACACCTTTCTTAATATCACCTTATTTTTATGTGACATCCCTTTTAGAGATGAATAATTGATGGAAATCCCTAATCTCCATTCTAAATATTGTCCTACTCATGAGGATACTTTGGAAGAGGAGGAAAATATTCTTACAACTTTCCTTGATGCTCTCCCTCAAACTCAAAATAAACCGATCATTGTAGTGAAAGGTGCTCAACAACTTGACTATCATGTGATTTTTTACACTTACCACACAATGTTGAATTTTTCAGTATGCTCAATTATCCACAAGAAATCACTCTTATTTCCCTCCCAACCATAGATGATATATTTATCCCCCCTGAGAACACTGATATATATTGATTTTCATATTATTATTCAACTCCTATAAGGTGTACACGCTATTTGACATGCATCCTATGTGGCAATAATAACATGTAAAAAATATTCTAAATGTAGAAATAAAAATCTTACAGGCTCTACCATGCCAATTTCAACACTGGGACCATACATAAAATGTAACATTTAAGTTCCTTTCATATACTTAAGTTACATTTTATGTATATACTCTCAGGATGTTTGAAAGTGGTTTCAGCTTCATAGGACTTAAGATAAAGATTCTAGATTTTAAGGGTTTTTAGGGAATTTCAAACTTAGCCAAATTTCAAGAATAAAAAAATTATCTTTAGCATGATTCCTAATGGACTATTGATTGTAACCTTAATCCATTGACCTATGCATGATCATTTGACGATCATTTCTCATTGTATTGTTTATGCTATGGTTAGTTTGGTAATTAAAATGTATGTTTAACCATGTTAGGAGAGAGAGAGAGAGAGAGAGAGAGAGAGAGAGAGAGAGAGAGAGAGAGAGAGAGAGCATGCTATACCATCAACTCCCTCTTTACATTCTCTTTTATGTGTGGAACTATCATAGAACAATTTTCTATACCTTTTCCCCGTATCTTCTCTCTTCTTTCCCTCCCATGGATAACCTAGCACAACATAAATAGTTAGCCTGTGTCATCAATGGTTGTATTATATCTCCTCCATGATTTTATAACACAACATACTTTTCTATTTGATTGAATTATGGAGTCATATCTTATCTTTGATGTGTTCTCTTTCTCTTTTCAGGTGACCACTTGTGCTTTTGCAATAGATTTATGAGCATGATGCTAGTACTTGAGACATTTTCTTTAGCAAGGTCTCTTCACCTAGCTGACTTGGATTCTTGGTAAGTTTTAGGATTTTTGTTTTGTTTTATGTTTCCTTTCATATGGATGTACAAGTTAAGATCCTTGGTTTGGGGGCTTGTGTCCTTAAACTTAGAGATATCTTATCTCCTTGCAGTTTGTCCATGATTCTCATCTTTCTTTATTTTTTCTACTTAACCATGAGCATGAGGTGGAATTATCCTCCTGCTAAAGTGGGGGATAAATGTACCATCCTCAAAAGTAATCACCCTTAATTATGCTCTCATTTTAGCCCCATTTTGGTATATATGGGTTACCACATTGATTTCACATTCTCCTAACACTTATTGGACCTTCAAATTAACATTAAAATTCCTATATTGACTCAATTTCTTTAAAATATTGAGGCTATCCCTTTCTTCTCAATGTAATCTTCTAATGTTACTCCAATCAAATAATTTATTTTATCACCTAGGTCCTATAGCCCTATTTTTTGCCTCCGTGATTTTTTTTGACCTCGAATTGAGTTGTACTTGGAAAACCTACACCTACCCTATTTTCTTAACATCCAATCTAGATTTGGCTCATTT
Source organism: Chamaecyparis obtusa (assembly GCA_027943335.1). Lineage (NCBI taxonomy): Eukaryota > Viridiplantae > Streptophyta > Pinopsida > Cupressales > Cupressaceae > Chamaecyparis > Chamaecyparis obtusa. The sequence continues at coordinate 601,272 of BSBK01009117.1, forward strand.
TCCTAAGTACATAATTTCATTGGCATTTTGTACCTAGGAAAATATGCTAATAGTGTTTTGTACCCTAGAATTCTAGGGCCTAGATTTGGCCCAAGGCCCTATGATGGGGTTGTTGAACTACAACTGATTTGGAATCTGATTGAAGAATCTATGATCACAAGATCATTGAGGAGTTTCTGCATAGATATGTAATATGATTAAATCAGTATTATGTTATCATTGATGTCAATTAGTTTGACAGCACTTATCTTGTAAGTTACTATACCGAGACATCTGAAGAAAGGTGAAAAAGAGATGAAGAACAGAGAAATCTACATGAGGAAAGATGTACATGACAGATGAGGATAAGGAACACATTGAGTAACTTGTTGATGAGTCTATGACTTGATGATATTGACTTTATTATGTTGCATTCATCTATAATGAAGTATACAGCTAAAAGACACAAAGCAGTGTTGTCGGTAAATGAAGAATTTCTAGTATACACCGATGGAGTATAGTGTATACCGATCACAGTATTAATCGAGCAGTGTTCACCGATGCATTTCTTTGTTAACTGAGCGAAACAGAATGAATTAAATGATTAGTTTAGCCGATAAAATTGATGAGCTGACAAGAGTATAACATTGAGGTAATAGATAATGTTTGTTACACAGATCGACGACTGACAAATTTTAGGGAAGATCTAACTGAGAAGATTGAAACATGTTATTGACACAAGTACCAAGAAAGTTTAAAGCGGCAAAATCTATGAATGTGGTTAAGTGACAAAATCTGATGGTGGAGAAGAAAATGATTTACTCGTCTATAGAAGAGAACATAATTTCTTTATGAAAGATGTCGGAAGAAGAAGAAGCTGTAGGAATATCGCGTGAACAAGGTTTTCATGCATTTTGATCATACTAGTTAAGTAAGAACCAAGCTACAAAACAATTACCGAGCTACAAAGAGCAATTACAGATGGATAGTAAGTTGATACAGTATTGAATCTGAAGTGAAATATTGATCAGAAGGATTTGTATGGACTAAATATTGATATGTAATCTGCAATTGAAGTTGTATTAAGGCAGGTCATTTACTATTACATATTTAAACATTGTATACAGTCAAAATCTCTTAACCGAGTGGACTCTGAAAGTCTTATGATGTATCATTCATAGAATGAACATTGTTATCCTATCAACCCCATAGTGAATGTTGGTTGGATGATAACTTCTAGTCTAAAAATCCTCTAACAAGGTCACACCTGACAGTGTGTTTGTAAACCTTTAACAAGGTTGGGTCTTAACTGACCTCACTTCAGAAGAGTGAACAATTTTGGGTTGTCGGTCCCAGGTGGTTTTTCCCTTTACAAGGTTTCCACGTTAAATCTCTTGTGTTATGTGTTGATTGTGATATTTTTTTTTATCACTCAAGTTACATGTTACATGTTAGATTTGATCGGTAAACTGTTATAGTATTAGACAGGTAATCGGTAAAAGAACTGATAGTGAAAGTATTTAGTGTTTACCGATGAGCAGAATTTAGAGAAGTTGTTTTGAATTATACATTTTGTTTTGGGACACTAGATAAGTGATTCACCCCCCTCTCAATTATTCTAACAGGGGTATTCGTTGGAGATTTGCTTTCGAGGTTGGCCTGCTTGAATTTTAACCCATAAAATGATGGATTGAGTATATAAACATCAAATCTCTCCTTATTTTGGTATCCATTATCAATTTCAAACATTTACTATCAATTTTTCAAGCATTCACATCAATCAAGTAATTCAAATTCAAGATCTATTCAACAATTGAGCATCCAAGTCTTCAATCCTTTAAAGAAATCCTCTCTTTCTTCATCAAGAATTACTGGAAAACTAAAATATCCATCTTTCAAGGAATTTATTTCATGATTTCATTTTAGATAAAACTAATGCATCAACATTTTTTATCACATCCAAAGAGACACTACATCATCAAGACCGTATGAGGTGAAATTTACAATTTAGATATGATTTCTATTCCATCTTTCTTTATGGAATTTCCTTTCATTTTCAAGATTGATTCCTAAATAGTGGTTTGAATAAGGTAAACCCCTTTATCCAACCTTCTTCCCCATTTTTTGTGTGTAGGAACAAGTTATGGAGCCACTGGACAGGAATCGAAAAGATCAAATGCAATCAAAGAGACCTAGAAAGTTTTAGTCACAATTGCTAGGTATAGAACACCATTGGCATTTTGTCTGCTAGTACAGAATGAGATTTCCATGTACCAGAATAAGATGTTCATATTTTAAAATTTGTATACCACAGTCACAAAGATACAATTCATCTTGTTTTAGGAGAAAAAAATCTTCAAGTTTGTTGATTAGGGCACCATGCCTCATTAACTTGAAACAATACCCAATACCAATAAAGATACTCTATAATGTATGCAAACTGAGATAATAAAAAATATTGTTATGTATCACTTGATTGAAATGAAGCAATAGGGGAGAGGACCCAGTAGTTGAGCACCCTAACTTCATGTTTCTCAAAATCCTCTTTGGAAATTTCAAATGACTCCCAGTTTTTTACATTACCTTACTTGGCAAGTCCCTTGCTTATAACTTAGATTCAAATTAGGTTTCAAGGCCACATCAGCATGCTTTTTGACTAAGGTACTTGATTTTTGGCTCTGTCATGCTGGTAGTCAGTTCACTAGTGGAAGAGAGTAGGAGTTCAATGACATTCAAGTAACAAGTTATCTCATAATCATTTTGAAACGTTAAGAGCTCAAGTTCTTGATAGTGTTGGGACCAATCAATGAGGTTAGGATGAACAAGAGGTAAGTCAATGACTGGTTCAAGGTTGTGAATGTGAATGATATCATCCCTGGTGACTAAAGAGTCAGAGTCCATCAAGTATCCTTCTAAGCTACCCAAATCGGGATTCATCCTAACAAGAGAAGAATCGTCCACTAAGGAAACATGTGGGTTCAAATCCTCTAATCCTACACGTGACTTGTTGACTACCTCAGGTTGAGAACTATAAGTGTGGATGACATCAACATCCATGTCAACTGTGGAAGGCTCTAAGAAGGAGTCCCATTCATACTCATATACACTTGTTTCTAAACTTCGACTAGGATGTTTACACCATGAAGGTTTGGGACGTCTTGATGTGGAAGCTCTAACATCATCAAGGGTAACACCTTCTCTCTCCATCAAATGAACAATATTCTTGTGTTGACGTTCTCAAATGGGACCTTCTACATCTAATTCATCTTGTTCTAAGGTTGCAACTGTCTCATGAGTGACTGGACTATCTGAATCTCCCCAGAGGAGATTAGTGGAAGTGACCCAATCCTCACACATATATTGTTGATTTGTCAAATTAGGTATGTATTAGGAGAGAAGACAAAGAGAGTTTGTAAGATTATTTGATAGGAAGTACTATAGAGAGAAATTACGAGTGTTCCATTGAGGAAATTGATGGGAACAAAAAATTTATTTTACTTTGACAATCCAATCCATGATAATTTCTAAATTATTATATTTTATAATATATTTAAGTGTGAGGTCAAAATTCTTGTGGATACCAACTTTCATAGAATCAAAACATAAGAAATGTCTCGAATGTCCTTAAGCTACTTTAGAGAGGAGATACTACCAATTAGATTTGAACCTTAAAAAGAATCATAATCTAATATTACATTATGAAGGTTTTCTTCTAAGATAAGGTATAGATGGACCTAATTAAAAAGATAATAACAAGAGGAATTAAAAATACCATTAAACATCCATGAAACTAAAAAGAGATGTGAAATACACTTTCAAAAACAACAAAACCTTTGGGAATTCCATTAGAAATCCTAGCCAACAATAAGTCAAATAGCTTGCTTGACCCTTATGCAATTCAAAAAAAAGATGTGAGTTCATTTAATTAAGTCATCTAATCCAAGCTCTATTGTTCCCATTTCTATTGGAGGATATGAATTTACTTTTTTTTTCATAATTCTTTTATATTGATGGAGATTTCAAAAGAAAATTATGAAAATGAAGATACCAATGTATAGAAGCCCTCAAAATCAAGACATCACACAAGCCACATCAACACCTTTGTCAAAAAATAAAAAAATGCATGTATCCAAGATGGTGAATAAAAAAGTGGTCAGACACCTAAAAAATCCAAAATAGCATGTGTTCGGGTTACTTGAAAATTCAAATAATTTGAATGTGTTTTCTCTTAGAAAATCTAAGCCATTACACGTATGGGTTTTTAAAAATGAAAATATGATTGTGTTAACCTTATATAAAATTGTAATTACAGTTTTAAAATGAAAGTAACACAATCACATTTTTTTCTTATTATATTTTTTTTAAATGATCAAGTGGGTCATTTCTACCCCATGGATCATAGTAGTGATATCTGAATTTCCAAAAATGGAAAGGGTAACTCAATTGTGTTTTTCCTACTATCACCCAAATAGCCAAGCCACAATGTCAAAAAGGTATGCATTCATTTTCTTATGCATTTTAATTATTTTTTATTACAATTTAATTATTTCTTCTTTTTTTCATTTTTTTACAAAATTGATATCAGATCCTTTGATCCATGAACCTAAACAAAATTTACCTTCTGATGACCCTAAAGAAGTCCCTTAGATGGGTGACCCTCCAAGTTCTCCAAGAAATCCCCCACTAAACTCACAAAATATTTTATTGCGTCAACCATCACAAAACAAAGCCACCATTTTTTACCTAGTTGCTAGACTCAAGGCCTCTCAACATGACCATCATATATCCCTTGCCTTAGCCTTGGAAATAGTAGTGAAAAGTTTTGGTGCAATCACTAGACAAATAACGAATTGAAAAACCTATAGAGATTCATGTTGTGATTATTATTAACACTCCCTGTCATATAATGAAGTGAAAGCCAAAGAAATAAGCAAACAAAATATATGTAATATCTTCACTAATCCCAAAACCAATGAATCTCTCCCTGTTAATTCAAAGAGGTTTACTATACATTGGTGTAGTCACAAGAGCATCAAAACTAATTTTTGGGATATGTGGTGGATGGCCTTCGACCAACCACCTTGTAATAATTATGAAGTGCCTTTATATATTTTGAGAAAACTATACTTCTATTTTTTCCTCCATGAAACTCCCAATTACTTTGATATGAGGGAGTTCTAAGGTAGAGGTTAATGGTTTTCTTGGGTTATACCAAGAGCTTAGCGGCCAAAAAATACCCAAATATGGTACATTAGCAATGAAATTCATTGTTCATGTCACGGTCCCAGTAGCTTTGAAGAAGTCTATGGAGATATAGACACTTTACGAAGTTTCCACATTGAATGACATCATCACTCAACATGGTACATAGTTATCTCAACCTCATGGCCTAGATGATTATAGTAGGTGAACCATCTACCTCTAGTCTACATACCTCAGGCAATACTTTCTCTAGTTATTTACATGTATATTGTGGGGGAGATATTGATGCACATGTAGATAGTTCAACCTCCCATGTTTGTTACAAGTGTAATTTGAGATGTGATGGGCTTATTCGACACCATGTGCATGACACGTCAGATTAGGTTTCATTGTCTAATGAATTATATGACCAAGTGTTCTATGGGTTTGGCACGTAGGTATGTTGAATTTATTTTATAATAATCTTTTTATTAAATATACTTACTTTCTAAATGTAAATAGATTTTTAATTAAAGATTGAACTAGAAAGTGATGCAAACATTATGTGTTTTAGGGTGTAGCAGTGAAGAGCAGTACATCATCAACCATTCCTACTACAACTTGTCAAATTGCATCTTCATCAAAGGTAAAAATTGTATAACAAGTCAAAAGAGAATAAGACCTTGTATTCAAAATAATATTTTATAAGATATTAATATACTATTGTATATTTATTTGTGGCTTAATAGATTATGACAATAAACCAAATATTGCATGTCCATGATGCTACCCTTATGACCATTTCATTTGGCTCAAATAGTTGTATGGTGTCCCTTTTTGCACATAAGTGAGCTTACAATTATTATTGAATATGCATATCATTTAAAGTGTGATTGTTTAAAATATATTTTAAAATTATGCGTTGGTCCTATATTACTCTTGTAGGGTATGCCAAGTGTCATTGGGACACAACTTATGACAACTTCTTCCTTGAGTTCAAGTGACTAGGGTAATGTAATTGAAAATAGTTTTAATTGAAATGATAGTTTAAAGAGCTTATATGAGTTATTGTATAACCATTTAGATGATTATTATATGACTACATATTATATAATTATACATGTACATCTAGATTTTTTGTCTTACATTTTTTGTCTTCTATATACCAATGGGGTTTAGTAGTATGTTGTTCTCTCCTTCACTAAATCCTCATGCTAGGACATTAAGAGAACCATCAAAGGATCAATTATACATTAATTTCATATTGTAGATATACATTTAGATGGAATTAGATATATGTTTAGTTTATGTTTCCTTTTCAACAATAATAACATATTAACTTGTATTGATTGTATTTACCTATTATAGCACTTTTCATGATTTTCCCATGACACAGATCCTCTACCTCATCTCTATATGGTAGGACTCCTAATCATCATAGGCCACCATCATTTGTGGGATGCCTTTCAGCCCAAAAGAAAAGGCGTGAGGTAATAAATAAGTCAATTTTAGAGAAATTATAGTTCAAAATAATTATTTTGATGTTAATTTGACATTTGTAAACTATTGTTGACATAAGTAATCTAATTTCTTGTTCCAATTTTTGTTGTGCAACCATCTTTAGAACCAAGTACTACTTCAAAGAGGGTCAATTTGGATGCTCCACCACAATTGTTGGATTAAATTACAGAGACATATAGTGTTAGTCATGGTTATTTGATAGAGAAATATGGTAGCCATATGAAAAAATTTCTTATATAGATCTTAAGACAACATATGCTCCATTTTTGTAAAGCTTTTATTGAGTTGCACATATGCCAATTTTGTATATAATTGAGAAGAAATTTCCATGTCTTGTATGTACTTGAGATTTCGCGGATGAAAAAGCATCCTAATTAGGGGTGTGATTTAAAAATCAACTTTCTTTGAATGATTATTTCTAATTGTTTGTAGACATTCGATGGTCATTTGGCTTTCTAGCATTGGAATTCCATAATTTATGAACTATTTTGGAATGTCAAGAGTAGTTTATGAATTGAGAAACCCTATAGACAATATCCTAAGGCTAATGATAAGATGATTAACTAGATCAAAGCACTAGATGATATAATCATATTGTTAACATTTAGTATATGACTAACTTGAGGAAATAATCTCAATTTAGTAATTGTGAAAAAAAACCTTTATGAGCCAAAGGATTGTAGCTCAATTAGTTGAGCACAAATGGTGAGGATGGGGGCATTCAAGATATATAAATCTATCCACCAAGGCTCAATAGCTCAATTAGTTGAGCACAAATGATGAGGATGGGGGTCTGAGATATAGAAATTTGTCCACCAAGGTTCAAACCCTGAGAGGTGTGTTCAGACTAGGTTCGACTCCTTGGTGAATTTGACGTACAAGATCCCCTTGCAAGTGGCTACTCAGCCAAAGAAGGCTCGTAGTTTAGATGTATGCTTATTCATATCATTGTAATATGCTATATAAAGGCATAGATGTTGACATATACGTATGCTAACATGTTTCCATTAAAAAAAAATCCTTTATGAGATTTTTGTTAAACTTGATCTTCATATTTTAAAATTCGTATACCACAATCACAAAGATACAATTCATCTTGTTTTAGGAGAAAAAAATCTTCAAGTTTGTTGATTAGGGCACCATGCCTCATTAACTTGAAACAATACCCAATACCAATAAAGATACTCTATAATGTATGCAAACTGAGATAATTAAAAATATTGTTATGTATCACTTGATTGAAATGAAGCAATAGAGGAGAGGACCCAGTAGTTGAGCACCCTAACTTCATGCTTCTCAAAATCCTCTGTGAAAATTTCAAATGACTCCCAATTTTTTACATTACCTTACTTGGCAAGTCCCTTGTTTATAACTTAGATTCAAGTTAGGTTTCAAGGCCACATCAGCATGCTTTTTGCCAATGTGTCCAAAACAACGCTAAAAGAAAAGGTGAGATAAATTATCGTGCGAAAAGGATACACATACTTGTGCAGCTGATGTGTCATCACATGATTGGTTTCTTTTTACAACTAAGGGTACATTTCATTCCATTATGAGTAGTCATCATAGTAATAAACAACTTTAAAATCACAACTAGTAATATATTGGTATCAAAAAATTAAACTTTAAATCAACAAATATAGATATTAAATCAACAAATGTAAATATTATCTTAAAAGATAAGATAATAGGATAAGATTCCAGTGACGTCAGTCTGATGCAACTATCGCATTCTGCAATTTGTAAAAAAAGAAAAAAGACACGAATCCGAGAAAGTTTTTTCCGTAATCAAATCTAGTAGTAAGTAGAATATAGAAAGAATAGACCAAAAAAAAAGAAAATTAAACATGTTTATACAGAGCACGATTGTGCACGCACATCTGAATACACAAAATCACTCCGGTCTAAAAAGGAGAGCTGTGCCTTGGACGTCTTTGTTGAGTCGGCACAAAAAACATGGCCATTTTCTCCATGAAACAGTTTTTAATCGTAAATCTACTTTGTTGTCAATATTTCGCATCATCTCCCTGTCAGAAAATGTGCGATTTTGAGGAAAAAGTTAATGATTAAAGAATGGGTTAAGTAAAACTTGCCTCAGCTAATCTCAACGGTATTCGAAAATGTGTTTGCGTATTCTGACGGTCTGCTTTGCATAGAATTTCATAGAGCATTTTCAATGCGTGTAATGACGGCTCTGCTAGGCATGACATGTTCTCCAAGCCATCTTTCTTTATTACCACGTTGGAGGTTTTTTTGGATGTTGTCGAAGCATTTTCTTTATTCCCTGTTTTCTGGGAAGCTTACTAATAGCTCTTCTAGTATTATAGATTTTCAACAATACATCAGATTTTGGATGATTTGTTTCTGGATAACTGTTTATAAGTATTGTTTTGATTTTTAAATGGTCAAGATGTACATGTGAGATCTGTTACACTTGCAAGAGTCAAAAAGTAGTCATTTCAAAGTGTTGTTTGAAATATGTTTATTATTGCCCATTACCTATTTTCTTTGACAACCAAAAAAATTGTATAATTGATCTAAATACTTTTGCACAAATGTCAAATAATCGTGCATTATTAGTATCAATAAACTTGCACAATTGATCTAATTACTATTTTTTTTCCAAAAAATGGGTGGCTATTGTCTAACAGATGATTGTGCAATGAACTTTAAATTTTCGAAATCTACTATGAAGAAATTCGAACATAAGCCCGTACTCGTCCACTACTCTTTATCCTCAGTTCTTGTGAATTATTGCTCTTGAAACATGGCCTAACGAATTGGATTTTAAAACCACACTGAATTCTGACGGCAATAACATAATTTGGCATAACATGGAGCTAAGTAAACTTAAGTTTGGCGAAATTCTATAATTAAAAGTTGGATAAATGACCTCTACGAAATTCTCAATCCTTCACCTTATAAGCACGACCTAAATGCATTGTACTCTAAATGTACCATTCATTTTCAAGAAATTCATTCTTATAAACCATTCCTCATGAAACAAGAATATTGATTTGACTCAAAACTATGCACAAAACTACATACTTTAATCATGATAACAATATCATTTGAAAAAGTTTAATGATAAAAAATGATTAAAAAATAACTCCTTATCCAACCTTGTCGTTGTTGTATTTGCTGTTTTCCTTAATCGTTCCATTGTATTGCCTCATCATGCATTTAATATTGACATCGAAATATAATTTCAATTGCAATATTTCCGAGCACTATTCCAATCCAGGATGTTGGGCCCATTAAGATCTTTCAAGAGTTGTAGATTTTCTTCCAATTCCGTGATGGATTGCTTGTCTGGAGTTTAAACAAACCCTAGTAATAAAATGCTTTCCATTGAAGCCGATCAGAATTCACTAAGTTGATCAGCCCGGGCTTTCATCAAATCAATGACGTTGAAGCACTGCCAACAAGTCAAAGTGGATTCTCCTTAGGCTGTTAAAACTTTTGAAACTTCGTTTTTACATGACCATTAGCAATTGTATCGAAAGCAGGTGTCATGTTACGTTTAGTGTAAGTATTGTTAAAAAGTTAAAGTGGATTTTCTTCAAGTTGCCAAAACTTTTGAAACTTTGTTTTTGTTTAGTCATTAGAAATTATTTTCGAAGGAAGCGTAATAGTTATATATAGAAAAGTATAGGTTAATTAATGTGTTTAACAATATAATTTTATTTATACGTAAAGTAATATTTAAAGTATTTGTACATTATTTTTTTATTAGATATAAATTATTTAAAGTATAAAATAAAGTTGTAATTTTCTTTCATAGTTTGGATCGCATTAATATTATAGCTTAGTTATTATATCAATTGTAAAGCATATTACATATCTAATATAAAAAACTAGCCACATATACATTACATCTTTGATACTGTGATATGACATGGTTATAAAAAGATGTTTGTAGTTATATAGCTACGCAAAATATGTTCTAAATAATTGCACATGGTTTGTAGATCGTTGCCTCAATCCCTTTGAAACACACTCATTGGATCCCTGTCATCACCTTGCCTCTTTATCCATGCAACCAACCCATTTGTACTTCCATCTATTTCAACTCTTTACTCTCCTAGATTTGTTGGTTGTATGGGTGTGTTTCCCTCACTACAACTGGTATAGGAACAACTTCTACAGGTGTTTCATATATAGGTGGTGGTATGACTACTATAGGAATTACTGCAATTGGTGCATCTATTGCTCTAGCATCTCTTTCTCTCTACTACTTTAGTTCTGCCATTAAGTTGTGTATTGTTGTCTCAGAGTGTGATCTCACCTCACTTCTTCTTTCCCAAGTATATCCATGGAAAATATCCCACTTGAACACTTGTGTTGTTCCATCTTGTAGGTAGTCTTCAAATTTATTCTTGGAAAGCTTCATGGTGAATGTAACATGCATGTCAATGTTATGAAAAATGAGTCTCTTGAGAGACTCAGTAAGAGCTCCACCCCTGCCACTGAAAATATTGTCATTTCTAAATTTCCAAATAAGTCAAAGAATCTCAATTAAAAGACTAGACAAAAAAGCATTGTGATATTTTCTAAAGATCGAGATATTACCAAATACAATCTCAAAAATACTAATATTCACATTAATGGAGAATCAAAACATTTTCCATATCTTGATATTTGTATCCCCCTTGTTGCCCAATTCTTTGTTGAGCATCCTTGCAACAATGCAAGTGGTTTTTCTTTGTGCCTTAAATTCCAACAAATGAATCTTTCACCAAACACTACATTATCTTTTGAGATAACTCCATTCTAGGATATTAGGTGCCTCACATGATCTAATCCTTTCCAAATAGATTTAAACACATTTGATTGGTCACTTTAATTGGGAAAATACTAGCAATGAGGTCACAAACGTGGAAACCCTTCCATGATGTTCCTTTACGTGGGATCACTCTGCTAATATTATTCCTAATCAGATTCTTCTATGGCTCCATCCCTTGGAATGCTTTAAAAACCCACTTTTCTTCAAGTGTCACACCTTGCACTCTAGGTTCCTTCAGTCCCAAATGTTCAATGCCTTTATTCATGATACACCATTTCCACCTCACTACATGTCTTTTCTTTCTTCATTTTCTATCAAACTAGAGGTAGTCTCTAATCTACTTCTGAATGTGGTTGAATTTGTACTAGTTAAAGATTCAACAGATGTGAAGTAAATATTGTAAGAGGATAAAATCTTCTAATACACATGATATCTCCTAGCCAAGGATAAGTAGTTTTTGTTCCATTTGCTCAACTTCCTATCAATTTTACACTTGATCTAGTCCCACATATATTTCACATTAGGGTACACAACAAAAGGGATCCCCAAATATCTTACCTGATGCTTTGGACCCCCCCAAGAAATATCATATTTACTAAAGCAATGTGGGGGGTGATCCTCCCATCATAGCATTATAGACTTGGGGAGAGAGATCTTACTCCCAGAGGCGATGCAAACTAAATCCATTTTAGTCATCAAGGCTCCTAGATTTCTTTCTTTTAATTCCACAAGGATAGTTGTATCATCAAAAAATAACACATTTGTGAGGTCCTCCCCACTGGGTAGAGTTATTTCATGTACCCTTGGAGAAAGGGAGTTGTCCCTTAGCAGATAATGCAGAGCATCTACTGCTATTACAAATAAGGTTGGGGCTAGTGGGCATCCCTTCCTAATAGTTCTAAACAAGAATCTATGCAATCATATTTTCTCCCATTAGCCTCTACTCTTTCACTAGCATCTTCATTAACATATGTACCATCTATTAGAAATATTTAGGAAACCCCAGGATCTCCATCATCATAAGGATAAATCCCCATTTGATTCTTTCATATGCCTTTTCATGATCTATTAGTAGCATACTAACTTTCTGATCTAAGTCCTTGGCCCAACTTATGGCTTCCCAGCATGTGAGGAGGTTTTCTAGAATGTATCTCCCTTGGATACAACTAGTTTGAGTAGGATTAATAACATTAGGTATAATATTCTCCAGTCTTTTAGCTAGTACTTTGGCAAAAATCTTAGGTGAACCCACAATAGTGGGTTACACTTTTTTGTATGAATGAACACTAAACTCTACATTTTTTAAAAAAAATTAGATTAGGATGCATATTGTCGTTAAACCATTTGAAATCAAAAGATGAAGTATATTAGAGTCTACTAGGATTTTCTGTCTAGATTCTAAATATATTTTTTACTTTTTTTTTTGAAATGATTTGAATAGTTTTTGCTTTCTCCCATGAAAAAATGGTATGTGGCTGAAAATGTCATTTTCAAAGAGTTGGATTATTTTCATAGAGCATAACTTTTTTTCTAAAATAGATATCAATGTGATTCTTTCAAATTTAGTTTTGTAACATCCATATGGAGGGCATGCAATTGGTTTGATGAAATTATCACTATTATTGCACATTTTATTAATGTTTGAAGTTGACTAAACCGTAATTTTGACATACCTTGACTACCTAGCTTAAAACTTGTCATGTATTTGTCCAATTTTATTTTATTTTATTTTTATAAAAAGAGAACTTCAATACCTAGGGCATAGATATTTTTTTAAAAAAAATTTCTCTCATTTACTATTTTTCCATAAGCATCAAACATAGAGGTAGACATATAGTGAAATATCTATGTTTAGTAATATTAAAAATACAAGTTTATAATAAACTTAATATATATTAACATTATAATCATTGGAAATATTTTTCTCAGTAGTACATTACTACATAGATAGGTTTGTCAAGTGGATTCATTTGATCTGCCAAAAGATAAAGTCAAAGTGATTTTTTGTCACCATTTTAATAGGTGCGAAGGAGACTCCATTGTAAGTATGAATGAGGAGTATAGATGTTATATCAATGTTTTTCTTATCTAAGAGGCTTTGAGCTAACCATTTGTAACTAATTATTTCAAATGGAACCTCTCAAGGCTTAAATCATCATAAACTAAAAGTGTGTTATTTCAGCAAAAATTAGCATGTCTAAAAAAGTGTAACCCACTATTGTGGGGTCACCCTCTGAAGATGAAGATGAAGATTATATGAAACATTTAGCAATGTAATCAACCTCTATTTCTTGATCAAGGATTTGTCTCCCTATTTGGGGATCAATTTGATGAGGTCTCTATTAATATCTCTTCCTAGTGACCCCTACAATATGACTTCACCATATACCTGGAAAAGCTCCTCCATAATCCAAATTATATTATTCTTATAGACTTCCGTAGGCATCACATCGGGACCAAGTGTCTTGTCATTACTTTGAGCCAATATGACTTGATTAATTTTCTCTTGACTATTATCTCACTATCCAAAAAATCAACATCTTCTGTATTGACTTTCCTAGGAATAATGCCCTTGATTCTTTCTATTTTCCTTTCCATGGTTAATCCATTATCTTTTGAGGTAAGAAAAATTCCATAAAATTGGGAAAAGGTCATCAATATCTCTCATTAATCAGTGACATTTAATCCTTCCTCCCAAATGCTATCAATCCTCCCCTTAGCTTCTTTTCTCTTTAGCAACTAAAAGAAAAACTTAGAGCCCTTATTCCCATGGTTCAGCCAATTCACTCTTGCCCTAATTTTGCCCCCTGAATTTTGCATTCTAGATCTTCCTTAAAGAGTCTCTTTCTTGAGAAAGGGCATCTTTATCACTCTAGTTGAGGGGGTATTTTTGTATACAATCTGTAGTAGCTAGTAGCTTATTATGCAGTCCAGTTTCATGTCTCCTAACATCCTTGGCTTTCTTCCTTCCCACCGCATGGAACAAGCCTTTCCAACTATTAGTATTTTGAACCCACCTATCAATAGCACTATTCTATCCATCTATCCATGAATTGAACTGTCTAATAATACATATTGTATTTTGAACATCTTTATCTTCTAAAAACATAATATTTAATGAAAAAGCATATTTCTTAGATCTTGGAGACAATGTTGCGTCATTGGTTGAGATCTCTTAGAAAATTAGGTGATGATTTGACAATGTATAGGGAGTGACCTATACGAATGATTCCTAGTCATCCTTCTTAAATTTACTTAGGGCATCCTTATTAACATAAAATTGGTCTATTTTTATGTAAATCCTCCTACTCCCTTGATGGAAGTTACACCAAGTACACCATATTCCTTTATTTTTATGCTTATATCCAGCGAAAGGGTCAAATAGGTTGTGTTTATTCAACATCATATACAAGTAGAACTTCTCCTCCCCTTTCCACTTAAATTTTTTGCTCCCAAGATTCTCTTAGGCCTTTTCAATCATATTAAAGTCTCCTCCACATTTCAAGGAATCACCTCCATCTAGAATGTTCACTTCCATGGCTCAATTCTTTCACTATAATCATTAGGATCATATACTGAGCATACCAAAACCTCCTTCTCCTTATCCTTAAGAATGATCCACACCATCCTATTACATGGAGAGTACCCCCACATAGTCACAATATTTGATGCAGCCAAGGATGGTGCATCCAATTAAGGACAGTCCAAACCTTGTAGCCAACAGAACAACAAAGCGGAATACTCAAAAAAACAACAACAAATAATTGTTTAACTTTGATTTTCATTAACATGCCCTACTGTAAGGCCTTCCGAGTTAGGGCTAATTACAATTAGAAACAATTTTGCAAGATCCGAACAAATCTAATACAAACTTAGCTAGTTCAACTCTGAAGACTATCAGAAGCGGATGGAAACCCTAAGGAAGATCTAAAATTGAGCTCAAAAGCCTCCAAGCAATCTCCTTGTCTCCAAGTGTGCAAACCACTAGCTCTGCAATTACAAACTATCAGATAACTATCTGATCTGCAAGATCATGCAAGATCTTTTCCACAACTTCGCCAACTCTAGCTTTCAGAACCTTAGATCTAATTTCCAAGTCTTCCAAGTAATGAACTTCTACTCTCCTGATGATGATCCTAAACATCTACCCCAAACACCCCTTAAATACTAATCATCAACCACAAGTCGGCTGGATGAAACCATTAACTCCCCTCCAACAATTATTAAATTCAATACAAGTCAGCATCAAAATAGCCTTACAAACATTTAATCTAACATTTCGGCCTATAACAACATTTACCAACAATAAATGCACCAAGTTGACCCAACAAATCACACAGAACTCCAATTGGTAAACTAGAACTACCGAGAAATAGTGAAATAATCGAGCATGCCAGGCATCACTGAGCACGAGTGTTGATCGAGCACCATAGGTATGGCTGAGTAACACTTTCACCGAGTGCCAGAGGTTACCAAGTTCCTTCAACGGCTTAGCTTCCTTCAATGACCGAGGCCATCAGTCAAGGCTGCAACCGAGTAACACCGGCCAAACATACACCTCCCATGAAAATTCACCGAGTACCCTAGAATGCCCCTACATATGACACTCCAGGTTTGAAAGGATGTTCATATGTGAGAAGAACATCTTCTAGGATTCAGCACATAAACCCCGAACTAGTTCTTAACATACAAGTCCTTCACCCTTTCAGCTTGCATACTCTTCCACTTCAGCTTTCTCCGTATTTTCAAGTCTTTCCTTGACAACACACAGGTTTGTTCTCCATACTGATCATTCATTTTCTCTGGATCCACAATCTCAACTTGGCTACCAATACTTAGGCTTCTCCTACCAAGTGTTGTATCCAGAAAAGGCATCGGGGAAAACTTCATGTCATCCTTCTCAACAGTAAACACATTCCTTACACAGTCATACATAGCTATGCAATCATATTGCCAAGGTCTACCGAGAAATATATCACAACTATTCATCTTCACAATGTCACATAACACAAGGCCAATCTGAATATCAATAAAGCATTGTTCTCTTACTTCTAGAGCATGAATATCTTGTAACCAGCCAATCCTATAAGGACAAGGATGCTTCATTATATTCAACCTAAGTCTCTGAACCATGTCCTCAACAACAAGGTTATCAGTACTACCACTATCAAAAATAACATTACAGAGTTTACCTCCAAACTTGCATCGGATCCTAAACAACTTACTCCTCTGACAAGGTTCCTCCTTTGTACCAAGCAATGTTCATCGAAGCAGCAAGTTATCAAATTCAGGTTCATTCTCATTCACCACAATAGTTCATCGGTCACCAAGCTTCTTATGTGTACACTCAAAAGAACGGTGTCCTTCATCTCCACAGTTATAGCAAGTACCCTTAAAGATAACTCTACATGTCTTCTTCTTCAGTTCCACAAGTTTCTATTCATCTTCTGCATCAGTCAGTTTATCCTTCACCAAGTGATCAATCTTTTCCTTCCCTTGGGAATTACTATATTGTTTCCTTTTTAACTTATCTTCTACCTTCAGAGCATACTGATAAGCATCTTCAACAGAATCAATCTTCAGCATACCAAGCTCATCCTGAATATTGAATCTCAGACCATTCACATACCGAGCTACCTTTTCCTTACCAAGCTCTCGGTGTCCAAACTGAATAATAATTTTGTAGAACTCCTCAGTATAATCTTCCACAGACAGATCCTTCTATTTCAGATTTTGCAACTTCTTAAATAAGTCAAGCTCATAATCGGAAGGTATGAACTTATCTTTCAACTTAGTCACCATCAACCTCCACCGATTGATCTTCATTTCACCTTCATCTTCTCTATCTCTTTGTAGTTCCTTCCACAAAAGAGTAGCATGTCCTTTCAACTTTGTCTGTGCTAATCTCACCTGAAGAGGATCTTCAATTTCTTCTAGCTCAAAGAAACCATCAAGTTCTCCAATCTAATCAATCAAGTTCTCAAGTTTCAAAGTACCAGAGAAAGTAGAAACTTCCATTCAGTAACTACTACTTAACCGAGCTTTAGATCTAGGCAACCGAGCAGTTCTGTCTTCACCAGATCTATCCCTCTGGTCATCACCACCAGATCTAGCAGGTTCAAAGTCTTCATCAACTTCCTCATAACCATCTTCAGTACCAACATTCTGAGGTATGCCAGTAACAGCTCTCATGATCTCGATGACCATGTCATTCTTCATCAACTCCATCTCATATCTGAAATCTAATTTCACCTTCTCTATGATCCAGGATTCAAAAGTATCACAAAGATCAGAAATAACTCTACGTTCCAATCTTCTAAGAGGCATCCTTAAAGATATACAAAAATCCTCTGCAACAAACCCTCACCGACCACCTTGTGACAATCTCCAAGTTGTGTACAAGTCAGATCTCAACCTGCCACCTTGAACAAACAACTAGGGCAAGATCCACAAGTTCAGGCCATGTATCTACAATCTAGATCATACAATCTCTTCACAAACAAGATCAACTTCGCAAGATCAGCCTTGCCACGTCAACCTTCACTCCACAAGATCAACTCTCAGCTCTGATACCACCTGATGTAGTCAAGGATGGTGGATCCAATTAAGGACAATCCAAACCTTGCAGCCAATAGAACAACATATCAGAATACTCAACAACACAACAATAAATAATTTTTTAACTTTGATTTTCATTAACATGCCCTACTGTAAGGCCTTTCAAGTTAGGGCCAATTACAATCAGAAACAATTCTGCAAGATCCAAATAGATCCAATACAAACTCATCTAGTTCAACTCTTAAGACAATCAGAAGTGGATGGAAACCCTAAGGCAGATCTAAACTTGAGCTCGCAAGCCTCCAAGAAATCTCCTTGTCTCCAAGTGTGCAAACCACTAGCTCTGCAATTAAAAACTATCAGATAACTATCTGATCTGCAAGATCATGCAAGATCTTTTCCACAACTTCGCCAACTCCAGCTTTCAAAACCTCAGATCTAATTTCCAAGTCTTCCAAGTCATGAACTTATACTCTCCTGATGATGATCCTAAACATATACCCCAAACACCCCTTAAATACTAATCATCAACCACAAGTCGGCTGGATGAAACCATTAACTCCCCCCAATAATTATTAAATTCAATACAAGTCAGCATCAAAATAGGCTTACAAACATTTAATCTAACATGTCAGCCTGTAACAACAGTTACCAACAATAAATGCACCAAGTCATCCTAACAAATCACACAGAACTCCAGTCGGTAAACCAGAACTACCGAGAAATAGTGAAATAACCAAGCATCGTCAAGCACCAGTATCAACCAAGCACCACAGACATCACCAAGTAACACTTTCACCAAGTTCCAGAGGTTACCAAGTTCCTTCAGTGACCGAGCTTCCTTCAATGACCAAGGTCGTTGGTCAAGGCTGCAACCAAGTAACACCGACCAAACATACACCTCCCATGCAGATTCACCAAGTACCCTAGAATGCCCCTGCATCAATATTCTTCAATTTAGTTAAAGCTAATACCACAACCCTTCCCCCCTTTA
This sequence comes from Chamaecyparis obtusa, assembly GCA_027943335.1. Taxonomy (NCBI): domain Eukaryota; kingdom Viridiplantae; phylum Streptophyta; class Pinopsida; order Cupressales; family Cupressaceae; genus Chamaecyparis; species Chamaecyparis obtusa. The sequence continues at coordinate 620,291 of BSBK01009117.1, forward strand.
CCTCTATTGTTCTTGGTGGTAAATAAATATGCATCCCTCCACATGCACCTTAGGTTAATTTCTAGGTTAAATCGCATTGTTTTAATCTCTTGAAGGAGTAGAATGTATATCTTTTTATTCATGTTATGAAATCTCTTTATTATATATTTTTGTTTGGGGATTACAACCCCTTAACATTCCAAAAGACACAATTTGGTTTCATCAGGTTCATGAGGTGGTATCCATGGGTGCCCTAATGTTTTTATAGCACTTGGACAAGGTGCCCTTATTGATATTCTTATCTTATCTATTGATGGTAGTTCCACTTGGCCTACCTCTTTTCATCCTTAATTTTGAATTTAAAGGTTTTCTCAACTCCCAATGTGGGTTTAATGTGCATCTTGTCTTTCTTATCCATCTTGGCCTTAGCCTTTTCTGGTCTTTCTATTCCCCACGTCTTTCAGTTCCTCATCGGCCACATCAACATCATGGCTACTTTTATATGGCACAATAGACTAGCTCAATTCATCTCCTTCCATAGGATAGACCTTGTTAGATCCCATTTTTCTTCTCAAAGCCATCACTAGTAATCAAACCTTCGAAGGGAATCACATCCCCATTGATAGGGTGGTTTTTGTAATTTTTTGTGGCCTGGTAAGGTATGAAAGGGGGGTAGCAACATGATTACAATAAGGGAATAGTTGGAGAGGAAATTATTAGATTCGTAAGCATTTCTGATGGCATCAAGTGCCTCCTCATCAACCTCCTCAATAGGATTATAAGTTTCATGCAATCCAATTTGGATAAGCCCACTAATCTCCTTGAATTTAGGCTCTACCCTACCTTTGCCAATGTCAGAGATCACTCCATCACCTAACATGTTCTCCTCTTTGGAGGAAGAGGGCTTCATGGGTATAGTTCTTCAACTGGAACACTCACTCCTCTTAGGGACGACCTAATGTCACATTCATCCTTGATAATGTTCTCAATTATCTTTCTACTATACGATATAAGCCTCAAATTTTCAACAACCAGTTGTTGGGAATTAATTATTATGTGCTTAGGAGGGCCATCAGATGAGGCGTCATTATTATCTGGGGTAGTATTAACAAGTTTGGAATTCTTATAAGGGTTAAAGGATTTCCTTAGGACTTCTTTAAGTTCATAAAGTTTTTCCACCATGGAATGTCTATATTGGTCATCCACATAGATGGGATCATGTCTCTTTTGACCATTCGGGGCATTATTTAGCTCAAACATTGGGGATGAACAATCACAACCACATTAGCTTTGGAACAATTTTTATTAATTCTATTAGAGTTTGCAGATATTCTACCCTTCCCAATAGTTTCATTGGAGTTTACTTTTGTATAGTCCTAAAAATTTGGTACCCATAATTGGATGCTTTAGGACCTATTAGGCCCCACACTACTACATTTGGGGCCAAATTTTGACAAAAGTTTTCGACGGGTAACTTTTTTTTACAAATTTGGTATTTTTTTTTTGTAATAAGCCCTGATGGTGTCGATATTCCGATGGGTGTTTAATTGACCATCGTAATTCTGACAGATTCAGGGTATAGATTAAAAAAAAAGTGAAATGGTCTCATCATTTTTATTTCGATTGGATAGAGGAGTGGGAGAAAAGGAGCAAAAGCTGAGCGCGGGAGAAGGTATGTGATTTCTTCATCTTTCGAGCCTTTGGCATCATATTCAAATGCATTGCATTTTATTTGATCCTGAATGCTCTCTGAAATGACCACATTCTACTGGTGTCGTGCCTTAGCCAGTGCTTTATCTCTATTATTTGATGTTATCGGTCCTTGTGCTTAAGGATATCAATTCACTGTATTCAAAACTTTGGATTCGTGTTTGTTGATATTACTAGCATATATGTTTAATGATGCCATTGTATATTTTTGTCACTGAAATGACCACATTCTACTGGTGTCATGCCCTAGCCCATGCTTTAACTCCATTATTTGATGTTATTGGTGCTTGTGCTCAAGGATATCTATTTTTTTGAAATGTTGATTGTGGTTATCAAATGGACAACCCGTGAGCTTCTAGCTAGGTGCCATTTATATTGATAGCTTAGGGCATCAAATGTATTGTATCATTGATATTTGAGACTTTGTTAAAAGGAAATAGGACAAAGAATGATTTTTATTTAGTTTCTCTATTTTGGTCCCTAAGTGGCTTACAACCCTAGAGAAGTATATGCAAATTTACAGATGCAGTTGCAGGATACATAACAGCCGATAATTCACAAGAAATCCATGCATCCAATTTGAATAGAAATTAATACAAAGAACTAGGGTCCTCCAATGTCCCAATCATCTGAACCTTTACTGTCCCCTCAACCAATGACCCTTCAAAACTGGGTTATCATGCAATCAGTGAGTGATCCTTCATTCTCCTAGTCTTCCCTACATCCAAACATATTGGAAATACACAATACAATGATAACAAGTCTTTCACAATCCCCCTTCCCCCAAGGAACACTATCAACCATCCCTTCCACATAGCATTTCACTATTTTATGAGTGGATTGTGTAGGAACAATTAACATTAAACACGGAGCAAACTCCTTAACACATCTTGGAAACCATTGAATCCAATAATAAATGAAACCTAACACCAACAATATTCTTTCCATAGTTGCAGGATCCATAGTAGTTGATAATTCACAAGAAATCCATGAATCAAATTTTTATAAGGATATCCTACTAATCAATAGGAATTTTCTTGAGATGACCAATGATTATGCATTTTGATGGCAGTGTGCTAGTTCAAAAGGATAATATAAATCTAAAACAATTTTTTTTTATTTTCTCAAACTATAAATGTGGTTAAAGGGAAAATATTATGTGGAAAACCCACAAACCAAGCTAGCAAATGATTGTACATCAAATTATTCCTATATTCATTCAAGTATTGTTATGCTTCAGCTACCTAACCTTTGAGCTTCATCTAGAGGAATGTGTAGCTTTAAGATAGAGTTACTTCTTGGGCCTTACAATAGGGTGGAATATGATCAAGATTTGTTTAGGCTGTATCTTTATTAGTCCCATTGTTAGGTTCTTATGGTTCATGGTTTGAATCTATTATGGTTGTGTAAGGGATTTGTAGATGCTTTTTATAAAACAATTATTGGACACCATGATTGGAACAACTGGTTGTTGGCTATTGTACACATGAATCATAACTTTCAATGGTTATTTGTGTTCAAGAATCCATTGATCAATCTTTGAGATTTATTGTCCCAGCTTTAAAAGAATGATAAAAGATATAGTGAGTTCTATCTTTTCCAAGTGTTTTTTGGGTGCCATTATCTTCTAGGATTAATTGCTGGAACCAAATTATGTTCTTTGCCTCTAGTAAATATTGCAGACACAATCATCTTCTTGGTGAAGGGTTGCTTCCATCCCCATGAGACACTATTGCATGGTTTCCATTCCCTTGTAGTATAGTGAACCTAATTTAATACAAGTGTGCACTATTTTGGGATCCATAATTTATGGCCCCTACACTGTGGTTAGCCTAAGACAGGCCTACCTTTGCATATAATAAAAGGCCAACATAAAACAAACATCTAGAAGTTAGGGGGTTGTTCCCTGTCCATAATTTATTATTTAAGTGCTAAGTGATGATGGGTATATCGTGTAATTCATACCTAGTGTGTTTGTTTCTTTCTCTCCACATTTCACATTAGGAGTATATGCTATAAAATACCAATGAAATCAACTATTGGTCAAATCTAATCAAAATTGCAATATAAATATTAAAATAGATCTTGAAGAAATATGGGAACCATTTTTTATAGATATTGTACAAATGAAGAGAATACTCCCAAGAGGAAATGCTTCAATGTGGAACAATTGAAGGATAATATTTTACTTTTATATGCACATCTGCAATGTTTTTGATATATTTCTGAGATAACAAAACCATAAAAAGAATAGCATATAGAAGAAAGTAAAGAATAATGATCATATTTTGAGATATTGTGGAAACTTAAAGGAAAGAATGCTTGGTGGGGTTATCATGCAATCAGTGAGTGATCCTTCATTCCCCCCTCTTCTAGTGACCCTTCAAAACTGAGTTATCATGCAATCAATGAGTGATCCTTCATTCTTCTGGTCTTCCCTGCATCCAAACATATTGGAAATACACAATACAATGATAACAAGCCTTTCACAATCCCCCTTCTTTCAAGGAACACTATCAACATCCAGACCTTGACTGTCCCCTCAACTAGTGACCCTTCAAAATTGGGTTATCATGCAATCAGTGAGTGATCCTTCATTCTCCTGGTCTGCCCTGCATCCAAACATATTGGAAATACACAATACAATGATAACAAGTCTTTTACAATCCCCCTTCCCTCAATGAATTACTATCAACATCCGGACCTTAACTATCCCCTCAACCAGTGACCCTTCAAAACTGGGTTATCATGCAATCAGTGAGTGATCCTTCATTCTCCTGGTCTTCCCTGCATCCAAACATATTGGAAATACACAATGCAATGATAACAAGTCTTTCACAATCCCCCTTCCCTCAAGGAACACTATCAACAAGTGATCCTTCTTCTTATCAGTCATATCCAATGTTTCATTGAAGTCACTGCCAAGAATGAAGGTCACCTTACCCATACCATTCATGGATTTTGAAATGTTGTTCCAAACTCCTGAAAACTTTTCTATTGCTTCTTTTTGCTTCTTTAAATACTTCTTCTACCACAATGTCCTCCTACCCCATCTTCTTGATCTTCCTAGCTAAAGCGGATGAATCCACACACAATAACCCAAAATGAAGGGTTTTGTATCCTTTAATGAATCTCAGTCACTGGTAACACATGGACAGTCAAACCAGTAGTCTCCAAAGCATTCAATAAGTGAATATGAATGTTTGAAATCTTTCCTCTCAACTTCCCCAACCACTCCTAATTGGTTAGAGGGATATTTCTAGAATCTCCACTATTCCTATCCTTACCAACAATTCTTAAACATACTTTATCTGATATGATAATAACATGCTAAATTGAACTAATGGCATGTTCTTTGTGTGGTACAAGGAAGATTTGGCTATCAAATCTTCCTTCGTGCAAGCTGAGCATGAGAAAAGGTATGTGATTTCTTCATCTTTGATTGGTATCTTTGACGGGCAACGTCTTTCGAGCCTCTGGCATCATATTCGACCGCAAATTTCAAATGCATTGCATTTTATTTGATCATGAATTCTCACTAAAATGACCGAGTTCTACTGGTGTCATGCCCTAGCTGGTGCTAAAATCTCCATTATTTGATGTTATTGGTGCTTGTGCTCAAGGATATCGATTCACTTTTTTCAAATGTTTGGATTCACATTTGTTGATATTATAATTCATCATATTAGATAAAGTATGTTTAAGAAGTTTTAGTGTCTAAACACTCAACTAATCCCTCTAATTGATTAGGAGTGGCTGGGGAAGTTGAGAGGAAAGTTTTCAAACATTCATATTCACTTATTGAATGCTTTGGAGACTACTGGTTTGACTGTCCATGCGTTAATGTTTAGAAGAGATCAATAAAGTATTTAAAGACATTCTTACATGTTTGGAGAGGTTTAAGAGGCACTTATCACGACTATACCCTCACAAATAGTGGCATAGATTGGTTTTACTAAGTTTCCTTTCTCTATTTTGAGGTTTCCTTTCTCTACCGCAGGGGTACAGTCAGACGGTTCATTGACAAAATGATCCTTTGAATGGTTACTATAAATATGAATGATTTGATATAGCATATTTCTCATTTTACTTGAATGGAAGGAATAGTGTTGGTGTTAGGTTTCATTTATTATTGAATTCAATAGTTTCCAAGATGTGTTGAGGAGTTTGCTCCTTGTTTAATGTTAACTGTTCCTACACAATCCACTCATACAATAGTGAAATGCTATGTGATTGACAATTTCATACAACTGGTCCTTTGGCATGTATTAAATACAATCCATTCACTTATTGAATGCTTTGGAGACTACTGGTTTGACTGTCCATGCATTACCAGTGACTGAGATTCATTAAAGGATACAAAACCCTTCATTTTGGGGTTATTGTGTGTGGATTCAAATGTAGGTTTGATTTGGTTAATGTTTAGAAGAGATCAATAAAGTATTTAAAGACAATCTTACATGTTTGGAGAGGTTTGAGAGGCACTTATCATGACTGTACCCTCACAAACAGTGGCATAGAATGGTTTTACTAAGTTTCCTTTCTCTATTTTGAGGTTTCCTTTCTCTACCGCAGGGGTACAGTCAAAGGGTTCATTGACAAAATGATCCTTTGTAGGGTTACTATATATATGAATGATTTGATATAGAATATTTCTCATTTTACTTGAAGTTTGGAATAGCTTGTACTTGAAGTTTCGAATAGCTTGTGCTTGTGCTGGAATTCTTGGTAGAAGTGAATGGAAGGAATAGTGTTGGTGTTAGGTTTCATTTATTATTGAATTCAATGGTTTCCAAGATGTGTTGAGGATTTTGCTCCTTGTTTAATGTTAACTATTCCTACACAATCCACTCGTACAATAGTGAAATGCTATGTGATTGACAATTTCATACAACTGGTCCTTTGGCATGTATTAAACAAAATAGAATTTTCAACATATTATTATCATTCTATTTCTTTGTTGTAAACATGCCATTGGTTCAGTTTTGTAAAAAAAATTCATGTAAAATTTTTTTTTCTATTTTTTCCATTTGATAACCACAGTCAACATTTCAAAACAGTGAATAACATCAAATAATGGAGATAAAGCATGGACTAGGGCACGACACTAGTAAATTAAAACTAAACCAATGACATGTTTACAACAAAGAAATAGAATGATAATAATATGCTGAAAATTATATTCTGTTTAATACACACCAAAGGACCAGTTGTATGAAATTGTCAATCACATAGCATTTCATTATTGTATGAGTGGATTGTGCAAGAACAGTTAACATTAAACATAGCCAGTGTTATCTTTACTTTCTCAAATCTCTACAAGTCAAGAACATTAGAGTTGTATAATACATTGTTAGTATCCTCTTTCCATGGGTCCTAGGTCTTTGGGTCCATGGAAAGGAAATAGATTACAAAATACACTTCAAAACAAAGGAAAAACTTAGAAAATTTAGTCTAACTCATTGTAGATGAAGGAACAGTCATGCTAATAGTTTCTCTAAGTCTTCCAAAACATTTATTGAACTCCCCTAAAGTCCTATTGGATCCCCAAATTGCTTAATCCAATCAACTTACATCAGGATCATGAGAAACTTCAAAGGATTAAAAACATTACTTGGAACGGTCAAATCATTATGCTTTCAAATCAATTACCTATCGACATATCCCTTGTGAGGGAGAGAAGCCAAACACATAAAGAACATGCACATAAACACGGCAGCTGAAAAACTTAATTGGAATACACCAAGAAGTACCAAATGATGAATGCTCAATTGTTGCAATGGCAAAGCATCAGAACCGTCCATTTTTAGAACTTGATTTTATAGTCTAAATGATTTTTCTATAGTCGTAATGATTTTTCTAGAACTTGATTTTCTAGTCTTAATGATTTTTCTATAGTACTCTTAATGATTTTTCTAGAACTTGATTTTCTAGTCTTAATGATTTTTCTATAGTCCTAATGATTTTTCTATACTCTTAATTATTTTTCTATAGTCCTAATGATTTTTCTATACTCTTAATGATTTTTCTTTCGTCTTGATGTTTGTTTCTCTTGACAAATTAGGCCTTGAATTTGAATTTTTGTTCACTATTTTATTTCAGCTTGATATTTCATTCATTTTTCATATACACAGAGACTACACATGTTGATAAAAAAATGAGCTATTTGATTAAGGTTAACTATTCATGATTGTAAATAGTCAATATTTCTGATGGTACTCCTTGGTGTATTTCATTTTAAAATAATCATTTTTCTATGGCTATGATAAATGTCCCTTTGTGTTGAGAAAATTAGAGTTGAAAAAATGGTTGCAAATAAATCATCCTTCTTCCACCAACATTCTAGTCAATGTACAAGTAACAAGTCATTCCATTCAAGAAAGACCATGTCTAACAATATCAACGCAGAACAAAATAAGGAGTATGCAAAATTTAGTGATTGTATCTTCCATTAGAGCCACTTCATATGCACAGGTGATGAACATGCATATTTTCCTGAGCGCTATTGGGAGCTTACCTAGCAACACATGTACTATTGTGAAAATCACCACAAATCTATTTGTTGCTGGGTCTAGCTCCCAGTATTGCTTGGTCAAATATGCATGTTTTTCACTTGTGCATATACCTTCTATGATCAACTCTTATATGCATAGGTGATGAACATTCAAATTTGCCTAAGCAGTACTTTGAGTAGTCCTCCAACACATGTACTATTGTGAAAATCATCACAAGTCCATTTGTTGGAGGAAATCTCATAGTACACATGTTTGGAGGCTAGGTCTGAAGGAAACAAGAGAATTTGAAGAGTTGGGAGTCTTAAGATTGTACTTAGTATAGCCAAGCTTCATTCACTAATACATTTGGGGTGAAATTCCGATGGCAATTTGCGACGGCAGGCAAATGTCATGCGGTTTTGGCTTTTTTTTTTCAAATATAGCCCGACACCGTCGCAATTGCGATGACAATACATTTGGCAACGTCGCAATTGCGACGTTGTTAGGATATAAGGGCAAAAAAAAAAAGGAACGTTGTCATTTGTGTTTTCAATAGCGCCGTAACCCTCCGCGAAATCACATCGGGATATAAGGGCAAAAAAAACAAGAACGTTCTCATTTGTGTTTTCAATAGCGTCGTAACCCTCCGCGAAATCACATCGGGATATAAGGGCAAAAAAAACAAGAATGTTGTCATTTGTGTTTTCAACAGCGTCGTAACCCTCCGCGAAATCACAGCTACAATTTCTGAGTACGTTGGGTTTATTTTTCTTTTGTCATTATTATGTAATCTAGTATTCAGCTGTTAGAGAGCTAAAATACCCAGAAATGAGGACATATCTGTGTTGAATTTATTGTTAGCGGCTTTGGTTATTTAGAAGTTTAATTTTATTTGTTCATCTTTCAAGCACAAACATTTTGTGGACCGTAACGTCTTCATTGTTTCGGGTATGCAGTGAAACAACCCTAACTTGCAATTGCGACGTTGTCGGGATATAAGGGCCAAAAAAAAAAGGAACATTGTCATTTGTGTTTTCAACAACGTTGTAACCCTCCGCGAAATCACATCGGGATATAAGGGCAAAAAAAACAAGAACGTTGTCATTTGTGTTTTCAACAGCGCCGAGAGAGATTCCCTCCACGAAATCACAGCTACAATTTCTGAGTACGTTGGGTTTATTTTTCTTTTGTCATTATTATGTAATCTAGTATTCAGCTGTTAGAGAGCTAAAATACCCAGAAATGAGGACATATCTATGTTGAATTTATTGTTAGCGGCTTTGGTTATTTAGAAGTTTAATTTTATTTGTTCATCTTTCAAGCACAAACATTTTGTGGACCGTAACATCTTCATTGTTTTGGGTATGCAATGAAACAGCCCTAACTTGCGACTACCTTCACGGTACTTGTGTACATTATCATGTTGTCTTTACAGTGACTTTCCTCATTCAAGTGGCAATTACACAAGGGACAGTCACTGTGAGATGTCCTCATTTGTGACAAGGACAGTCACACTTAGGACATCTCACAGTGATATTCCCTTGTGTAATTGCCACTTGAATGTATTGCTATTGAACCACATTAATGCTTTTCTTCTTCAACAAATGAGGACAGTCACTCTAAAGACAACATGATAATGTACACAATTACCAAAAAATGATCTTGTTAATTGATGTAACACTTTGTCTTGCTCACTCCCTATCCTTCACTAGGGTCTCTTTAGGCCAATGTTTTGACTTGATAGGGTACTTAACTATCCCTACACTCTTTAGGTATCTCTACCCAAGATCCCACTCCTTCAACTAGTGCACACCAACAAGAAATACAACGAACTCTGCTCAATACCAATCCAGCTACTAGGACACTCCTAGTCTTGTCTTCACAAATTGAAACACATTCAACTAGAACTTTACTCCATGGAGAGGCTGGCCACTAGGACCTCTATTGGTTTCAATATTACTCCTTCACCTATACTTTTCATCAGTACTTCAATCCGGTTCATCAAACCATGCCAATTGCACCCAAAAATAGGCTGCTAGCAATTAGGCCTTTGTCAAGCCTTTTTGTTTATATTAAGCCACCTAAAGGGCTTAGGATTCAGATGCCCTTTATTGAGAACTCCAAGATATCTAAGGTCTTCTCCTCCTAGATTTTTTGTACACCAACTCCTATAGCCATGCCTGAAAACAAGTATTTTGACACAACTTGGACAGTCTGACTAAGAGTTTGTTTTCTTAGCAACCAAAGAAACTCACCCAATCTTCTAATTTGACTTGGGGCTTCTTTAGATGTGTGTCTACCTCTCCATGAGATTTTAGTTGAAGCAACCAATGCATTCAACTTGTTGTAATCTTCTTGTAATGATTTGTCATCCCTAACTGTGCTCAACTGACTCACCTAGGACATCATTGCAAACATAGAAAATGAGCTTCCCAGGGCCCCTCCTTCCAAACATATAGTACATGGAGTCTCCTCACCCATTCCAAGAGCCCGTACAAAATTGACAATGGAATGATGAGCTAAGACTCCATTTGTTCAACCTGCCTGGTTCAAACCAACGATAGGGTACTTAACAAAAGAATTAACAAACTAGTTGGAATGCTTCAAAACTCAAAAAAAACACAACATAGAATAACAAAACAACTTGTACTAACTTTTCCAATAGACACTGCGAGCTATCTAATCCATTAATCAACTGACAACAAAGAAACAAAAAAACTCAAGAATTCACTAAAACCGTGTTACTCTACAAATCTTCTTAATTCCAAATGTTTTTCCCCCCAACCTTTTGCACAGATCGATGGAGGCCTCTTATAGTTGATCTGATGCCTAATTCAATGGTTTCATATAGTTACATAACCATCTTACTCGAAAATGCTCCCTTGCACAAATGTTGTCAATGTTGTGAATGACAACATTAACAACTTGTTACAACCTTTGGGATTTTGGTTCAAAACTTATTGTTCAAACACCATAAGACCCTAACCATGACTTAGTTATGCTATTTAGACCTCACATAGGCCACTTCTACACTTCTTTGCCCAATTTGACCCCTAAATGCTTCATTCCCACTTTTGCCACAATATTGGTAACTTGGGTACAAATTGGCACTTGCCTTCACAAAGGTCACACATGAGGACATCTCACAGTGATCGATTGTCCCTTGTGTAATTGTCACTTGAATGTATTGCTATTGAACCACATTAATGCTTTTCTTCTTCAACAAATGAGGACAGTCACTCTAAAGACAACATGATAATGTACACTCACTGTAAGGACAGTCACAAATGAGGACATCTCACAGTGACTGTCCCTTGTGTAATTGTCGCTTGAATGTATTGCTATTGAACCACATTAATGCTTTTCTTCTTCAACAAATGAGGACAGTCACTCTAAAGACAACATGATAATGTACACTCACTGTAAGGACAGTCACAAATGAGGACATCTCACAGTGACTGTCCCTTGTGTAATTGCCGCTTGAATTACACAAGGGACAGTCATTGTGAGATGTCCTCATTTGTGACAAGGACAGTCACACATGAGGACATCTCACAGTGATTGTCCCTTGTGTAATTGCCACTTGAATGTATTGATATTGAACCACATTAATGCTTTTCTTCTTCAACAAATGAGGACAGTCACTCTAAAGACAACATGATAATGTACACTCACTGTAAGGACAGTCACAAATGAGGACATCTCACAGTGACTGTCCCTTGTGTAATTGCCGCTTGAATTACACAAGGGACAGTCATTGTGAGATGTCCTCATTTGTGACAAGGATAGTCACACATGAGGACATCTCACAGTGATTGTCCCTTGTGTAATTGCCACTTGAATGTATTGCTATTGAACCACATTAATGCTTTTCTTCTTCAACAAATGAGGATAGTCACTCTAAAGACAACATGATAATGTACACTCACTGTAAGGACAGTCACAAATGAGGACATCTCACAGTGACTGTCCCTTGTGTAATTGCCGCTTGAATTACACAAGGGACAGTCATTGTGAGATGTCCTCATTTGTGACAAGGACAGTCACACATGAGGACATCTCACAGTGATTGTCTGTAATGTCCCCTTTTTGGCTAACTTGGAAAACAGGAACAATTACTCCACTTCTCAGACTTACTCTATCAGATACTTACAATTAAACTAAGTAATGGAGGTTACTTAAGATATCAACCGCTATTTCAGATTCAATCACAATATGTGTGCAAGATGATATTGATACCAATATGTTTAATAGCACTGTCGGATATAATGATATGAAATATGCTATGAATATGATGTTTCCTATCACTTATAGTGATAGTATAATGATGCTATGTCTAATATAAACAATATCGATATACAATCAATAAGTATTGCTTGCAGCAATGTATTTGCTGTGTCTGATATGATGATGTAATTATGAAAATGTGTAATATCGCTATGAGTGATATGTTGCTATTTCAGATTCTGAATTATATGCTTGCAACTTCAAATATTGATGTTGTTTCTGACTATCCTTTCTATCTGTGCAATCATGGTGTTGTCTCTGATCTGCAATGATAAACTTGAAACCAAACTGCCAAAGGCAGATGCTCTATTGAGTATATCCAAATATGGATAAGTAAATAAAGTTCCAATGATGCCTTGAGTGACTGACGAGAATGCATTCTTATATTGTCTTTAACAAATGAAGAGATGCTATGAATGAGACGTGTCTTGTTTCTTCCTCCATGTCCCTTTGTTAATCACACCTTTCCATAATCCAACAGTTCGCATAATATTATTTCATTATTTTCTGATCATAGATAACTCCCAGATTGACTCAATATCAAATCTTTTTATGAAGGTAATCTTCCCTAATTGGTAGTGTAACCAGTAGTTAACATCCACTGTGTTTGTATTAGTTTGGTCTAACTATCATTAGTATTTAGTCAATCGATATTAACTCTTGCCTTATCCCATATTGTTATGATTATATCCAATCTTTCTACTTTGATATAAGTCGATATCATTTTCTGATAATTGTCCATTTATTGGTTGATTGCTGGTAATGGAGTTTGATCTTCAAATTGACTTCCATTCCTGTTAATACTTAAGGATACATTGTACTTATTATCCGCGACTGATGCCTCATTCATCGATAGCTTGTGATATAATCACTGATGCTTTTGTGTTTCTACAAGATGTGGTTTATCTCAGACAATCGATAATCTTTCAATCCTTTAGTCGATATCCTCCTATGTGGTGTCTATTGATATAGATAGTAGAATTCAATCTAGTTTCTGTTATTGTCATGATAACATAGGAAGTGATGGTGCATATTTGCTAGCGGGTCTTCATGTTTGATATTGCTTTATCGGATATGTCATTGTCTAAACTTGTGCAATTAATGATTATTTATAATATATGAATGGTTATCCTTCTTGCTTATCAATACATCTTCTGAAACACATAGCGACCTATCCCTTATTCATATCATGTTGATCTTGACTTCATAGTATTCGGTTCATTAATCATCCTCTCATGGTATCGATGTGTAATGACTAGTGATTGTTGTATTACTTCTTCATTCCTCATCGTGATAGATAATGCAGATGTTTAACGTAGATGTATATCGATTACAGATATTCGATATTGCTTTAAACGTTATTATTATTATTATTATTATTATTAATGTTATTGTTATTATTAAATATTATAATTAATGATGTTAGTAATATTAATAATATTATAATAAATATTATTATAGTGATAACATATTGTTTTATATTGAGAGGTTTATTAATATTATTTATATATTAAAATTATTATATCAATAATTGATTTAGTATTATTACTTAATATATTATTATAATATAATATATATAATTTATTAATAATTATTTATTATTAATTTATATTATAATTATAATCATAATTATATTACTTATTAATATTTTAATATTATTTAATTAACATATTACTTATTATGCTAACTATATATTATTATTATCTGTTGATAATAATTATATATTATTGTTATATACCGTTAATAATAGATTATTATATATCATCTAATCATTTTATTATTATACTAAGTTCAATATGTCATGGCTCATGACATTGTCCCTTGTGTAATTGCCACTTGAATGTATTGCTATTGAACCACATTAATGCTTTTCTTCTTCAACAAATGAGGACAGTCACTCTAAAGACAACATGATAATGTACACTCACTGTAAGGATAGTCACAAATGAGGACATCTCACAGTGACTGTCCCTTGTGTAATTGCCGCTTGAATTACACAAGGGACAGTCATTGTGAGATGTCCTCATTTGTGACAAGGACAGTCACACATGAGGACATCTCACAGTGATTGTCCCTTGTGTAATTGCTACTTGAATGTATTGCTATTGAACCACATTAATGCTTTTCTTCTTCAACAAATGAGGACAGTCACTCTAAAGACAACATGATAATGTACACTCACTGTAAGGACAGTCACAAATGAGGACATCTCATAGTGATTGTCCCTTGTGTAATTGCCACTTGAATGTATTGCTATTCAGCCACATTAATGCTTTTCTTCTTCAACAAATGAGGATAGTCACTCTAAAGACAACATGATAATGTACACTCACTGTAAGTGTACATTATCATGTTGTCTTTACAGTGACTGTCCTCCTTCAAGTGGCAATTACACAAGGGACAGTCACTGTAAAGACAACATGATAATGTAGAGAAACGTTGTCATTTGTATTTTCAACAGCGCCAAGAGAGATTCTGTCCGCGAAATCACAGCTACAATTTCTAAGTACGTTGGGTTTATTTTTCTTTTGTCATTATTATGTAATCTGGTATTCATCTGTTAGAGAGCTAAAATACCCAAAAATGAGGACATATCTGTGTTGAATTTATTGTTAGCGGCTTTGGTTATTTAGAAGTTTAATTTTATTTGTTCATCTTTCAAGCACAAACATTTTGTGGACCGTAACGTCTTCATTGTTTCGGGTATGCAATGAAATAGCCCTAACTTGCGACTACCTTCACGATACTTGTGTACATTATCATGTTGTCTTTACAGTGACTGTCCTCATTCAAGTGGCAATTACACAAGGGACAGTCACTGTGAGATGTCCTCATTTGTGACAAGGACAGTCACACATGAGGACATCTCACAGTGACTGTCCCTTGTGTAATTTCCACTTGAATGTATTATTATTCAACCACATTTATGGGCCTGTTTGGAGCATGACACAAAGTAGCATCTACAGAGAAGAAGTTTGGTATGCAATGGTCTTGAAACCTCCTGAGAAATTCTTGGTATGCATTTGTGTGGTGCAAAAGCTTCGTTGAAAGAGAAAAAGAAGAAAAGAATAGAAATGATTTTTTTCTTTTTATGTCATATACTGTAACCAGCTACTTATAACTTGCAAAAATTATTATAACCATTTGAAATTGAAACTTGGTTTAATGTGAAACTGAGAACTGCTTTATTAGAGCTTTCTGTGATTTAGATTCAGACATCAAGAACATTGTTTGCCTAATATTGTGATTAATGCTTATTTATTAATATCTCATACTAACAGACAATTGATAATTGTAGGGAAAACGTCATTGGGGGTCTTTGAGGATCCACCAGAAGCCAAGGAGAAAATGTATTCAAAAGCTAAAGATGGTGTAACAGTCCTTACAGCTGTTGAACCTTGCTGTGTAGATCATCTCTGATTCTCCAAGTTCAACAGTACTGTGGTATTCCTTTGGATACTTCTAATGGTAAATTTCAGACATCAAGTTCTTTTCGTATGAAACTACTACATTTGTAATCTGTAGTTTTAAACTTTTAGTTTATAAATGTTCATCAGCTTTAGTTCGTATGCTGCCATTTCAAGTATGATTAATGAAGTTACCTTTATCACAGGATGAAAGTGAGCAGTTAGCATACTGGTACGGAGCTGGCAGCATTGATACGGTGACTAGGACATCGTTTAATGGTGGTATTGTGTTTTCCCGTGTTTAGGGCATCGGCCTTTTGAAGCATTGCCTTCATCTTTCTTAAGTCTGAGTTTTAAGTTTGTTTATCTCTCTCGGCGCTGTTGAAAATACAAATGACAACGTTCTTGTTTGTTTTGCCCTTATATCCCGATGTGATTTCACGGAGGGTTACGGCGCTGTTGAAAACACAAATGAAAACACAAATCCCTTGTGTAATTGCCACTTGAAGGAGGACAGTCACTGTAAAG
Organism: Chamaecyparis obtusa; assembly: GCA_027943335.1. NCBI lineage: Eukaryota > Viridiplantae > Streptophyta > Pinopsida > Cupressales > Cupressaceae > Chamaecyparis > Chamaecyparis obtusa. Next base: position 636,696 of record BSBK01009117.1, read on the forward strand.
ACAACATGATAATGTACACTTACAGTGAGTGTACATTATCATGTTGTCTTTAGAGTGACTATCCTCATTTGTTGAAGAAGAAAAGCATTAATGTGGCTGAATAGCAATACATTCAAGTGGCAATCACACAAGGGACAGTCACTGTGAGATGTCCTCATTTGTGACTGTCCTTACAGTGAGTGTACATTATCATGTTGTCTTTAGAGTGACTGTCCTCATTTGTTGAAGAAGAAAAGAATTAATGTGGTTCAATAGCAATACATTCAAGTGGCAATTACACAAGGGACAATCGATCACTGTGAGATGTCCTCATGTGTGACTATCCTTGTCACAAATGAGGACATCTCACAATGACTGTCCCTTCTGTAATTGCCACTTGAATGAGGACAGTCACTGTAAAGACAACATGATAGTGTACACATACAATGAGTGTACATTATCATGTTGTCTTTACAGTGGCTGCCCTCATGTTGTATATTCTTCTCTGTAGATCCTTAACGTGAGTTAAGGTCTTTACATCAGTCAAACCCTGAAAATGAGGGTTTGTAAACAATGCACAGAAAATTTGAAATAACTTAGATATAAAACAAAGAGAATCAATCAAACCAACTTCCAAAGCATCAGATGTCACTATTACAACTTCCAGGCAAATTTTATCATCCAACCACCATCCGTACAGCCGTACAGAGTTCATTTTTCACCACAAATGCACTAAAACAGGGTTATTTTTATTTTTTATGAAAGCAAAATGATTACAATACTGGTTCTCTGTCTGTCTTCGACCATTTGAAGCCTAAAATAGGCTCTCCAAATGTTGGTTCAACCATCTAGGTGGTTAGAACAGTTTATCCAACAAATGTCAACTTTGCTAAGCAACTTTTAAAGTTGCATTACAACTTTGCAAACAACTTTGCCGAGAAGGTTTAAAATGTGTTGTGAAACTTTAGGAACCTTATTAAAGTTATTTTGGACCTTCAAACTTCTTAACAACATCTAAAAGACACCTAATAAACACTTACTATGCTCATTTCATCCAAGGACTCAAAAGATGCCCAAGGTTTATAAGTCACCAAGGGGTCTTGTGTCCAACAAGTGGATGTTTATAAGGAGATAAAATCAATCCTTAATATTTATTACAAACCAAGAAAACATCTAAAACTCCTATTCTAATTTATTGTCATTCAAAAAGACTCTGATTTGTCATTCAAAAAGACTCTGATTTGTCCTTGTCACAAATGAGGACATCTCACAGTGACTGTCCCTTGTGTAATTTCCACTTGAATGAGGACAGTCACTGTAAAGACAACATGATAATGTACACATACAATGAGTGTACATTATCATGTTGTCTTTACAGTGGCTGCCCTCATGTTGTATATTCTTCTCTGTAGATGCTACTATGTGCTAGGGAACTTCTTAGAACTGTTGGTATATTCTTACAACTTGTTACACCTGGGATATTCTTCTCTGTAGATGCTACTATGTGCTGTGGTCCAAACGGGCCCATAAATGTGGTTGAATAGCAATACATTCAAGTGGCAATTACACAAGGGACAGTCACTGTGAGATGTCCTCATTTGTGAGATGTCCTGATGTGTGACTGTCCTTGTCACAAATGAGGACATCTCACAGTGACTGTCCCTTGTGTAATTGCCACTTGAATGAGGACAGTCACTGTAAAGACAACATGATAATGTACACAAGTACCGTGAAGGTAGTTGCAAGTTAGGGCTGTTTCATTGCATACCCGAAACAATGAAGATGTTATGGTCCACAAAACGTTTGTGCTTGAAAGATGAACAAATAAAATTAAACTTCTAAATAACCAAAGCCGCTAACAATAAATTCAACATAGATATGTCCTCATTTCTGGGTATTTTAGCTCTGTAATAGCTGAATACCAGATTACATAATAATGACAAAAGAAAAATAAACCCAACGTACTCAGAAATTGTAGCTGTGATTTCGCAGAGGGAATCTCTCTTGGCACTATTGAAAATACAAATGACAACATTTCTCTACATTATCATGTTGTCTTTACAGTGACTGTCCCTTGTGTAATTGCCACTTGAAGGAGGACAGTCACTGTAAAGACAACATGATAATGTACACTTACAGCCCGTGCACATTATCATGTTGTCTTTAGAGTGACTATCCTCATTTGTTGAAGAAGAAAAGCATTAATGTGGCTGAATAGCAATACATTCAAGTGGCAATTACACAAGGGACAGTCACTGTGAGATGTCCTCATTTGTGACTATCCTTACAGTGAGTGTACATTATCATGTTGTCTTTATAGTGACTGTCCTCATTTGTTGAAGGAAAAAAGCATTAATGTGGTTCATTAGCAATGTATTCAAGCGGCAATTACACAAGGGATAGTCACTCTGAGATTTCCTCATTTGTGACTATCCTTACAGTGAGTGTACATTATCATGTTGTCTTTACAGTGACTGTCCTCATTTGTTGAAGGAAAAAAGCATTAATGTGGTTCAATAGCAATGTATTCAAGCGGCAATTACACAAGGGATAATCACTCTGAGATTTCCTCATTTGTGACTATCCTTACAGTGAGTGTACATTATCATGTTGTCTTTACAGTGACTGTCCTCATTTGTTGAAGGAAAAAAGCATTAATGTGGTTCAATAGCAATGCATTCAAGTGGCAATTACACAAGGGACAGTACATGCCCATTAAAGTTGGTGTTTTGTTATCCAGCATGACAATGGAAACAGCATACTCTGTGTCAATTTTACTGATCAAATTTCCCTCCGCCAGGCAAAGCAACAATCTGGGTATGATAAGGTAAAGTTTTTGCAACAATTTCTTGCTGTTGCTAGGGTTACCATTGTTTATGGTTTCTATTATATAGTTCTATCTATATTGCTATATGGCCTTTTGTTTAGGATTAAGTAGACGAGGGAAAATATTTCTTTTGTGGATTGTAAACAAAACATTGAATTATTTCAGAGAATAGATCTAAATCTATAAGATGCTACGATGGAGCACATGACCATGTACTTGTGAATATTAGGATCCATGTTAATCAAATGACTGCTTTATGTAAATTACTTTTGAGTAAGTAAAAGGCAATACAATTTTTCGAAGTGTGCAAGGATTTTTATGATATACAGGTGTACGAAGAAATGAATCTGTGTTGTTTTGTATCAATATCAAACATCTCTGATATATTTTCATGTTTTTATAATCTATTTTGCAGATGGAAAGTTGAAATGCCAGCTATCCTAGAGCAGTCAATAAGAATATTGTCTGATGCTGGTCTTGGTATGGCCATGTTCAGTCTGGGTATGTTTTGAATTCTTCTCTATCTCTCTGATTGAGGAGTACTCGATATATGCATGTGCTTTTTTCTTCTTTGATGGTTGTGAAGCTCTGTTTGTTCTAAATACCACCGTATTGCAATTGTATTAGTTTCATTATTTTCTCTATTTTCATTATTAGTTTCACCGTATTGCAATTGTATTAGTTTCATTATTTTCTCTAAATACCAATGCTCCTGTTTTAGGCAATAAGTTTGTTGCATTCCATGAGCCATTGGTCAAGTTTCTTCTACGAGCTTCTGATGCCTCAAAATCTAAGCAGCGCCTACGCATGCCTCGTTGTGGTTGATTATCATTCTGTACATGAATTATAATGAGTAATCAGTTTTGGGCCTTGGAATCTTGTATGTAACATGCACAGGCATTTCATGGCTAAATGAATCTATTTTAAAAGCATCAACTTTTCTTACATGATGCTGGATACATAAGTAGAACAAGCGTATATCAAATTGGAAGCAATCAGAACTCCACAATGACATATTATTTAGAGTACTCTTCAGTTTAAGTAATAATGCATATATTGACACTGTAAAGACAACATGATAATGTACACTCACTGTAAAGACAACATGATAATGTACACTCACTGTAAGGACAGTCACAAATGAGGACATCTCACAGTGACTGTCCCTAGTGTAATTTCCACTTGAATGTATTGCTATTCAGCCACATTAATGCTTTTCTTCTTCAACAAATGAGGATAGTCACTGTAAAGACAACATGATAATGTACACTCACTGTGAGTGTACATTATCATGTTGTCTTTAGAGTGACTATCCTCATTTGTTGAAGAATAAAAGCATTAATGTGGCTGAATAGCAATACATTCAAGTGGCAATTACACAAGGGACAGTCACTGTGAGATGTCCTCATTTGTGACTATCCTTATAGTGAGTGTACATTATCATGTTGTCTTTACAGTGACTGTCCTCATTTGTTGAAAGAAAAAAGCATTAATGTGGTTCATTAGCAATGTATTAAATAATTTATTTTTTTTATCCACCCACGGGCGTCGCAATTGCGACGGGATCCCGTCGTAATGCAATGCAGGCACCCGTCGCAATTGCTTGGGAGGCCCGTCGCAATCGCGACGGCCCTCCGAAGCCATGCGACACCCATGCCGCTAACAAATCTTAGCGACATTGCGACGGGAGGGCGTCGCAATTGCAACGGCTACCCATAGACGTCGCAATTTGCGACTAAAAAACTGCGATGTCTATGGGTGTCGCTATTGCGACACATAGCCGTCGCAATTGCCATCGCAAAATGCCCCCAAATGTATTAGTGATTCAATGGTACATTCAAACATGAAACAAACCATTCTTAAACCAGATTAAACTAGTAAACCAAAGGACATACTGATTATAAGTAAACTAGTAAACCAAAGGACATGCTTTTACTACTAAGTCTATGTTTGTTGGGCATACTGATTATAAGTACTTGACATATATCACAAATGTCACTAGTTAAGGTTGGCGGGATGATTATGCCTATCCTGAAAAAAGACTATCAAATCATTATGCTTTCAAATCAATTACCTATCGACGTATCCCTTGCGAGGGAGAGAAGCCAAACACATAAAGAACATGCACATAAACATGACAACTAAAAAACTTAAATGGAATACACCAAGAAGTACCAAATGATGAATGCTTAATTGTTGTAATGGCAAAGCAATATCAGAACCATCCATTTCTAGAACTTGATTTTTCTATAGTCTTAATGATTTTTCTTATTTCTTGTTTGTGCTTGGTGACATGATTTTGAACATTTTTGACATACTTAAATGGAATACACAATACCAAATGATGAATGCTCAATTGTTGTAATGGCAAAGCATCAAAACTGTCCATTTCTAAAATTTGATTTTGTATAGTCTTAATTATTTTTCTATAGTCCTAATGATTTTGAAAATTGTTGACAAAGAGTGTTTCTTTTTTTTATTATAGTATAAATGATTTTTCTATAGTCGTAATGATTTTTCTTATTTCTTGTCTTTTGTCCCTTTTTTATTTCCTATGTCTGTGCTTCGTGACAGAATTTTGTCACCTTCTTTTGATGGTATATTTCATTCAGTCTATGTGGAATACTATTTTGTTCACTATTTTATTTCAGCTTCATATTTCTTTCATTTTTCATATACACAGAGACTACACATACTAATAAAAAAATGAGCTATTTGATTTAGGTTTACTTTTCATTATTGTAAATGGTTAATATTTCTGATGGTACTCCTTGGTGTATTTCATATAAAAATAATAAATGTAGTAACAATGGTGCGGTGCATTATTGATATATAGGCTCGATGACTCTTGTCAATGTGCCAAACTATCAATGTGGTGGTGGGCAGTCTGTGTTGAAGAATTCACAGACACCGAACAACCCTAGATGATAATTTTGGTGCTGCCCAAATAGAAAAAAGGTTTCTAATGTGTACATATTTAATGTTTCTAATGTAAATACTATTCATTATAATATAAGAACTAATGTAGACTGGGCATCACTGGAAAATAATGGCTGCAGATACTTTAGTTGGGTTGATGACAACTCATCTGCATCTATCCGCCCATCTCCACTTATCCGTGATGAAGGATTTGAGTGCAAAACGTGTCAGGCTAGGGAAAATTCTAAAATTATATTTTTACGATGCCTTCTCTATATTGTAATCGCATATCTTTGTTGTGACCATATGCAGAGATGAACTCAAGAATTAGTTAGTTTAGTATTTTCATATTGTAACTAATATTTTAATATGGATATGACGTAACTTCTCTTTCCCTCAAGTGCGCATATATATGGTTTACATTTTTTTTAGAATAATTATTCATGTTTATGGCTCAGGTGAGCCCCAATCTGCTATCAATCACATGATTGAATGTATAGGGTTTTCTTAGTTATTCCATTTGTTCCTTGACCTTTACTATGGATTGACTATCATTTTCAAGCTTGAGTGAGGCTTTGTATCATGCACCGTTTGCAGATTTGTACGCAATGCTGATTTACAAACGTAAATAATGCATTGAACGTAATCTACGAATGTTGCGTGGTATGAAGTTTTGCTGAAGTTTGAGTATCCTCCCTTTATTCCAGTGAGGGATTGGAATGAGTTTATTTTTGATGCAAAGGAGAAAGGGGATACTCAAAGAGGAATTACACCAGCAAATGAGAGAAGAAGGTATAAACATTTTAATAGATTTTTATTATTAAATAATGAAATTTGCATATACTAGTTTTCTAAGCCTCCTCATTACATGATTTAAGGTCTTAGTCCATGGACAAATTAAATTAGACTTACTATCCAAAACACATAAAAAAACATGCACATAAACACGACAACTGAGAAACATAAATGTAGATTTCACAATAGCTGAGAAACATAATTGTAGGCATCATAGTCACAATCTTTTGGAGACAACGTAATTGAGTTGTGTTCCCAAGCGATGGAGAGGAAATTCTGCACCCCCGATTCCAAGTTGAATACATCTGTTGGAGGACCTTGTATTCATGAGCAACAGATGTAGTCAACTTGGAATCAGAGGTGCACGAGTTTCTCTCCATCGTCTGGATATACAACTCAATTACGTTGTCTCCAAAAAAATGTGACCACAATGCCTACAATTATGTTTCTCAGCTGTTGTGACCCAGGACCCGTTATGACCCTTTACGATCATTTACAATCCCTAAGAATACATCTTAGAGGTCTTAAAATGTCGTAAAGGGTCATAAGAGGCTCCTAGGAGGGGCCAGATGAGCTTCCACCTTCACGTGGTTGCCCCTATTAAGTAGAGAATGTTATACTCTTCTCGAAACAAAGAGAAGCTCAATAATTTAAGGTCTCAGTCCACGGACAAATTAAATTATACTTACTATCCAAATTGGTACATTGATGAGAATCAATGATGGGCTGAAGTTTTTAGATTCTGAGAAGACGTATATGCAGTGGAAATCCATAAAGAAGATATAAAATATTGTAAGAGAAGAATTCCCCATCTAATGTGTGAAATGAAAAAGTGTCTACCTTCAACCTTTTTCAACGCATAAGAACACTACCTCATACACCAAGTTGAGGAGATTGAAATGTGTGGACTCGTACACACTCGGTCAATATGGATGGTTGAGAGGCACCTGAAATTTTTGATGGATCCGTCGCGGTAAGTAAGCTAAATAGATTATATTTCAAATTTAATTATTTACCAATTAGTTTATTTGATGTTAAGTTCCAACGTAAAGTGAGTAAATTTATTTTTAAGTAAGAAAACAATGATACATGAATGCGTATGAAATTGAAATGCAACCTGCCGATTCTTGCCGTACACAACCTGTGTGTGTTGATGACAATGAGGATGTGCATCATAGTAATACAAGTAAACATCTTAAATTGATTGGTGTAGTAATAAAAATTTAATTGCAATTGGTGTTTGGATTAATGTAACAATTTGTATTGTAGTTGTAGAGAGTGTAGAGGTCGTTGTTAATGAGCAGGTTGAGGTTGAGGCCGAAGCCAAACAAACTGACCTTGATGTTGATGATGTGACTAGATCAGGTAAAGAGCTATACGATTATGGCCTGTAAAGTACTGAAATACTTTAAAATGTTTTTAATATTTTTAATTATAATAAAATATTTTTAATTTAACCCTTTTATATGTTATTGCAGATGACCCCCCTTTGCATCAATAGAGAACTAGGCATGCATTGAGATCTAATGAGAGGGTAGATGATCATCATGATGATATCGATACTCCTCTTAACAATTACTTCCTAAAAACTAGAAATCAAAAGAAAAAATAAAGAAATGATTGTCATCTATGCACCTTAATTGATAATGACTGATTTTTATATGCCAATGAATTTAATTTTGTTGTATTGAATGTTCATAAATTTTACAAGCCATATTTTAGATTTAATATACATATTCATCTTCATCATGATCATAGCCATCACGGTCAGCATTTGGCTCAACTTAATTTAAACCACACTCCATGTCGGGTACCATTATAAGGCATGGAGTGTGGCCATACCCATGTTACCATAATAATGAGTTAGCCTATAAAATTATGAATAAAATACTGCAAGTGCACCCGGGATTGGCCTAGGCACCCAAGTTCCTACCAAAGGAACCCAAGTCGAACCCAGAGGAGAACAAAAGTAGAACTGGAACCCAGCCTCAAACAAAGAACCAGATAACTTGGTTTTTTTCTAATTCAAGTTTATTTTTGAATTCTTCTCTAATTCCAACCTGATTATTCCATATTTTGTTTTCCAATTTTCCTTCTTCCTCACTCCAAATTATGTTATGTTGTTATTTCCTTTTACTAATTGTGCTATTTCAAGGATCACCACCCATGACTTGGTTAAGATGATGAATGTTGTCAATGCCTTTATTACCAAGGAATCACCACCCGCCATTAATGAATATTAATGATCATTGTTTCCTAAGGGTAATCATTGTTTGTGTATGCTAATCATCCAAGTCTTTGGTTGTGATTTGCATGTTGTGAGGTTTTTCAGAAGTGGGGCTATGACATGCTAGTTGGATTATAACATATTGACACTTACACCATGAAGAAGACAAATGATTAAATAGAAAAAGAGGACCAACTGAACCATCTTGTGGTCAGTCTATATCACATTGAGAAACAATGTCAAGACTCGAGAATCAAAACAATCAAAATTTTCTTCAAGACCATGAATGATCAACAACATTCCATCGGAAAACAAAACACTAATCTATGTTATCATTAAGCCATAAAATATGTCTTTAAAGTTTAGAAGCATCACAAAAACTTTTAAGAAACATAGTACTATCCAAAATATGTCTTTAAAGTTTATTTCTAATGATTCTAATGATGTTGATGTTGATGTCTATAATTTATTTCACTTACTGATGCTTTCCTAGATTGAATTTTGAATTGCCAAGCTGGAGAACGCTTTCAAAGTTTAGGGTATGTTCTACATGATACTCTTAGTTACAGCTCAAATGCAACTCAACATACTTTTGATGCTGGGCAACCCACTGCAGAAACTCATCCACGGGTGAAATTTAATGCTATGAATCTTGGCATTGTTAATGTTATTACTTTTCCTCACGTTTCATATTTGTGAAAATGTTTCTTGGCACTATCTTCTTTTTCAATTCCTATATTTGCAACTTTTTAGATCATTAACTTAAGCATTACATGTCTTTGTTCAAATTTTATTCTAACACTATTATATCTTATTCTTATTACAATGTTCTTTGTTGTGGGGAAGGAGGTCAATCTTCATTTTCTTCATTGTGGTGGATAGTGAAGATTTCTCTGACAAATAGGAGGTCTTCTTTAGTATCTTATAATAACATGCTAAACTGATAAAGGTGTTATGGGCATTTAATCTGCAATTACTAATATATTAAGCATATTATTACTATGCTTAATGTTCCATTTAAATGCATTTAACACAAAAAAAAAATTTACAAAACTAAACCAATGGCATGTTTACAACAAAGATGTGTTGAGGAGTTTGCTCCTTGTTTAATGTTAACTATTCCTGCACAATCCACTCGTACAACAGTGAAATGCTATGTGGAAGGGATGGTTGATAGTGTTCCTTGAGGGAAGGGGGATTGTGAAAGACTTGTTATCATTGTATTGTGTATTTCCAATATGTTTGGATGCAGGGCAGATGAGGAGAATGAAGGATCACTCATTGATTGCATGATAACCCGGTTTTGAAGGGTCACTGGTTGAGGGGACAGTCAAGGTCCGGATGATTGGGCCATTGGAGGACCCTATTTCTTTGTATTAATTGATATTCAAATTGGATGCATGGATTTCTTGTGAATTATCGGCCGCTATGTATCCTGCAACTACATCTATAAATTTGCATATACTTCTCTAGGGTTGTAAGCCACTTAGAGATCAAAATAGAGAAACTAAATCAAAATCATTCTTTGTCCTATTTCCTTTTAACAAAGTCTCAACTATCAATGATACAATACATTTGATGCCCTAAGCTATCAATACAAATGATGCCTAGCTAGAAGCTCACGGGTTGTCCATTTGATAACCACAATCAACATTTCAAAAAAATGGATATCCTTGAGCACAAATAAAATCAAATAATGGAGTTAAAGCATAGGCTAGGGCATGACACCAGTAGAATGCGATCATTTCAGTGACAGCAATATACAATGGTGTCATTAAACATACCAGTAATATCAACAAACGTGAATCCAAACATTTGAAAACCAATGGCATGTTTACAACAAAGATATAATAGAACTCCCAACAATTCTTAAACATACTTTATCTGATATGATGAATTCTTAAAAAATTAAGGTTGGAGTAGACATAGTTACACACATTTTTTTGTGTGGTACAAGGAAGATTTGGCTAGGTCAAATCTTCCTTCGTGCTAGCAATCTACAGAATTAGACCTTTATTAACAATTGATCATATCAGATAACTAGTATGTTTAAGAATTTTTGGGACTGGTCCTTTGGCGTGTATTAAACAAAATAGAATTTTCAGCATATTATTATCATTCTATTTCTTTTTTTTAAACATGACATTGGTTAAGTTTTGTAACTTCACTGTTGTATGAGTGGATTGTGCAGGAACAGTTAACATTAAACAAGGAGCAAACTCCTCAACACATCTTGGAAACCATTGAATTCAATAATAAATGAAACCTAACACCAACACTATTCCTTCCATTCACTTCTACCAAGAATAAAGCATTTAATCCATTCAACATTACATATAATCATTAGACAGTTACATTTTCTGACTGTGTAGAGGAACAGTCATGACCAAAACGATCAAAACTACTTTCACCCTTACACAAGCTATTCCAAACTTCAATTAAAATGAGCAATATGCTATATCAAATCATTCATATTCATAGTAACCATTCAAAGGATCATTTTGTCAATGAACCCTCTGACTGTACCCTTGCGGTAGAGAAAGGAAACCTCAAAATAGAGAAAGGAAACTTAGTAAAACCAGTCTATGCCGTTGTTTGTGAGGGTACAGTCATGATAAGTGCCTCTCAAACCTCTCCAAACATGTACGATTGTCTTTAAATACTTATTGATCTCTTCTAAACATTAACCAAATCAAACCTACATTTGAATCCACACATAATAACCCCAAAATGAAGGGTTTTGTATCCTTTAATGAATCATAGTCACTAGTAATGCATGGACAATCAAACCAGTAGTCTCCAAAGTATTCAATAAGTGACTGGATTATATTTAATACATGCCAAAAGACCAGTTGTATGAAATTGTCAATCACATAGCATTTCACTATTATATGAGTGGATTGTGCAGGAACAGTTAACATTAAACAAGGAGCAAACTCCTCAACACATCTTGGAAACCATTGAATTCAATAATAAATGAAACCTAACACCAACAATATTCCTTCCATTCAGTTTAATTAGCATGTTATTATCATATCAGATAAAGTATGTTTAAGAACTATTGGGACTGGTCCTTTTGTGTGTATTAAACATAATAGAATTTTCAGCATATTATTATCATTCTATTTCTTTGTTCTAAACATGCCATTGGTTCAGTTTTGTAGATTTTTTTTTTGTGTTAAATGCATTTTTCGTGAGGAGGGACCTTCTTTTGAGGAGATTGATGAAGATTGTGCACCTCAAAAACCAATTCATAAGGTACCAATCATGTTTCCTATTCGCTTATATTTTTGGATTGGTAAATCTCCTTATAAGTTTCATGTCCTTTCTTTCCATTACTATGGATGAGATATATATCTTACATTTAACATTCAACTTCTTTACATTTTAGAACATGTAGTGTGTTTTTTGAGGATTTTACCAAATCAACTTTTAACATAAACCGAAAACACCAAACTGATATCTTTCCCTTTCAACTTGACAAAATATTTGCATTTGACCAATAACTGCAAGCACTTGAATGATAAATCCACATACCTATATCTTTGTAAAATACCTGGAACATCAAAAAGGTGGCTAAGTGGCTGCTACCATGATTTTTATCTACTGAATATGGGGAAAAAAAGCACCAAAAAGAATCGAATATAAAACATGATTGGTCATTTCAGAGAGAATTCATGATCAAATAAAATGCAATGCCTTCTCTCGCACTCGATCAGCTTTCACCCGCTCATTTTCTCCCACTCCTTTTCTCTACAATCGAAATAAAAATGATTTGGCCATTTCAAAACAGTGAATTGATATCCTTGAGCACAAGCACCAATAACATCAACTATTTTGATCTGTGGGTACCCTAATGTTGGCAAGAGTTCTTTTATTAATAAGATTACTCTACAAGCTTGAAGAAGCAGTATATTTTGGCAAATGAAGAGTGGAAAGATGATGATATTCCTGAGATCATGGATGGACACAATGTTGCAGATAGAATGGGAAGACATATTTCTAGCTTGGCCCTGGATCCTTCGACAATTGGGGTAGGATCCAGACCCAGGCTAAAAAGATGTCTTCCTTTCTATTGTGGAATATAGGCTTTGCTGCTGCAACAACAACAGACTGCAATGTAGATATCACAACAGCTGAGAAACATAAATGTAGGCATCATGGTCACAATTTTTTGGAGACACAACATAATTGAGTGCTATTCCTAGATGATGCAAAGCAACCACTACTTTGCATCTTCTGGGAAAACCACTCAATTATGTTGTGTCTCCAAAAAAATGTGACCATGATGCCTACATTTATGTTTCTCATTTGTTGTGTCCTAGGACCCCTTATGACCCTTTACGACCCTTTACGATCCCTAAGAATACATCTTAGAGGTCTTAAAATGTCGTAAAGGGTCATAAGAGGCTCCTAGGAGGGGCCAAGTGAGCTTCCACCTTCATGCGGTTGGCCCTGTTAAGTAGAGAATGTTAAACTATTCTTGAAACAAAGAGAAGCTCAATAATTTAAGGTTGCAGTCCATGAAGATGCTGAAAAAATGACTGGAATCAATGATGGAGAGTTTTTAGATTCTGAGAAGACGTATATGGAGTGGAGGCCAGATTGAGTACCAGTGCAGAGATGATGATTCAGTAGCCTACATCTATAAAACCTTCACAATTATCCCTTCTTTGGCCTCCACTCATTCCTCTTCTCAAAAATGGTTATCTAGAAACTTTGGATACTGTTTCTCATCCATGCACGAAATGTGCTAGTGATCATATAAAATTACTTTAGGCCTCCAATATTGATGAGATGTACAAGTGTAAAATGTTTTTACAAGATTGGGATCAATTTGTGTAGTGTACATAAATGCAAGGCGGTGATTATTCTCGATGATCAATAGGTATAAGTCTTCCAGGCCTTACCCAGTAGCTAGGACTAAAGATTACACAGCTCAAGAGACCATCATAGGTTGTCTCTTTCTTCAGTCTATATTATTGACAGAATGTTTTACCTTTCATTAGCTCATCAAATCCAAGGATTTGAAATAATTTAATAGAATATTTTCATGACAATGTATATTATTTAAGTTGACGTTGCACGAATTTATCTACTTCGCGCACTTGTAGACTATGAGGATGGTGATAAAGAAGCATCTCCTCCCATGTCCATGTTTCTTTATCGCCATCCTCATAGTCTACAAGTGCGCGAAGTAGATAAATTTGTGCAACACCAACTTAAATAATATACGTTGTCATGAAAATATTCTATTAAATTCTTTCAAATCCCCGGATTCGATGAGCTAATGAAAGGTAAAACATTATATCAATAATATAGACCGAAGAAAGATACAACCTATGATAGTCTCTTGAGCTATGCTATCTTTAATGAGCATATTCATCAATTTTTTGACACTTTATAATTCATTCCGACGGTAGTGCTATACATCTGACATTATTTCCCATCGAAATATAGGCCAACACATCGCCTATCCGATAGATAAAATGTCAGAGAAAAATACTTTACGATAATTATTGCGATAGTAATGCTATACGTCTGACAGGGCAACCTGTCGGAGATATACTACCCTACTGTCACTATTCCGACAATTAAAATATCGCAGATATGCAATTTTCAACAAACTGTTCCGACAGTAATGCTATGTCACCGACGGGTTTATTTGTCAGAAGTTGGTTGCAGATCTATCGCTATTCCAACAGTTCTAATGTCGGAAAGGATATCTTTTCAACAATTAGTTCTAACAGTGATTGTATTTTTTGATAGGTCTTTGTGTCAGAATTCTGATAGATGGACTATAGGAAATGCCATAACAAAGTTGTTATCATGTGCAAGTTTTTGACATAATGGGGTGTCGGTAAACCAAAGGATATCTCTTCTGTCACAATTTCCAATGAAAAAATGGTGATGGACACATGTGTCAAAATGTCAACAAATGAGAATTGCAAATCTAACAAATGGCCATTGGAATTTGACCTCAAATGTACTAGTGCCATTTGGGCAATTTTGAGTTTTGAATGCATGTTATGCTTGATCCTAGAAAGCTATCTTTTCTCCTCTCGCTCATATTCTCTCTCCCCAAGATACCATTGAAATTTTAGCTCATTCTCCATGGGACACATCATTGATGACGATATGTCCCTAGGATGTGTCACCAATAGTGACTTGTCCCTGGGTTTTGGGGCCCAAACTTTCCCTAGAACCCAATATCGAGGTCCTATTCCAAGATTTTCATCTGTGGTCAACTTGGATAAAACTTGAACCTCAAAATGATGGACTTAGAATAAGGACCCCTTATCACTCCTCATTTTGACATCCACAATCATATGCAAGCTAAAATCCATAATCAATTGCAAGCATTTTTTACAACCAAGCTATCAAGATTTCGAGACAGAAAGAGCAATTGGATTCAATATTTGAAGGAAATCATCCAAGATCAAGATCTCTAATTATTCAAGATCATTCAATTCCAAGGAAATCTTCTCCATTTGATGTAAGTTTCTATCCCATGATGGCCAAGTAGACAAATTCTGAAATCAAGCAAGAATATCAATTCCTTCATTAACCTTCTCTCTCCTCTTTGCAAGTGATTATCAAGCATATATACATTTAAGATCTAGGAGTGGAAATCATAGGTCCATACATTTTTTAAGGAATCGTTGATTATACATTACATTCCAAGGTCAACTCTTGATTATACATTACATTCAAACATCTTCATGGGAATGAGCAATTTCTACATCTATCCATGAGGGTTTATGAAAGGTGAATCAATTATTTATCTTTCTATTTAATTTCCTTTATGCAATTTATTTCTGTTGAAATTGATAGCATCATTCAGATAATATATATATATATATATATATATATATATATATATATATATATATATATATATATATATATATATATATATATATATATATATATATATATATATATGTACATATTAATGTATATGTACACACATTAATATATACATATATATGTATTTTATTATTATCTTTTGAAATAATCTATCAACATATATATACATTAATATATACATATATATTAATATATATGAAATTACTATTACATATACATTAATATATAAATATATATTACTGTTTATATATTTGATACAATTTAATACCGATTATATTGAGTTATCTAAACACTGCAATATTAATGTTGAATACCGATAAGTATCGGTACATATTACTTATGCATTGTTATCATTTTATTACCTTTCGGTATTATGCAATACGAAACCAATGTATAATAAACATATTGCAGTGTAATGGAAA
This sequence comes from Chamaecyparis obtusa, assembly GCA_027943335.1. Lineage (NCBI taxonomy): Eukaryota > Viridiplantae > Streptophyta > Pinopsida > Cupressales > Cupressaceae > Chamaecyparis > Chamaecyparis obtusa. The sequence continues at coordinate 652,735 of BSBK01009117.1, forward strand.
CGGTATGAAATCAGACAGTCATGACTTGATGAGTTGTGACTCATGAATGAGTCACGTCTCATCAAAATTGTGACTGCTTACTGACATATATAAAATAGAGATATTCGTTGATATTTAGAAATATGAAAAGAAGCTACGTACAGCAGTGAAGAACAATATATTGTTCAAGATTGATATTGCCATATCTCAGCATCATAGTAATAAAGTATATCATCATTATATATATATATATATATATATATATATATATATATATATATATATATATATATATATATATATATATATATATATATATATATATATATATATATATATATATATATATATATATATATGTCACTATATCAGTAATAAATATATATGTATATTGTGATTAAATATATGTAATATATTCAGGTTGTAAGAAAATTTAAAAGCCATATACTCTTGATCTTAATTTCAACATGGTATCAGAGCAAGGTTCCTTTGTTGAAGCCTAACCGTTTGAAGGAAGTTCCGATTAGATTGAAGGAAGATCAAGATCAGATTTTTGGAAATCTCAAAATGGCAATTGGAATGAGACTAGAAGACAGACTTGAAGGTGCCTCCAATTTTAAATCATGGAAACTTCGAATGATGCTAGTATTGAGGAAGAATGACTTGAAGACAATAATAGAGAATCCTCTTAAACCTAATGAAAATGATGAGAAAAATAAATGGGAAAAGGACAATACTAGAGCAATGGAATTATTAGTAGATGGAGTGAAAAATCATTTACTAGCTGTCATCACAAAGTTGGACTCTTCTTATGACATGTTCAAAGCCCTAGAAAACATGTTTGAGATCAACAACACCAGCAGAATTCTTACTCTTAAAAATCAACTCTCTAATATTAAAATGAGTAAAGGCGAGACTATCACCTCATATTTTATGAGGATAATAGAATTAAGGAATCAACTCTCTTCTATTGGTCACATTTATGATAATAAGGAGTTATCTATGATAACTTTAAATGGGCTCCCTATCTCATGGGAAAACTTTAGACAAGGAGTAAGTGCTCGCACCAAACTCCCCAAATTTGATCGACTAAAAGATGACTGCATTCAAGAAGAGTACAACCTGAAATCCAGAGGAATCTTGGAACCCGGTAAAGAAGATGTTCAGGCTCTCGTCACTGGTTCAAAAAGGAAAAAGGGCAAGAAGTCATATGATCAATAGTCATTCAAGAAACCAAGAGACCTCTCTTTTATGCAATGTTTTAGATGTGACAAATATGATCATAGTGCAAGAAAGTGTCCTGATAGACTTAGAATGCAAGCTTCCCTTGCTGAAGTAAATAATTCAAATGTATGTTCAGAGAACTGTTTATTCTAAATGGAATTCAAGATACCTTATGATTGAGAGGGAGTTCACTGATAAAGATAAGAACACTTCTAAGGTAAACTTGTAATGATTATTGATTATTATGTTAATGTTATTTTATAATTATATGGGCCCTGTGTAAATCATAAGGAAGTGACGACTTCCAAATGATTATCACTTGTATTTGTTAAAGTTATTGGAAGGTGACGATCTTGCAATAACTTTTCTATTGTGATAGATATTTTGTGATAATTAAACATATCTTACTTATGGATAGAATCGCCGATGGAGGCAATCCACACTAAAGCTCATGAGTTTGTGAATAGAATCACCGATGGAGGCAATTCACACAGGAGCTTGTGGATCGAATCGCCGATGGAGGCAATCCACACTGAAGCTTGTGAGTTTGTGAATAGAATCACCGATGGAGGCAATTCACACAGGAGCTTGTGGATCGAATCGCCGATGGAGGCAATCCACACCATAGCTCATGAGTTTGTGGATAGAATCGCTGATGGAGGCAATCCACACAAGAGCTTGTGGATCGAATCACCGATGGAGGCAATCCACCTGAGACTTGTGGATCGAATCACCAATGGAGGCAATCCACCTGAGAGTTGTGAATCAAATCGCCGATGGAGGCAATCCACCTAGGAACAAACTTTCACTATTTATGAACTTATTGTGATTTACATTATTATCTTCCCTAGCTAAGAGGGAGTGTTGAAATTGATAGCATCATTCAGATAATTAATATATGAATATATATATATATATATATATATATGTACATATTAATGTATATGTACATACATTAATATATACATATATATGTATTTTATTATTATCTTTTGAAATAATCTATCGACATATATTTGAAATAATCTACCAACATATATATACATTAATATATACATATATATTAATATATATGAAATTACTATTACATATACATTACTATATAAATATATATTACTGTTTATATATTTGATACAATTTAATACCAATTGTATTGAATTATCTAAACACTACAATATTAATGTTGAATACCGATAAGTATCGGTACATATTACTTACGCATTGTTATCAGTTTATTACCTTTCGGTATTATGCAATACGAAACCGAGTATTATGCAATACGAAACCAATGTATAATAAACATATTGTAGTGTAATGGAAATGGTATGAAATCAAACAGTCATGACTCATGAATGAGTCACGTCTCATCAAAATTGTGACTGCTTACTGACATATATAAAATAGAGATATTTGTTGATATTTAGAAATATGAAAAGAAGCTATGTACAGCAGTGAAGAACAATATATTGTTCAAGATTGATATTGCCATATCTCAGCATCATAGTAATAAAGTATATCATCATTATATATATATATATATATATATATATATATATATATATATATATATATATATATATATATATATATATATATATATATATATATATATATATATATATATATATATATATATATATATATAATATATATATATATATATATATAATATATATATAACACTATATCAGTAATAAATATATATGTATATTGTGATTAAATATATGTAATATATTCAAGTTATAAGAAAATTTAAAAGCCATATACTCTTGATCTTAATTTCAACAATTTCATTTGTAAGGTTGATTCCTAAATAAGGGTTTGACCAAGGAATTAGACCCTTTCCCAACCCTTTTCTCATTTTTATGTTTAGGAATAGAATACAAAGTCGTCAGATCAAATCTGGGTAGAACAGGTGCAATCAGAGGACCTATGAAAGTTTTAGCTAAAAACATTGGGGACACATCACCAAACTCAACTTTTCCTAGGGACAAGTCGCCAATATCAATGTGTACTGACCATTTTCTCATCAAGTTTCTGGAAAATGTCAATTTCACCTTCTAGTTTATGTTGTTGTTAGTTTCATCTCATTATATATATGTTATAGTATGTTTTCAACATCTTTTTCATGAATTCTCTAATAGATCAATTACATCACTTAATCATTCTGATTTCATTCAATTACATTTCTTAATGAAGGGTGGATCTTGTCCCCAATTAGTGCTTGAGTTGCCTCTTGAGCCTATTGGGTGCATTCTTCCTTCCTAATGTGCAATTAATGAAATGGGAAAGTAATTGACTTATAATTGACCTATTTCTCCCCATTTCATATTTTACAACTTTATTTCTCAGCATAGGGAAGTTTCACTTTTGATGCTCTTCCTTATGACAAAGAAAACATGCATTTAGTCCACTCATAAATTCTATAGGGAAAAGAATAGTCTTTTTGTCCATTTTAATTTTAAGAACCTTTCAGAGGCCAATCCCAAGACTAATATAAACCAAAAACCTCACATCCATGTGAGGCATTAGGGAAGAAGATTCTTCCATTCTAATAACCCACCAATTGGCTCTAGGGTTCTAGGAAAGAAATTATATAAATAAAGAGACACATTTTTTTATCGTGACCCATCTAGGGCACGGAAGCGATGATACTTCCTCTTTATTTTCTTATGTATACCCACATATGGTCCTTAAGACACAAGAGCCAATATTAAAAAATTGTCATGTTTAACCACTTCTTTTTGATAGAGAGGGATTTTGGAAAAAACAATAAATAGACCCTTATATATCATTTTGCAATATGTATATTGAGCTCCTAGCCTCTTATTCTAGACATTATACATCCAATAATTCATAAAGGTATGAGATGGTAATCTATTTAAATAATATCTCGAGCCTCTAAAAACATCTCAATATTTTTAAGTCTACCTTTTTATTTTCAATAACATTGGCCATCTGAACATTTGGTCTGACAACGAGAGAGGCAACAAGGGAGCCCTTACCTTATCCTCTTCTATATTTCTTAGAGCGCACTAGAATTGATGGTTGGCTAGGTACAAATTTTGCATCAATAGGAACTCATTCATCTTCAACCATCACCTCCTTGAAGGATTTCCTCTCTGTGTCTCCAGAAGCATCTTCTCTAGAAGATGGTTTAACAACAACATCTTTAGGACCATCCTCCATAAAAAGATCCCACTACTAAATGCAATTAATGAATTTGGAAAAAGGACAAGGAGGGCCTCTCAGTGATTAATCGGATGACTACTTGCATGTACAGGAGAGGCCTCCTCAAGTAATCCCTAAAAATTTCAAATGCAAACGACATCAAAGACCTGGATCTGTCAATTATTTTGGGAGGTCTTTGTATATAATTTTATTTTATATAAATTATAGTTTTAGTTTTATGAAATAATAATATTATTAAGATCATCCTATCTTATGGATGGTAATATATTCTAAAATCTTCAATTTTTCCACTTAAAAATAAACACCAAATGATCAAGAGAGGATAAATGAGGCAAAATGAGAGTTTAAACAATGTAGGAGGATTTTCAACCTTGGTGGACTATCCAGGGAGGCGTTACACTACCAAAAACAATAAATGTAACATCCTAACAACCAATTTTAGTTTAAAGACTTGTAGGACAAGTGTACACCACACAGACGTCTTTGTGACATGCACTCATCCTAAACCAAACAAGTCATGTGGTCAAAGATGTAGACAAGGGAGATGAAAAGGAAAACAATATGAGATTGAGGTTTAGGTGGAATTTTTAGTTTTGGCTAAAGCAAAGGTAGTATGCAATGAAGAGTTACACAAGGTGTAATTTATGATATGACATGAATCATTAGTGTTAGAGAAAAATTTGAACTTTAAACTACATCTAGACTTAAGATCAAGTTCAATTTTCACACTGTGGTCACTTGGCATGTTGTGTAGATTGAGATGGATTTAGAACTCTAGATCATATCCCAACTGCATAAAAATTCCTTAAGTCTACATGCAAAAAGGTGTTAAATATTTTTGTGTGGTAGGTCATAAGGACTGGGTTGAAATAATGACTCAAACCCAAAGGTCCAAGTCCTAATGTTAGTCCAAAACTTGTGAGTGATTAGTAGAGCTTCACTATATATCATATGTCATGAAAATAAATTAGGACTTGAAAAATAAGTTTCAAGTTTGCACACAAGCCCAAGATCCATGAAGAAGTGTTTTGTGTGGTTGCAAGATCCAAAGATCAAGTACAAACTAGGACTTGGAATGAGTCTTAAGTTCTAGTGGAGGCTCAATACCCATTAACCATTAGGTATTTCTTATTTTGCATGACAGGGGGTGAAATTTGTAAGTAAATAAAGGTTCCAAGTCTACATTGGACCCTAAAGTCTATCCCATAAAAAAATATTAATAGGCAACCTTATAATATGGTAGTTTTGACCCTTTGGTTGTCAATGGCCATTGAAATTTGGAGGTTAGGTTAGTAGAGATGTTAGAAGTATATGATCATGTCTTTGGGATACATGTCTTTCCCCGATGCCTCATTTTTGTGCCAACCCTAGGTACAGTGAACTCTTCCACTTGTGTCACCATGCACTGTATATTGCAGTGTGTGTGTCTAGTGTAATAACTTACAAGTTGTTATGATACCCTAAGCATTTAATTATGTTGTTTGGATTAATTAACACCACTTTGTATTGTGAAAAAAAATTGGTCATCTTTTTTCTATTGATACATGTCCTCATGTAAAAGCTAGGGTGTTACACTTGAGATGACTCAAAGATCACTATTTTAAAATCAAACTCTGAAGTTGCCCTCTTTCCTACTAGCTATTGTGAGTCGACTTTGTACATGTTTGCACAACTTATTGTTAGGTCCTAGTATTAGATGTATTCAATGTGCAATCCGTTTATACATGGTCAATCAAAGAAATAGTCATTCAAGGAATATTTTGATTTGGAGCTTAAAATGAACACATCTGCATCACAAACAAAATTTTCATCTATGACAATTGCATGCTTAAGAATGTTGTCTTATAGTATTCATGTCTTTACTTGCAAAGTTAGTCTAGATCAAGGGGGTTAACCTACTAAAACTAGACCATATCAATCTAACAACATCCTTAAACATAATTTAAAATGCCTTTGTCCTTATCCACATTTAAATATTATAGATCACTATAAATCGAGTTGCAAAAGCCTGTTATCTACTAGATCAAATCCATATTTCAAACGATAGATCTATACTACTTAGAATCAACCCCAAACATTTTAAAATAAATCTACAAGAAATTTTAAATCTATATATTCAACATGCTAAAAATATATTTTTAAAATATCAACATATATACCATGAACACTATTATTCATCATCATTCTCGAAAATAAATAACTTATCCTTTTACATTTAATTCTAAAGATAATAATTTAATTTATCATTCACCATTACCTACATATATTAATTGACCTAAATTAATAGGTATAAAATGTTTCGAATAGTTGAATTACCTATTGGGCATCCCCAAAGCGTTGTAAGGAATAACAAGCAGCCTTGGATGACAAGGCGAACAAGGATAACTAAATTATAGCCATTGAGGATGCAAAGAGTTTACATTGAGTTGTGTGGCAATGCATTATAATAAGTATATATTTGTTTTCTCTCTGCTCAAATGCCTCCTTGAAAAATAAGCCTTGCGAAAATCCGCCTTGATTTTTTGCCATTGCTTTGAATTACACGGGAACTCGAATGCCGACAACCATTCTAATGCTGAGCCATATTCTCTGTATTTTCATCCGACTTAACAGGGGCCCTCTAGTACTACTTTTTCTATCTTCAATAAAGCAATTCTTCACAGAGTCGGTGGAAATTTTGCATTTGTTCAATGACTTTATGGTTGCCTAACATCGTCCTGGATTTGACCATGCCCTTCGCCCACAAATTCCCCTCTCTTGACTTGGATTTCTGTTGAGATTTCACAGCCGCGTCCTCCTTTTCCTCAACGATCACGCTCTCTGGATAATCGCATGAAACCGACCGCTTATGAGCAGAGTTGTCCAAGCCAGTATTGTTGGACATCTCTGAATTGAGAAAGAAGTCTTCCAGCGTCACAGGATCTGTTTTCAGTAACCCTAAGGTTAAAAACTGCTGCCATTTCATACACGATTTGCTGATCCCAGGGGGCGGCTTTGATGTCCGTTTTTCCTTAGATGTCGAATTTCTGCTTATAGTGACGAAATTGCCGCACTGGAAATTTTTGGCAGAGCGAGAGTGAAAACCCTTTCTTTGTGTAGCTTGCTCCTTGGTCAAGGGTTTGGACCGTATGTCCGATGAATCCGTTCTCCGTGCCTGCAGCTTTTCATTTAACAGACGGCGACTTTCTTGACAGGAATTTGATTTGCTGTCTGAAAAGTGTGCTTTGGATTCGCTAACACTTCTCTGGACAGTGAAAGGAAAGGCGCGGCCTTCCTGCAACAGATCCTCTGCGGGGCAAATATTATGTGTCGTCGAGCTAGTCCGGCCGAAGTCGAAGTCGAAATCGAAATCCTCTTTCAGGGCTGAAGGTCCCGGATTCGAATCCCGTAACTTGCTGTCTCCATTGCTTAAATTGTGTGTCGGTTGTTCATTAACGAAGTCGCAGAAGGAGAGAGTCTCCTCCTCGTCACCGCATCCCGTGTTCGAATCCGCGCACTCGTCTACGGCCGCCAATTTTTTGCCATGTTCAGAAGCAAATTGGAATTCCATATCCTTCTGTGTGATATCTAAATAATACAGCTAACCCTAAAACTCAGGCTTTTATTCCACAAATAAATAACCTTATGACTCGGGCTTTTATTCTGCAAATAAATATTCATTTACATAACAGGAATACAATGCATTTGAAGGCAAAAAGACTGAGGTAGTAATTACCGAGTCATTCAAAACAGCTCCAAAATCTTTTGCTTCAGGGTTTTAAGGGTTTCAGGGAAGGCAGAAATGGAATGAAGTATGGGAATATTGCAATTGAAATTATTTAGATTCTAAATACATAACCATAAAAGTAAACTACTGCCAGGCGTAGCGAGTAGAATACCTGTATTCAGACTGTTAGTATTTCACACCATAAGATTTGACTGGTCCATGAAAAACTTCAAAGTAATGGATTGAGATTTCTCTTCTCAAATTTAAAGACCACAGCGACTGAAAAAAACTGTAGAAAGATGTAGATATAATTTATTATATAAGTGAGCGCGTTACAGTCCCTTCTTCGAGAAGATGTGGAATTTTCAGACAGCGAAATTGCAAATTGAATGCGGAAGAGAAAGCAAGCATGATGATTTCTAGAATTCAAAACATAGAAAGAATGATGACACCCCTATTCAACGCAATCGCAGATACGTTCAATCCACGCCACTGCTCTTTTGCGACCTACTGCCGCCATTTTTATTCGTCCTTCTCTCTGATATCTATTTCATGAGATGTTTGATAATGAAATGGATAAACATATTTTAAGAGTTCTGTTGTAGGCATTTATAGATGTTGTTAAGTTTAAACTTTAACAGCACAAATTGAGTTCAAAATAGTTTTTGGGTTTGGATCTGTTTGTAAGTGATATCTATGGTTATGGATAAAAATAGTAAAAGATTGATTTTTTTTTTTGTTTGTAGTTCGCGACATGGGATTAGCTTTAGATTTGTATGTGAATGAGGTTTGTTGCACATTATTCAAGATTTTATAGGAGAAGCTCGCCCTATTAAAAATTAAGCTCAAGTCTTGACTCTTTGATAAAATAAATTAATAAATAAGTTTGGCCACTCTTTCATTTTTTTCCTTAAAAAAGGTTTATGGTGAACATAAAGGAAAACAATTTATCTAATGGTAAATTTATTTAGTTAGTATGTTATAATTATAATAGTAATAAATTAATAATTACATATGTGTTTAGAGTAGAGTTGGTGAAGTTTAGATGTTTGAATAGAGGAGATTGCAATATCAAATTATTCAATAGTCAATAATTTAATCTTGACTCTTTATATAAGAGCTTATCTAACTCTTGCAATAGAGATACCTAGTGCAACACCTAACATTTAATGTGGTTAATCTCACACCTCAAAGAGCCTCACAACAAGATGTGTATCATAATATAACTAAAAGTAAACACTTTAAATGAAAATGTTTTCTAGTTTAATTATTGATTACATAGTTATTTAAGAATGACAATTCATTATATTTTACATTTGATTAAGTTAAAAAATGTAGAGAATTGAACTTGAACAGGCATTAGAAATACAAAGAAGAAAGAGTTAGAATAATATAACTTGATTCTAATATTATATAAGATGTGATACACTTACATGAAAATAGAATAAAATTCTAGAGGATTATAATTGGGTCTCAAAGGATGCCATAATTGGAAATGCATGAAAATCATTAGTAGTGTCTAGAAAATTGTAGTTGTGTTTGTATAAACATAGAAATGTCATAAAGGAATGAAAGTGTCCTTTCAAGCATGAAAATATATTTTTGTGCACATAATTGTCTTTTAGGTGTGAAAATGTAATGCAATTTTGTAGAAAATATCCTATGTATTTATTGATGTAAAAACTTATAGGTCCCAAAATATGTGTACCACCCACTACATTACTTGGAAAATCTTAAAAATAGAAAAAAAACTCTGGATATGGAACATCCTAGGTCCAACCCCTAGGAATAATATTTCAACATAGCTTAGAATTAGAAAAGTTGAGGTGCATATGGCTTAGGGTGTTGGTGCATGTAGGTACTTGATAACAAAGGTGAATATGTGTGCAACAACTATGAAAGCCTACATACCTACATAAAAATACCTTTTGCATTTTCTACTTAAGTAAAAGCCTACGAGTACCACACTTGTATCCTTTGCTACATTACTCTCTAGGTCTAAACAATAAGTGAACAAGAGTTGTATGTGTCACTTTTAGGAGCTTGTGTTGGTTAAGCCCCCTAGATATCAAATTTCAACATAAATCTTTGGAACCCTTTGATATCAACATGTATGGCTCGAGAGTGTTGATGCATGAAGGTACACCAATAGAAATGGATGTGTGTGCAACAATTGAAGATGCTTATGTACTTTCATGAACACATCATCTATATTTGTTATTGAAAATATATGTAGGTGTTATCACATGTACCCTTTCTAGGTATCACTTTCTAAATATAAATAAATAAAAATTCAGAAAAGGGGTGCATATGAGCAATTTAGGAGTTTTCATTGGTCAAGCTTAGGTAGAAATTATGTTTCAACATAAACCATTAGAGGAGTTGGAGGTGTATGTCCCTAGGGTGTTAGTGCATGAAGGTACAATAATGGAAATGGATGTAGTTGCAACAACACTATGGTAGATGCCCTAGGTTATTTTAAAAAGGTAACGTACATGCAAGTGCTAGAGAATGACTATGCATTTTTTTTAACTAGCATGCTTCCAAGGCTAATATCATCTTTAGACATAAATTAGAGTTCAACTTTAGGGACAAAAGTAAGTTCCTTGATTAAAAAAATATATATTTGAATGTGTGTAACACTTTTATGTGTAGGAACATAGTAGACATTACTATGTCACAATAGTGTCTCAAATAACACATGCTCATGTGAAGATTGATAGAATCGGGGTTAAATTACTAGTGTGAGAAATCATATTTTTAGCAAATGTAGTACAACTAAATCTACCACCTTGTAACAACATATCTAACATTATTTTCTAATATCATTTCTAACACCATGTTGCGAGTGTCATGTTAATTTATTGATTTTAACACCATTACCATGTTAATAGAATCCTAATCAAATTAATTTCATATTCGTAGCCCCTTTTTATTTACTAGGTTGGCCGCATTTCCACATTTCTAATTAAATAAATAATTTTTTTAATAAAAGGTGGTATAACACTTGTAAACATATTAAAAAGATGCAAAACATATTTTTTTATAGTAGATATAGAAATTATGAGAGAAAGGAATATAGAAATAGATATGGGTGAGAGAGAAAATAGATTTGTAATTATAAAGAGTGTGAGAAAATCAACCAAAAAAATATTCATCAAGAAAGTTTGATTGGCACTAGTAGAGGAGTTGTGATCAATGTCATATGATGACCTAATAGGGACCAAATTTTAGATAAGATCAAGAAATTTTGTATGGAAGTTTGATAGGAAGAAATGTAAAAAGAGATTTTGAGAGCATGCCTTTGAGGAGATCAAATGGTGCAATAAATTTATTTAACCTTGGTAACCTCATGCCAATTTCAAGATTGTACAATAGATTTAAGAGTGATGTTGCAATTCTTGAAGAGAACAACTTTCAAACCATTAAAAATACAATAAATTTCTAGAACATCATTAAGATACTTTAAAAAGAAGAGACCACTAATTAGGGTTAATTCCTTCAAAAGAATTGTATTCTAATATTGCATTTATATGGAGATACTCTTGTAAGATTAGGTATGCATGGACATTATTTTTTATAGAATTAGACATGAAAATTAAAAGTCCAAAGCTTATAGCAATGGATACAAATGTGAGAGACAAAAATGGAAGATTTATTACTATATAAAGACCATGAAAAATTTAACCAAAAGACATTGACCTATAAGGGCTAGCTGACACCAATAGAGGAGTTGTAATCATCATCATTGAGAAAATGAACAAGGACCATTGTATCGAAGAAGACCGTGAGAGTTTGTAGGGGCACATGATAGGAAGTATCGTAGAGAGAGCTTAAGGCTCGCGTTCCTTTGAGTAAATTCAAGGGTACAAAAAACTTCTTTTACTTTGGCAACCAACTCCATGCTAATTTATAGATTATGCATTTTTTATAATATATGTAAGAGTGAAGTCACAATTCTTTTGGAAACCAACTTTCATAGAATTAAAAACACAAGTAATTTACAGAACATCTTTAATCTACTTTAGAGATAATATGCCCTAAAAATAATTTTATTCTAATATTACATTATGAAGGTTTTCTTATAAGATAAGGTATGGATGAATTAAAATGATAACAACTAGATAAATTAAAAATACTATTAAACATCCATAAAACTAAAAAGAGGTGTGAAATCCACTTTCAAATACAAAAAAATCTATGGGAATCCATTAGAAAACCCTAGGAAACAACAAGTCAAATAGCTTGCTTGACCCATATGCAATCAAAAAAATATGTGAGTTAATTTGATAGTCATATAAGCCAAGCTCTCTTGGTTCCCATTTCAATTGAGGATATGAATTTACTTATTTTTCAAAATCCCTTCATATTGACAAATGCTTAAGAAGAAAATTATGAAAATGAAGATACAATGGGTAGAAGCTATCTAAATTTAGACATCACACAAGCCACATCAATAATTTTTTTGAAACATTAAAAATGCATGTACTCAAGAGATGTCAAAATGGTGGTAGGAGATTAAAAATCTATAAATTGAAATATTAATATAGTAATATAGCTTAGGGTGTTGCAATATATGATTTATCAATAAATTATCAACAAAAAATGTCTTATTTTTAAGATGAGATGACACAAGGAATAAAAAAATATAATAAAATATTTAACAAGAGAATTTACATCAATCCATATAGCCTAGTCTAAATGACTCAGTATATGTGGATGAGTATTTAAAGATAACCTAAATTATTTTAACCATAAAGAAAAATGAATGTCTTTATTATAAATCATATTTATTTTCAACAATAATAAAAACTTATACATTCTAGCCTGCACGGGTAGCAGAGTTGGCTTGGTCGTTGTTTTGGTCCCCATTGGTCCCAAGTTCGACTCCAAAGCCCAGATTGCACTTGATGGATGTGGTAGGCGAGTTTCTTAGTAAATCTCCAAGGGATTAAAATATTAATGTGAAAAGTAACCTCTTTAAAGAAAAATTGATAGTGTGCAAACATCAAACCTTCCTTGAACCCATCAACTGATAGCATAAAAAAAACATCAAATCTGATTGTGGGATTCTATAACTTAGAAAATTTTCTTACTTATGTCATATCGACATGTTTACCAAGCCATTTCTCATGACTATCATCTAATTTCAAAATATAGGCCTCAAAATTAGGCCACTTAGGTTTTTTTGATAGGGGTGTACAAGAGTATTACTAAAAAATGAGGACATAATGGCACTTCAATTTTCACAAATTTGAAGGTGCCAACACTTGACTGCACTCCCTCAACATTTTCTACAATGAATTGCCTACAATTATTAATTTGAGATCCATAGTAAGTAGGTGAAAATAAAAACTTGTTCCTACTTTTGTGGGCAAGTTGCACAAGCTAATAGAGGATAGTATGTGGGCTCTAGACAGATTGTTGCACTATCACCTACTTGAATAAAAGTAAATTCTAGTGGACTTGAGTTGCTTACGATTATTTCACTTGGAGCAAGGGACATTCCCAAGCTAAAACCCCTTGATGTGGATTTCAAAGTCATAACTAGGCTTTACAAATATCTTCACAATTACTATTGGTGATCTCATTTCTTGAACTCTCTCAAAATCCTATCACTCCCCTCTCTCTCATTGTCTCTCTATTTCTCTTTCTGTACCTCTCCAAGTATCCCTTTCTCTCTATCTTTCTCTCTCTAGCTTCCCAATACTGATATAATTCTCTCTTTACATCCTAAGAAGGTGGAAGGGATGAAGGACCATCTTGTTCACATCCATCCAAAATTCATTTTTTCTCAATGTACGAGTCTCTTAAAGCTCAAAAAATATTAGAAGTAAAGAAAAAGGAGGTGTATGTTTCAAGTGCCAACTATTTGTACAAGCCTCAAATGGGAGGGTATATTCAAGGAAGGTCATATTTTAATTATTTCATTAAAAGAGTTATTCATAAAAGCTTCTAAAAAGGTCAATTTTTCTTAAGATCCTAACCCTTTGGATCTAATAAATGAACATATCTAATTATGTATGTTTCTTGATTTCCCCCTCTCCCTCACTTTCCCCTCTCCCCATCTCTCTCCTCCTCTCCCCCTCTCTCCCCTTCTTGAAATTTTCATTCTATGAGTTCCCTTACCCATGTATACCATACAAAAAAGACTACTTGTTTATAATGAGTTTTCATCTAAAATCGTCATATGAATGACTAACTAAAAAAAAATTCTGCACCTAAGAACATTCAAGCTTGTATTTACAAAAGCTCATTAGAATTTTTTAACACTAGATTTTAGGGGAATACATCTAAATATGATGTGGAAGTATGTGGGTTTGGTCTTTTGCATGGTTTTAAATCAGCCTTCCTCAGGTGGACATGAACAATATTTGTGTAAGAATTTTTTAATAATGGATTAAAGCATTTATCGTAATTTTGTGGCAACACCATTGAAGCTATATAATATTCCTCATATATATATATATATATATATATATACATATATATATATATACATATATATATATATATACATATATATATATATATACATATATATATATATATACATATATATATATATATACATATATATATATATATACATATATATATATATACATATATATATATATATATACATATATATATATATATACATATATATATATATATATATACATATATATATATATATATATACATATACATATATATATATATACATATACATATATATATATACATA